>JAQPPZ010003242.1:600000-1108393 GCA_028583015.1 Wollemia nobilis | reverse complement strand
AATAACACAAACAAAGAGAAACCCAAGAACAATAACGAAAAAAATACAAGAACAATAAAAAAAAACATTAAAAAAAAAACAAAAAAAAAACAAAACAAAAAAAACACATGAACAACAAAAAACAACAAATAACACAAAAACAAAACAAAACAAAATAACCCACCCACCTTAAAAAACTAAACAAAAAAAGAAAAAAAATTGAACATAACAATGACCTATCTAGACCAGAAGACTATTAAGGCAAAAATCAACAGAGGAAATAAAATAAAGAATAGAATGAGCTAGGGAACTAAAAAAAACTGAATGAACCAAAGAGAAACAAAAAAAAAGCAAGAAGAAACTAGGTACCTTCAGAACTAGAGTCATCCAAAGAAATGATAGAAATAAGAGCTTCCCTAATTTGAGAAGCCCACCATATAGGAGGGTGGCCGTAACAAGTAAGATCACCTTTGCACAAAGTGCAATTAGCTAAAGCATTAGCACTCTTGTTTTGATCTCTTACCACATGATTGTAATCAACTTTCAAAAAACCCATCTGGATTAATTGAATCTTCTCAATTATTCTTTTTATTCTCCAATCCACCTTATGATTCTTAGAAGGAGTCTTGAAGAGAGTAATCATAAGTTGAGAGTTAGACTCAACTAATACCTTTTCCCATCCAACCTTAGTAGCCTCTTGAAGGCCTCTGAGGATACCATACCCCTCATCAAGGTTATTGGAAAGAATACCCAAATTCTCAGCAAAAGTAAAAACTAGGGAGCCATATGAAAGCCTACCAATTCCTCCCACACTGGCTTTTCGCGGGTTCCCTCTAGAGGCTCCATCAGTATTGACTTTAACAAAATACTTAGGAGGAGGTTGCCAATTTCTAGTCCTATCCATCTTACTAATACTCACATTCCCTTTAAGTTGGTTGCCCTTAGAAGATTTAATCTTCAATATTTGCATCACTTGATCCCATCTTTGGTGGGAGTTTTGGGGGAGATTAAGGAGTTGATTTACTGATTCAACTAAGTTGGCTATGGTCTTTTGCCAAATATAGTGAATATCCTTCCTATCTTGATTAAAAATTTGGTTGTTCCTTTCATTCCAAATATTCCAAATAAGAATGGTAGAACCCATCCAAACTAACTGTCTAATAAAATGATCAACACCCTCTTGATTAGGCCAATCCCTCCAAAGTTGTTCAAAAGTAATAAAATTGGATCTTTGTAAGCCAAGTAAAGTGGCCATTCTCCTCCATAGCTCAGAGGCTAAAGTACACTCAATAAAAATATGGTTGAGATTTTCTACATTCTCTTCACACATTTCACATCTAAAAGGGCCATGAAAACCATGCTTCATAAGTTGCTCAACAGTAAGCACCCTATGATGCAATAGAAGACAATTAAAGAACCTCACCTTAGGAAAGATATTTTGAGCCCACAATAAAGAAAATATGTTAGAAGAATGGTTGGGATTATTATGGCATAAGGTCAAATAACCTTGAGCAACTGAATACTCACCCTTAGTAGTGTTGTTCCATCCAAAACAATCTTTTTCATGGGACCAAGAGAGGGATCTCATATGAAGGATGCCTTGGATATCTTGTTTTTACCTTTCTGGGATTTGAATAGGTCCTCAATAGGAATCCAATATCTACCAACCTTTGAATTACCAGTATGGTACCGATAGTAATTAGCAACCTTTATCCAATTAGCTCGGTGAAGCTCCTCCATCCAAGGCCTCCAATCAAGAAATTGAGTTATCAAAGGCTTGTGACCATCCCAAGAATCTATCCAAAAATTTGCCTGTTGACCATTATGAATGATCCAAAATAATTTTTTATTTATCAAATCCTCACTAGTCTTAAGAACTGCTAAAATGGGAGAAGCTTTAGGAAGTTGATAGCGAACAAGGTCTTCAAGACTTTTGTTCTCAGTATATTTAGCACAAAGATTATTGGCCCAAAGAGCATTGGGGTTATGCAACATCCTCCAAAATAATTTAGCACCTAAAGCTTTGTTGTTATTAAATAGAAGACCGAAATCCTAACCCCCCTTCACTCTTAGGAAGACATAAAGTATCCCATTTCACCAAGGCCCATTTTTTTTTCTCCTTAGTACCACTCCAAAGGAAACGATGACTGATTTGATCCAATTATCGAAGAATAGCCTTTGGGATATTAAAAATGGAAGAAACATAAATAGGAATAGCTTGAAGGATTGATTTTACCAAGGTGATTCTACCCCCAGAAGAAAGCCACTTGTTGGTCCACTTTCCAATTTTCTTCTTGACTTTGTCCAACAACCAATTCGAATATTTATTTTTTTGCCTTTGAATATTTATGGGAATACCTAAATAAGTGATTGGAAGAGAGGTCTTCTTATATATTAATTTATCCAAGACCATGGATTCCTGTCTAGCAGAGCAGTGAAAGAAAATAAATTTAGATTTGTCTTTATTGATCAATTGCCCAGTAGCCTTAGAAAAATAGCTAATTATTTGCTTAATAGTAGAAGCTTCCTTAACTATAGCTTTACCTAAAAGAGTAGAGTCATCCACAAATTTAATATGAGAGATAGGTCTAGCTCCATGAGCAATGGTAACTCCCTCGAGGGTTTTATTTTCCCTCTTTTTGGTTAAAGTCCTACCCAAGCATTCAACAAGAATGATGAATAAATAATGGGAGAGATGGTCACCTTGCCTAATACCTCTGGAAGCTAGGAATGATTGAGAAGGCCTGTCATTGATAAGAACTCAAAAATTACCAAATTACCTCAAAATTTTGATAAGGAGTTGTCAATCCACTTTGTCATAAGCTTTGGATAAGTCTAACCGAATGAACATGGAAGGAGAATTTTGCATATCCATGGAATGGATGGCTTCCTGAGCAAGAACTATCTCATCTACTATTTGAAATCCTTCCACATAACCCCCTTGCTATGGGTAAATAATCTTATGCAAAAGAGGCTTCAATCTTTCTGCCATGATTTTAGTAATGATTTTGAGAAGAACATTACATAAAGCAATAGGTATAAAAGCTGAGATATGATCAACCTCTTGAGCTTTTGGAACAAGAGTAATATAAGTTTTATTGATAACCTTCAAATTTTATTTGGCTTTCCTGGCTTCTTCCACCATCTCTAATAAATCAACATGAAGGATATCCCAAAACTCTTGGTAGAACTCAATGGGAAAACCATCAGGACCTGGGTTTTTCCCTTTTTGCATTTTAAAAACTACTTGTTGAAGCTCATTGATAGTAACAGGAGCAGTAAAAATAGAGTTCTCCTCAAAAGTTATAATAGAAGGGATTTCTTGAAGAACATTTTGTTGTGAAGCTGGTTCAAGAGGAGTAGCAACAAAAATATTGGAAAAGTAATCAACAACAATAGAATTCATGCCATCTCAAGTATAAAAAACATCTCTAGAATCTGATTTTAAGGAAGAAATAAAGTTGTGAGATCTTCGAGCTAGAAGATATTTGTGGAAGAAATTTGTGTTTCGATCTCCTTCTTTGAGCCATTGAATTCTAGATTTTTGCTTCCATAATATTTCTTCTCTTTTTTCCCATTCCTCTAACTGAGTTGTGAGTTTAATTTCATCTGCACTTCTCTTATCTGTGAGGCCATCTAAATGGATTTTCTTATTCAAATTTTCAATATGAGCAATAATTTCATGTTTTTTTTATGAACATCCCCAAACTCTTTCCAGTTCCAAGTCTTGATTTTGGATTTAATGTATTGCAGTCTTTTGGGAAAATAGAACATCTTAGTCCCATGCCAAGGTTTACCTTCCTTCCACCATTGTTGCACACGAGGTCTGAAGGAAATGTCTCTAAGCCACATTAATTAAAAATAAAAAGGAGAGAAACTCACATTGGTTTTCCACATTTCCACTATGACTGGCCAATGATCCGAACCAATGTTATTAAGAATCTTCACTTTAGGAATGTGACCATGGATTAAGAAATTTTCAAAGAGCAAAAACTATCTAATCTCTCCATTATACAATCTAAGCCTTGCCTTCTGTTAGACCAAGTCATAAGGCCATTATCTGGTTGGATATCCACAAGATGGAGGTTTGCAATATATTCGCTCATGAGGTCAGTGCTTTTGTCCAAATTTCTATTTCCCCCTATTTTCTCATCTAGAGAGAGGATGGTATTGAAATATCCTCCGATCAAGATCCAAGCTTTAGGAAAATGAGAGATAATATGAGTAATATCCTTCCACTGTCTTCTTTTTTCCTCCAAAGAAGTCAGAGCATAAACAATAACACAGAGCATAATCTTGCTGGAATGTCTACTTTAAATAACTATAGCCAAAAAACCCCAATTGCCAACCATATGGTGAATAACTACCTCTTTTGGGTCCCAAATACAAGCAATGCCACCCGAAGTCCCTTGGGAACTGAGGGAAACCACTTTTCCAGATGGCCAAATTTTATTGGCAATTGAGTCCATATCCTCCATTGACATATTTGTTTCTTGAAGGAAAACAAGATGTGGATGATTTATCTGAATCATTCTTCTAATTTCATTTTGTTTTGAAAGACTCCCTTTGAGTCCTCTAATATTCCAAGTGATGATCTTCATTAATACCAGGGCTAAAAAATTTGGGAAGGGCATTAATCTTACCTTCCTCTACAAGATTTTCATCTTCTTTTACCATATGATATTGATTGGTCTTGCAACCTATTTTTTGATTAGAATCCATCTTCAATTTTTTTTTCCCTATTGACTTATTCCAATTGAATCTGATATGGCTTCTAACCTTGAAGAATTCTTGTACATAGCCAAAATTTTACTAGATGGTTCAACGGAGTCTATATTGGGACCTACATTATTTGAAGTTTTGACATTTGAAAGATTGTTTTTCTTGTGTAAATTTTCTCCATTTTTTTCTGTTGAAAACCTTTGATTTGTTGGTTTGTCTCTGAGTTCTTCCCTTCATATTTAAATTGTGTTTCTAAGATTTTAGTTTCCATTATTTCCTCTTCCTCACTTGGGACATCATTTGTGGAAAGGATTTCAAACATATTAGCAGATGACTTTGATTGATCCTTCATAACTAGTTTTGCTGAGTGTTCTTCTTCTTAGGTATTTGGAAACCTGTTGAGTTTATATCTTCTTTCTTTTGATCAAAAATTTTATTTGGGCAAGCATTGGCCAAATGACCATATTCATGGTAAATTCTACAATGAAAAGGAATGTTCTCATAGTCCACTACTTGCTCCCAAGTGTCTTCCCCAAATTGTAATGTGATATTTTTAGGTAGGGGTTTGTTAAAATCCATTAAAACACAAATTTGAGCATAAATAATATGTTCAAAATTTTGAGTACAATTAGTAGTCATCATAAAAGTTCCTAAAGAGTTTCCAATTGAAGAAAAAATAGTAGGATTCCAAAATTCAATAGGGAGGCCAAAGAGTCTAACCCACACGGGAGCTATAGAAGGCATCTCTTCTTCGGATTTAAATTTAGTATGCCAGGGCTTCATGAAAAGCCCTGCCCTTCCAAAAAACCAAGGGCCCCCTTGAAAAGTTTTCTCCTTATCTTCATTATTAGCAAATAAAACAAGAAAATAACCATTTGGATAAATAGAGATTTGTAACTCACCTTTAGTTTTCCAGCTTTTTGTAGCCCAGACTTTGAAAGTAGATAGACTCGGATGAAAACCCACAAATCGACAAATTAGTCCTCTTTTTTCCAAATCTTCAATGTCAGTCTGAATGTTACCCATATCAAGCTTAACAATAGGAGTTCCATCAGTTGCTTTAAGACATCTTGACTCCGTTTTCCTAGGATCAATCTTAGGCATTCTTAGAGGTTTATGGGAAGCCCTAAGATTGATATTAGCATTGGGCTGAGGCTGTCCACCATGAAGGGCATCCCTAAAATTCATTTTTGGGACTGAGCCTTCGAATTTCTTACCCTTGACAGGGGTTTTCATAGTAGAATTATTTTGTGGGTGCACCTTAGCACCAGATTCACTTGAAATATGAGCTATTTTTTATCAACTACTTGAAAATTGTTTCGTGATCTCTTTAATACTTACCCTAGATGCTGTGGAAAGGTATGGTTTTCTCTTTTCTTTTGTGCAGCAAATTGGAAGCCGTTGTCACTCAAGTTCACAGTTTGATATGTTGAAAGATAAATTTCTAACCCATATTGGATCCCCTGCAACATTTCGTGCTAAAATATTGAGCATAAACCACAAAAATATTGGCTGCTAGGGCCTGAAGGCCCTAAAAACCAACCTCTGGAGCTTCTTGCACTCAACCCAAATGAAACCCTCGCATAGCCGCTTGCCAAATATCTCGTTCACACATAGGGATGCGCTAGGATTTTTATTGCTCCAAATGATATGAAAATTGGTGGAGACGTTCTAGGGTTTTTCAGGCATCTACCCTCAAAATTTCAGCTCAATCCGAGTCCGGATGAGTAAGATATGACCGAAACGAATTCTGTAGTTTGGGAAACCTCTAATCTTGCTATCCCTAACCTTTGGTTTTTGATGTCAAAAAGAAATGAAAAAATAACAATATAGCAGCATGAAAAAATTTATTTCCCATACATGTTTGGAATATTAGTTGAAAAACATTTAATTAAAAATTATATATTTACTAGGCATCTTTGAAATATTGGTTGAAACAGAAATCGAATTCTGTTTGTGTTTTTATTTTTCCCTTTGTTTATGTTTTCTTTAATCCCTACAAAACAACTATGGATGAAAACAAATAAAATATTCGGTGAATGGGGTCCACTTAATCTAAACGTGCTTGCCAGCCACGTGGGTGTCATTTTCTAACAGGTCACTCCGCATGTGCTCCATTCATGCACTAGCCCCAATGATTTCTAACATGTGTTGCTCCAACTCTTTTAAGGTTTAAAGCGAGGAGAACAATTAAATTAGTAGACCAAAATTGGATCTTCTCTGTATTGCTCGCTGGCAGTCATCGATCTCACTCCAAGTGCAATCTAAAACATTATATAACCATGGTAAATAACTTGGAAGGCAAACATATTCAATGCTGCATTAAGACTTCTAGGATTCCCCTGGATTAAGAGAAAACAAAGGAAGCCAAAATGGGTTCGTTAGTATGTAACATGCTTTCAAAAAATATACATTAAAGATACATGATGTTTCGAGGAACATGTATGATTATATATAACACATCAACTGTTCCAAATAATACTTACTGGAATTTCAACGAAATTGAGTTTTGATTATTGATAAATCTATGAGCTATTGTACTGTACTGATAAATGAATTCACAGAGGCGAAAATGATTTTGTCTTTAGATGGATATTCATGACAAGATTGCACTGTATAATGCTAAATTTAATTATGATATGATCTTGCAGGCATCCGTTCTCTATCACCTCAGCTCCAGGAGATAGCTATATAAACGTCCACATTCGAGCTCTAGGCGACTGGACTAAAGAACTTCAGAAAATATTCTCAGAGGTATAATCACTCTTTAGTTCATAAGCATTAGACTGAAAAAGACAATTAGATACTGGAATAAAAAAATTATCACATGAATATTTTATTAAAAACACAAATTTTGAGATTGAAATATAGCTTAAAGATGGGGCTTTGTCTTTCAGTTGTGTGAACCTCCTGTTGCCGATAAAAGTGGTCTCCTCACATCTGAATATACAAACAGGCATGAAACTAACTAATTGTATGGTAATTTATTTGTTTTTTGAAAGGTTCATATGAAATACTCGTGTTTTTTTCATTTTAGGTTCTGGTATGGTACATAACATTTAAAAAAAAAAAAAAATAGAAAATGAAAAATAAAGAGTGGCTTACACTATTAGTATTAGGGATTCCCCAAGCACTACATCGATGGACCATACGAAGCTCCTGCGCAAAACTACAAAAAATACGACATTCTGCTGCTGGTGGGGCTGGGCATCGGAGCGACGCCATTCATAAGCATTCTGCGAGATTTCCTAAACAACCTTAAATCGAACGAAGAAGAAAATCATGCAAGTGCAAATTTGTAAATAAGGACACACAATTGTGATTGGGGATACACAACAAAACTGGGTCTTATTGATTTAAACATCTTGTGAAATGGAGATAAATTTAACCATTCACCTTTAGTATGGAATGGGTTTTCACTTGTCTATTCAACTAAGAAGGTAGTCGAATGATTGTTGCTACTCTAGCAAACTCAATCAACATCACTTGATGCATAATAAATATTATCCTTTAAAATATTGGACATATTGAAAATTGGAAATTTGTAGGTCTCAAGATCAATCAAGACCAAGTCAATCCTATCAATGATAGTCCTCTTCTTGATTTTTTAAGGATCATTAAGGTTTGGAGTTGAATGAAGTGGAAGAGACTCTTCCTTCTCCTTATTTATTCTGCAATACCATAACCTTAAGGTATCTTGCGTTAGTTGTGACCCTAGAGAATATGTGAATATGTGAAAGAAGATACTCTTTATGATATAGATCATGAAGATATTATCAAAAATAATGTCTTCTTAGATGGGTTATTTCCGTGTGTTGCATATGTCAGGCATCAATTATCATTTACCTACTTTGGAAGCCTACATTGCTTAGTTCTAGTATTTTTTTGTTAGATGTTTTGACCATAGAAGCTTCCCCATATGAGCCATGGTATATTGAAATATTTAACATCGTTTGATTCATGATGGTTTAAATTGCAATCAATCTAGGATTTTGTGCAAAAGAGTATGTCAATTCATTATAATTGCCAAGACTTTGTACCAACATTCTTTTGAAGACATCCTATTGTGACGCTTTAACTTCGATGAAGCCCAACTTGCTCTTAGTGAGGCTCATAAAGGTTCATGTATAGGCCATTTTAGCGGTAATTATATTTCCAAAGAGCTCTTGTGGATGGGGTACTACTAGCCTTCCATGGAGAAATATGCATGTGACCATATCTGATGTTGCGATAAGTGTCAATATCATGAAAACCTTGTTCATGCTCCTTCTCATGATCTTTAGGCTATTTCTTCCCCTTGGCCATTTTCCATGTGGGGATTAGACATTATAAGGAATATTAACCCATAGTTTTTTATGGTCATAAGTTTAGCATCATGATGATAGAGTATTTAACTAAATGGGTCGAAGTCATACCTCTAGCTATGGTGACTAGAGCTCACATTTTTTAGTTCATCTTCAATAAAATTCTTTGTAGGTTCAGGATACCTTCGATAATTAATTCTAACAATAACACTCCTTTCAAGAACAAGGATGTCCATAAGCTTTGTTCTAAGTACAATATCCAACAAAAATGATCAAATCCATATTATCTCCAAGGTAATGGACAAGCCAAAGCATCTAACATGTCTTTAGTTAAGATCTTGAAGAAGTTGTTTAGCAAGATTCATCGAGAGTAGTGTATCCATATTTATTCTACTCTATGGGCCTATCATATCAACGTGTGTACTCCTATAGGTACTTCTCTATATATCTTAGTCTATGGAATTTAAACAATATTTCCATTTGAGTTAGAAGTCCCTTCCTTGTGTATCTTGTTGCAAGATACCTTGATTGATGACAAGTTTTATTTAGACCATTTGAACCAATTCGAGCTATTGGATGAAAAGTGCATTAATGCCTTAGATAATTTGCAAGCCTATTAGAATAGGATCAAGCGATATTACTATAAGAGATTTTGCAACCATTTATTTGAGGTTGGGATCTTGTCCTCAAAGAAAACCAAAGGAAAACCAATGCTCAGTAAGATCTGAAAGGTAAATTTCACCCAATTGGATAGGTCCTTTTGTCATAACTATCAAGTTTAACTCAAGTGCCTATCATTTTGCTTCTTTATATGGTAAATATATTAAAGAACCAATGAACATAATGCACATAAAATATACTATACATAATCTTGCATCCTCATTTAGTTTAGTTTTCATGCTATATTTGTTTACCTACTCATTTTGCATGGCTACTTGTCATATCTTGCATGGATTACCTATCATTATGTTTTAATTGCATTCTTGCTTGTCATATATTTGCATGTTTTGTTGCTCATATTGCACAACTGCTTGATCATATATTTTTGGGGACCTCACCATGATGGCATGTGATGAAACCTAGTTAGGTTTAGTCCATATGCATTAGATCCATACTAGGTAGCTGATGCCTAGTGAGTCCCCAACCTAGGGAGCATTTTCCACTGCATTCACTCATTCATATCTCTTCTCTTCTATTATCCTATATCCCTTGCACTTTAAAAGTTTCTCGAATGACCATAAGCCTCCTCAAGTCAAGGAATATAGTTCTTCTTGTATATCCTTGTTGATTGTAAGTTTTCAATCTTTCTTTTTGTCAAGACAAGGGTATATGTCCATTTCCTTTATCTACTCATCCTTTACTTTGTTCACTCACTATCTTATGCATATCTATGGATTTTGATATTTTTATTTTTAAGGGATCCTCATGAGATAGGATAGATATCGTATGGATTTTCTATGACCACTCACTATCTTACGCATATCTATTAATTATAAAATTTCAAAATAAATCACATACATACACACTTTTTTCCTTCATCTTTATTTCTTATATATTTCTTCTAGAACATGTACACACACACAAACTTTACCATGCTTTTGCTTTTACCATTAACATATCACAAACACCACATATCTATTGGGTGGTATACTTAATGGTAATTTATTCATCTTATTTCTCAACACCCCACAACAGAGAGCTTCATGGCCATGAGTGAGGGGTAACCTCCATTCAGCCATTTGTAAGCATACATCCCACTATATTACCATTAGTGAGCAAGAAATCCATATCGGGTATCACTCCACCTAACCATCCTTGTAAGCATAACACCCTTACAAGAGAGCTTCATGGCCATGAGTAAGGGGAAGCCTCCATTCAACTATTTGTGAGCATACATCCTAATCAGGGTTTCGTTTTTCTTTTCTCTTTTCTTGAACTTTTGGAGATTTTATGTCTTTCTTCTTTGTTTCTCTCTCTTCTATTGTGTGCCCCCTTCCTCTTCTCCCTTCCTCTTCCATCCACTCATCCATGTATTTTATTTTGCATTCATTTTAGGTTGCATTAGTTGCATTCATTTTGTACCTAGTTAATCATGCTTTACCTTCTTTATCTGTATCTTTTTTGTTTTCCTAGTTTACTTTATTTGTTTACCTTTTCATGTTTCTTTAGGAGTTTTTGTATTCCTTCTAAAAATCAAAGAGAAACCCTAGCCTCAAAGGTATTAATGCAAGTAATATCTTAATTTGCATGTATATTTAAAGTATTAAGAGTGGTACTACTTTGCACTTTCCTTCTATCCTAACCTGGTCACCCTTTTTTGTATTTGCCATTTTTTCCCATACTACATATTTATTTGATGCATTTATCTAGCCATAAATGCATTAAAGAGGAGGCAAAATGTAGATATGGAAAATTGGCCCATCTAAATGTGTCATTTTTCGTTAGTTCCCTTAAAGGCCTCCAAAAGCATCAAATGCAAGTTTCCACTCTTTTTCCTTGTTGATTTCTTGATCTTTTCGAATACGTGATCGTTTATTATGGGGCATGAATTCACAAAACATAGGATTTTTCCTAGAAAAACCTAAATTTTTGGCATCGATCTTGGAAAAAGGTTGTATTTTTATTTTTCCACTCTTTTCACTCTCCAAACCTCTTATACATAGAGTATTTGATTCCCTTTTTTAGAGAGGTTCTAAGAGACTTGTGAAAGTGTTCTTTGGAATAAAATATTCTTTATGAGTTCTTGTAATAAATTATTTTAACAAGTGTTGTCAAGTAATTCCAAATGTGCTATTGTTATAAATTATTTTGTTGTTGCTCTTTTGTTTACTATTCTTGGTAGATAAGAGTTAGATCTTTGAGTAGGGAACTACCATTTTAATAGCTACCTCTATTGTTTTGGCTACTTCTTTGTATCTGCCAAGTTTTGTTATTTTATTTTCATATTGCAAGATCATTTTATTTTGTTGTTTTGTGTTTCACTTATACATATTTTAGTGTTAATTTATCTATTATGAAATCATATTTTGTTTTTACTAGGTGTAAACTCATCTCTATGAAAATTTATGGCCATCCCTTATAGGCCATGAATTTGATTTGCTAGGGTCTAGGGGTATGGTTGCATCTCCAAAACCCTTGTTCACCTATGTCTGTTGTATTTTAACTATAATTTATCTTTTTTTATTATTATTTTATGTTATTGCATTGTTGTATTTGTTTTACTTCCCAAAGGTCAGTAATTTACTTTATTTTTAAAATGGTCAACTAAAAGGACTATGTGAGCTTTACTGCTATACCTCCAAGCTCAGTGACATAGCAGCCTAAGTAGACCCTCAAATGCTAATCAGATGTTTTTAGGTTTTTGTGAAGTTATCTTATAGATTTTGAAGCTAATTGGATATCCAAGATGTAAGTTAAAGCTAGGATAAACTATTATTTCAATTAAGTGCTCTTGGGAAAATTTTTTGAGCTATTTGATGTTGTGTCTTTTGCTATTTCTATTAAATAAATGGAAAAATACATTCAATTGTTCCTAGGCATTCAAAAGAAGAGATCATTTAGTTTGCATCTAGGGTTTCATCTTGTTTGTGAATTTTACTTCTACCCTTGCTTAAAAGAAAATAATTTTTATTTTATTATAGCCTAGGGTTAACAATTATTGAATCTAAGAAATAGTCTAGGGTTAGCTCTTATTTTCTTGCATCTTTGTTTGTATTACATAGTCCTTTTATTTCTTTTATGTTAGATATTTAAAAGGCTAGACATAGTTGTTTGCTTAAAATAGCACAGTCAACATTCCAAACATTGAACTTGGATCTATTCCTTAAACTATTCTTAGTGAACCCTTCCTTTTGGCCCACTCTAGTGTAGATATCACAAAAACCATCATAGTCACCTCGGCTCCTAGCAGATCCAACCAAGAATTGTATGCAATGCATAGTTTTCCCCCCTCTACATAGCAAAACACTAGATTCACTCACTAACTTACATAATCCTCTCGTCCTCAATAGCCATGTCACTCAACCCTTACTTTCTTGTTAGTACCCATCTTAGCTAGGTAGTCTTCGATTTTTCTTTGAGTATCCTTAATTTGGGTAATAAGAATCCTCAACCTCCATGTATCTAATGTAAATTTCCTCATATAATCTAGTGCTCCTACAAATATTTAAGAATCAAATTCTATAATTATCCTTCTATAATCTTATCTTACTACCTAGATAGAAGTAAATTTGATAGCTAAGGTCTCTACTTAATTGTTCCTAGCCCTACCCAAGCCCTACAATTCCTAATAAAGCATTGTCCCAACATGATTCTTATAAATCACTCTAATTCAAGCTCTACCTAAATTATCTTTTGTAACAACATCAATTTTAATTTTAACCTAGCCTTTCAGGGTTGTTTTATAACTAGCTCTATCCTACCCCTCCTACATTTTAGATTCATTCTCTTTCATTCCTTTGAATTCATTCTCCATCGTCCCTATACCATCCTAAGTATTCTCTTTACCATACAATGCTATAGTTTCTATGACTTTGCTCCAAATGACCTACCAAATGGCATCCAAGGATGAAAATATTTCTCTAAAAATTATGTCAATTCTCTCCAACTGTACTTTTCAAAAAAAAAAATTAATACAAACTTCTACCTGATATTAAGAGTTTTAAATTTAAATCTAACCCTCTTCTATCTTCCAAAATATTAATTTGATTTAAATCCCCATTGGCTTGGATTTTACAAGCTAAAAACCATCTCCCCCATATTTATAACATGAATAGGTACTCAAACATCAATTGATTAGATGTTTCTTCACTTTTGTAGCATAAAACACACTGGTATGGACCATTGATTCTCCTACATCTTAGATTATCAAAAGTAAGAATTCCATTGTGCATGAACCGCCAAGCCAAAAACTTTACTTTTGGTCAACACTTGGACTACCGAATATTTCTCTAATCCTCAACTTAATATCCATGAGAAGGAGGTTCTAAAAGGATATTATCATATCCATCCTTCACTATGTAGACTTCAAAGCTACTATACCCTAAGCTATTTCATCCCCCTCATCTCTACTTGTGAGAATTATTTGTGTCAAGATTTAGTCATGATGGGTATTCATTTTGAAAGGATTAGAATTGTCCACTCATCCTATTACTTTTTTGTTATCTTTAGTTTATCTTGAAACTTCCTCCAAATTGTACAAAATTATTGTCCCTTATCATATTTGACTAAATACTCAAAATATATATCAACATTCTCTATAAAAATTATTATACTTTAGACTACTTGTACTCCTTTCTGTTTAAATTTTTTAGAGCTTTCTTAGTGCTATAAGGCTCTTTTAAACTTTCTTTCCATCAGGGGAGGAAGGCTTTTAGCTTTACACTAGCATCTCTTTTTTAAATGTTTACTATTTGTAGGCAGTTGTCGTAAGAAGTAAATAAAATGATAAAACCGGAAAAAAACATGATAATCTTTGGCTATAAATAAGACATATTGGATTGAAAAAATGGCCAAAGAGAAAATTACCAAGCTTATAGGGTTTATTATACCAATTAAAATCCTTTCTTTCTAATCCTTTCATTTTCTTTTAATTTTATAATTCCAGAATTGGTCCCTAAATCAACTATACTGCATTTGAATTATAGTTAATACGAAAATTATGCATGACACGTTTAGATTTTGATGTGAAGGGGAAGCTCTCCTCTGTGACCGACATGAATCCAGGATTTCTTTAACAAAAGTCCCAGTATAGGGAAGCACAATTTTCAAACAATTTGGGGTCGTCATCTAGTTGCAGATTGACATCATTGGATATGCCCATGTTCCCGACATTGCCCCCTTGTTCAGTAATGTCAATTGTATTTGTATTTTCCAAAGTAGAGAAATCGTTGGAAAAGATAGATTTATCAGATTGCACAGACCACTGAGAAGGTAAATCCCACGACATGCTTTCACTTGGCCCATCGCTGGAAGAGTTTGCCGTGCACACTCCTGGGGCGAATTCTGAACTGATAATGTGCTCTATTTCCATGTAAGTGGGGCATTGAGACACGGAATGGAACCTCGGTTGGAAACTTTCGCCACTGGAATTTGCTAAAACTATTGCAGACTGTGATGACATCTGCACCATATGGAAATCTACATTGTTCTTGGACTTTTCATCCTGCGGTGAATTCCACCATTCCGAAAACATAACGCTCAGAAAATCACTCTCTCTAGCCGGGCATTCGGAAATAGAATTAGAATTGACATCTGCGAATCCAATCGTTGACTTGATCGAACGCTTGTCATATACTGCCGTCGTGAGCTCCACCGGTATTCCCGAAGTTGAAGATTCCAATTTGAGCCTTCCTTTTGAAGTGCAATTCCTATGCGTGCTAGTAGTGTTTGTGCTGGTCTCCTTTAAAATTTCCTGAGGAGGTCCGTGGACATTTGGATTTGTTCCATACATCTTAAGCTTCTTCTTCTTCAGATGCGTATTCCAGAAATTCTTCACGTCATTATCCGTACGCCCAGGAATCATGGATGCAATCCGAGACCACCTATATGATAAACAATTATGTTAAGAAGAGGAGGATGTCACTAATGGAAAATGCCATATGTTATAAACATGAGGATCTTGAGGATCGATTACCTGTTGCCGAAATTTGCATGTGCGTTAAGAACCATCGTTTCTTCTTGGGGAGAAAAGTCGCCTCTTTTGACGCCGGGCCGCAAGTAATTAATCCACCGGAGCCTGCAGCTTCTTCCACATCCCTCAAGACCTGAGGAATTTATGGTCAAAAGATAATTATTCCTTTGCAAATTTTCAATTGAACAGATTTGAGACTTGAGGGGAAATAAAAAAGTTTTCTCAAAGGACACGAAACCTGTTAGTTTGGGAACTTCACTCCAACATCCTTGGCCATATTTTAGAACGTAGCTTTTTAATATGCAGTCCTCTTCCGGTGACCAAAGTCCTTTCTTTAATTTCTTCCAGTCATGGCAGCAGGACTTGCAGACCATGGTTCTTAATTTAAGATAGAGACCTAGAAATACAAGCTAAACCAAAAGAGAGGATACAGATGTGAAAAAACACCAGTCTGACTGTGACTTTATAGTACTTCCGGATAAAATTTCGTTCGCCGCCCAATATAAATTGGGCACGAGAGACCTGCGAGCAAACGCATTATAAATTGTTTAATTAGCATTAACTTTCACGGTACGGGCCACTTATGTACACACCTCGTACGCAGCATCTGAATACGTTGGTGTCTTGCGGTGTGTTGCTTCTCTTGGAAGGCGAAAAGAGTCAGCAGAAAAGACATTTCCTTCAAAGCCAAAGAAAACGCTTCCACTTAATTAATATTTTTAATTTTTTAAATAAAGAAAATTTGTACCATTATTGAGCGTTATCATTACAAATTTTAGTTGGTATGTTTTGTAAAGTTAATTGTACTCTGATATTCCATCTAACTGGGACAGCTAGTAAACAATTAGCTGCTACTAACATATTTTTTCTGAATACTAATAATTTAAATCTTAAATTTTTTAAACTAATACTCTAACAACTGTGTTGTCTTTTTCCTACTTCTTAGTTAATACTTCCTTCTCTATATTATAAACTTATAAACTTGGTTTTAACTTACAACCTGTAAACACTTAACTACTAACTTATTCCCTCTTAATATTAATAATTTAAATCTTAAACTTTTTAAACAAATATTCTAACAACTGTGTTGTCTTTTTCCCACTTCTTAATTAATAGTTAATACTTCCTTCTGTATATTATAAACTTATAAACATAATTCTAACTGGGACAGCTAAACTATAAACACTTAAGTGTTATTAACTTATTCTTTCTAAACACTAATAATTTAAACTTTAAAATTTTAAACTAATATTCTATATTTTCCTAGTTATGGGTTATTTCAGGTCTTATCCCTTGACCGAGACAACATCAGGAAACTTCACGACCTTGGTGGGGAATGTATTAAGAGAATGGATAAATTTTGCCTCCTGTCGCCCAGCCATGCTAAGGTTTTGTATAAATGAAGTTAGTGGCGAATTTCCTTCTGTAAAGAAGGCAAAACCAAAAAGAACTAAACTATAATCAACAATTTCCTTGGCAGAGTGAAAAAGGAAGATGATGGACGAGCATTTGTGCATTATGTCAAGTTAAATAGAGATTGATTAAAGTATATTTATTAAAAGTAAATGAAATAAATGTTCTTTTGGTTGCAAGTCATCACTTAACCGTTTAAATATAAAAACATAAGTTATTGAACTTTTTATTTTATATTTAAATTTTACATTAATATGATTAATATTATTATATAAAATTTTAAGTGTAAATTTTAATATTTAATAATAATAGTAATTATAAAATTTTATCAATTTATGGGTTATATTTATATAATAATTTTTAGTTATTTATTTAATATTTATTTTAAAATAGTTTTAAAATATTTAAAATCATATATGTATTTTTTTTATTATATAGTAAGAAGGGTTTTGAAAGGGACCCTAAACCTTAATAGAAAAAGGATTAGTAAGAGCTTAGAACCACATCATAATATCAAATAAGAACAAATTATAATCACAAGGAATCAATACAGTAGAAATATAAGACAAAATAAAATAGATTTTGCAAGTAGAAAGCTAACCAAAGTCAAAAACATTGATAAAAATCCAAAAAAATGGATAAAAATCCACAAAACCCTAAAGAACACAGATCCCCAAATGCAAGAGTTGTGACCAACATACATATATGGAGCAAAGTATAGTTACAAGGAATCATTACAAAAGTAAAATACAATAGTAAACTAAGACAGAATAAATTACATTTTACAAGTAAAAAACTAAACAAAGTCAAAAACCTACAATACAACAAATTGGATAAAAATCCACAAAACGAAGAACATGGATCTCCAAATGCAATATTGAACTACATTCTACATAGTCGATTCTCAAAGGGTCTTATTCCTCCCTTTTAAAAATAAAATTTAAAATGAAAAGGGCGCTCAAAATACAATAGGTTTTTTACGAACCCAAGGACCCTTAGAGAACAAAGAAAAATTAAAACAGGGTCTTCCTACCTAAAACTAGATGAGATCTACAACAAAAATAGTATGGACATCTATCGTGCCCAAGAAAGGCGATGATATTTGGGTCTAATAACAAAAAAAAAAAAATCCTTCCAACGAGGTCATAGGAGGCCTAGGAATTTGAAAAATTTTCTTAGTTGTTGGGATCACCTCCCTTCTCTCCACATGAACCCTATTCAACTCCTCATCTTCGTCAAAAAACTTCTATGGGGAAAGGGCTTCCTCTCGTAACTCCTCACTAAGCCCAACTTGCAAAATAAGAATATGTTCTTTTCCTTTCAATTTTGAACGTCCCTCTTTGGCACCCACTTTTCTCTAAGCTTCTCACTATTTTTCTTATGAACTATTGACTTACTCAAAGCTTTAGGATGTAGAGGGTATAATTTCTTATGATGCCCACCTTTTTCACACTCCTGGCAAACATGGGGTTTATTTTCATATTCAATGTTCTAAATCAAGGTGCCAAGGATAGAAAAGAGCTCAACAAACAAATCCTTTTCTATATTCGCCATCACACACATTTTAGCATAGAACATTCAAGATTTGGAATTGGTAGTCTGATCCAAGGAAATCAAATCCTTGATTGTCTTGCCAATATCTTGGAAGAAGCTCTCATATGGAATATGAAGTAGGAAGTTTGGCAGCTTGACCCATAGTGGGACAAGATTAATGCTCAGCATTAGAGGACTAAAATTTGAGCCTCATTTGCGTAGAAATAAACCTCACTTGTCAAAAAACCATGGGCTCCCTTCCAAAAATAGCTTGAAGTCCTCCTCACAATTGACCTTCATAAGAATTTGGGTCCACAATTAAAAAAAGGGTCTCCTTTGCTAAGCCCTCTCTCGCATCAATATCACCTCTCTTTGGATTTTTGGAATTACTTCTCCTCACAATTGACCTTCATAAGAAAGAAATTTCTTGGGATATCCACAATTTCAAAAGAACCAAGAGGTCTCCATCTTGCTAAAGCCCATCTCCTCGTAACATCAATATCGAACCTCATGACTTGGAATTTTTTGAGGATATTTCCACCGTCACACACAGTAATGTGGATGTGGGAATTCACTACGCCAACTGCTACCTTTGTCAATTATATATGCATTTTAATTTTTAAAATAAAATTTATTTTTTAATATAATATTAATTCTTGCTCTCTATTTTAGAGGCCTAATTTTTTATTATTTAAGCTCATATCATTTATTTTTAAATAAGTTTTTAAATTAAAAAATACAATTTTTTTTTTTGGGATTTGGTTATTTTGAGAAACCCCTTATGACTGACATATAGGAATGAGCAATCTCCTCCCAACCATGACTCCTCCTAAAGTTGAGAGTTATACTTATCAATAGGGAATTTAACACAAAGCCACCACACACCCACCTCCTCACACACTCGCCCACACCGTGGTTTGAACCTTGAACCTCCCAAAGAAGAGCCAAAGCCCGAACTATTGTGTTGCACCCCACCCAATACTAATTATTATAAACTTATTATTTATTACATTACATTATACAATCTAAACATATATTTATATATAATATTCAAATTCTTTTAAAATTTTAATCACAAAAAAATTATAAAAGGTTGAGATGAAAATGTATATTTCCAAATATTTGTGTCTTTCAAATTTAAAGTAATAAAATTTTTAAAAGTGATTGAATTTTTTTTTTTTTTGTTACATAGGAGAGTTGGCTACAACCACTATTTTTTAGTAATTAGTAGTGCAGGGTTCAAACCACAGGGACTGCAACCACCAAACCTATTCGTCTTGTTAATTGTTGACCTGGTTTGAGATGGGAACCGTTGGTCGCTCGGGATTCGTACCATTATCGTCAGTCTGGTGCACACTTAGAGGATTCAGAACATACTACTTCATTTGCAGAGTTGGCTACAACCACTATTTTTTAGTAACTAGTAGTGCAGGGTTCAAACCACAGGGACTGCAACCACCAAACCTATTTGTCTTGTTAATTGTTGACCTGGTGTGAGATGGGGACCGTCGGTCGCTCGGAATTTGTACCGTCATCGTCGATCTGGTGCACACTTAGAGGATTCAGAACAGACTACTTCATTTACAAACTGGCACCACCAAGGTTTGAACCCAGGTCTCTTCTCAACAAGTGCCCATCCAAACTAGCACTTACCAATCCACCTAACCTTTAAAATTAGATGAACTTTATAAACTAATCACTCCCACAAACAAATTCGTGTTAAATAATTAAACATTTCTACATATTAAATCAGCATAATAAATATTAATATAAAGTAAAATTTTACAACAAAAATATGCCATTATAAATGGAACAACATCGCATAAAGAATTTAACATGGGCACATCAACATCAAGGTGTCTCCTTTTTATAAATTATGGCTGTCAACTGCAAGTTGCACAATTGGATACTCGTGATTAGACGTTTCTTTGTCCTTTTTCGGGATTAGACGTTTTTTTTTTTTTTTTTTCCTCTTTTGGGTTTATAGATAGATAAATATAACTTTACCTAACGCGTGGACTTCAAATTGTTATCAAATCTCGGTGGGAAATTAAATTGTTATCGAATATCGGTGGGAAATTTTTAAGAACTTGAGCTAGGTGAATTTAAAAATAATAAAAGGTTAATATAGGATAAATCAATACTTTCCGTGCTGCTTGTAGATAAGGGCGCTCGCCAACGTCATCAACCGAGTTTTGGGTTACAACTAAAGAACATGATGCCAATGTTGCTATAAGATCTAGGCATCTAGACTAGCACTTACCAATCCACCTAACCCTTAAAACTAACAAGTGATGATCTTTATAAACTAATCACTCCCACAAACAAATTCATGTTAAATAATTAAACATTTCTACATGTTAAATCAGCATAATAAATATTAATATAAAGTAAAATTTTACAACAAAAATATGCCATTATAAATTAACTTAAAAAAAACATCACATAAAGAATTAAACATGGGCACATCAACATCAAGGTGTCTCCTTTTTATAAAATATGGCTGTCAACTCCAAGTTGCACAATTGGATACTCGTGATTAGACGTTTCTTTATCCTTTTTCGGGATTAGACGTTTCGTTTTTCTTTTTCCTCTTTTGGATTTATAGATAGATAAATATAACTCTACTAATGCGTGGACACATTTAAATGGTTTTCAAATCTCGGTGGGAAATTAAATTGTTATCGAATATCGGTGGGAAATTTTTAAGAACTTGAGCTTCTTATAGGTGAATTTAAAAAAATATAAAAGGTCATTATTGGATACATCAATACTTTCCGTGCTCGTTGTAGATAACGGCGCTCGTCATGACGTTGCAAATTCATGTGCAAACATGACGTCATCAACCGAGTTTTGCGCTACAACAAAAGAACATGACGTCAATGTTGCCATGAGATACAGGCATGCCGACTTGTAGAAAAGAAAGAAATGTTCGAAAGTCGTAATGACGGGTACATTACAACTAATTATTCCTTAGGTAAGAATGGGGTCATTGATTTGAGTTGTTTTGTTGAGCTGCTTTTCAAAACGGAACGGACGGCCTGCCCCGGCATCAACGGCCCACATGCCAGTATTCTAAGTAATTGTCAGCAGTTGGTGAATAAGATTTCATATTGTCTCTCAAGGATGTAGGCCAACTTGCATAACAGTAGTGTTATGCAAAAGATGTATGTGTTATACATATTTGTAATTGAATAAACATGATAAAAATAATTGAAATAATTTCTATCACTTATATATTTGATAATGTTGGTGTCCGTTACTATCTCAATTCACTATCATTTTTATATGCTTCGTTTCATTAATTATATAACTACTTTCATTTAATAACCATTTTTATTCTTTTATGATATTATATAGTTGGGTTTTTAAAATTCAATCTCTAGTTGAATTTTAATGAATAATTTATATATAATTTATAAATAATTATGCAAAGTTCGTGTTTGGTTAATTGTATGTTTTCCATAACATAAAATTGATAATTTTTTAATTACATATTTTCCGGTTTTGTCCTGTATTTCTTTTCTTAACGAATTGTATGTTAAGTGAAATTTTTCTTGTATGTTCTATCATAATAATCTTGAATAAATCAGTTTTAGAAACAAAATTTCTCCTTATAAAATTGTTATTAATTTTTTTTTTAATAAGTTATGTGTGGCTTATCCACGTGCCGTAGAGCAGTTGGTAAATGTCCTGGGTGTTGGTTGTGGCCGACCCAGGTTCCATTTCCACTGCCTCCACCCTATTGGATATGTAGGCATAGCTAGTAAATGTCTTATGTGTTGGTAGAGGCCGACAAGGCTCCATTTTACCTATGCCCAACCTGTGGATGTATTAATAATTCATCCCCCTTGTGACTGATGCCATGTGGTATACCCGGATGGGACAACTACGATTGGCCATAGAGCTAGGTTCTTGGGGCTTCTAAACTACCCAATTTTTATCCGCATGCGTAGAGCAGTTGGTAAATGCCTCGGGTGCTGGTTGTGGCCGACCTAGGTTCCATTTCCACTGCCTCCACCTGTTGGATATGTAGGCATAGTTGGTAAATGTCCTATGTGCTGGTAGAGGCCGACAAGGCTCCATTTTCCCTATGCCCAACCTGTGGATGTATTAATAATTCAACCCCCTTTGTGACTGATGCCATGTGGTATACCCGGATGGAACAAATATGATTGGCCATAGAGCTAGGTTCTTGGGGCTTCTAAACTACCCAATTTTGTCTGTGGGTCTAGGTGGATTGGTAAGTTGGGGTGCTTACCTAGAGGAGACTTAGGTTCCAATCCCACGGGCTTGTCCATGCACAGACAGTAGCCCAGATCCAATTCCTCTGAGTGGTGTTCCAGATTGATGATGAAGGTGCAACCCTTGTGTGTCCAACGGTCCCCATCTCACGTCGGGTTACCATGTACCGAGATGGTGGAAGTCCTGGGAGCCTTCGTAGATAGTTTGAACCCTACCAGCTGTGCTGGTAGTTACTAAAAATCGTGATTGTAACCATTGCTTCTATATATGAAAAAAAAAAAATTATGTGTGGCTTTTATTTGGGCCACTCCCATTACAAAAAAAAAATATTACATTGTTCTCATTACATTTTTAACAAGTTAATTAAAGCATACTCATATTTGCATTTTTATCAAAGATATTCTTCATCTTTCTCAAATTGCTATGTTTCCATAATTAACTCTTTTTTTTTTAAGAACTAACAACAAGAACAACCCTTATATGACACATAACTCCAATAGGAAGATGAAAAACAAACATAACAATCATCCATCAAAGAGTTCAATTATTTTTCTTATGTAGTAAAGGTTCTTCCTCTTTTAGAGTGGTAAGATTTGAGAATGTATTTTTGCACTTCAATCTCCTGAGATAATATATAGTTGTAAAACATTATGTAGAATCTTAATTTTTGGAAAACTAAGTATCACTGATTGTTTCATAATTAGTTTCAAGAATACCATTTGAGATGTTAATATTTTCCTTTGGATGATATTTAGTAACCATTTGAATTTTATCAATGATTTGATTCAAATTCTCCTTTGGTTTCTATTGCTCGCATGATTCTTGCTAGACAATTGGTGCATCTAGATTATGAGATTCTTTATTTTGAATTCAAATATTTAAAAATTTCAAATCATTTCCATGTGGGGCCTTCTCCTCCACTAAGTAGCAATTAGAGCATGATTGAATGATTAGACATCTCTTCCTCAAGTGGTCATGTTGTTGACAACCATAACATTTTAGGGAGAAGTTTTCGTATTCAATATTTTGGATCCATTCCCTTTTTCTTAAGGAGATAGTAATGGATTGAGACCAAAAAAATCAAACATCCAATCTTGCTTTACTCATAATAATTTTACTAAATAATTTTTTCTTTGTTTAGGCATCCATATATTGGAATGCACCAATGACATTATTGATTTTGGTGAATATCTTCTCTCCCCAAAACTCCATAGGGAGAGCATAAAGATTCACCTAGACTAGGAAGCCATTAACTTCTTTTGTAAAGGGATTGAAACTAGGAGTCCAAGGTCTTATATAGATACCCCTTTGTCCGAAAAACTAATTATATCTATAATCCATTACCCTATCTATATCCACTAAATTAGGAAAACAAAAAAGCAAAAAAAAAACTTTTGGGTAGGAGAGTTACTTGGAATTTTGTACTGGTCCACCAATCCTTAATGTATCATTTGAGCTTCCTCTAGACCTGGCCTTTTTCCCTTGAGTTTGTAGATAATTTTTTGGGTTTTGTGATCAATAGATCCAACCTAAATTTATCCAATCAGATTCATGCACCGACAAACCCAAAGATCTTTGAGAGATATTTCTTCTAACTGAAGAGGCTTTCTCATAGATAGAAGATATTGTCTATGAACAACCATCTTCCTTCAACACTTGATTGCACCTAGGGTTTGCATATCTTTTGATAATACTATAGTCAAATGTGTCACATTGTTCGACTACACCTAGGGTTGACACCTCTTTTGTAAAGACTATAGCCACAACCCAACAATAAAACTATTATTAATTATATATTATTTTAAATTTTAAATTTTAAAAATAGGAAAATAACTTAAGATCTTTGTTATAAATATATCATATGAATACTTGGCTTCCTCTTTATGTTCATTACTATATATTCATTATTTATCATATTTAGTACACCATATGGTGTTTGCAACATAGTAATAAATTATCTTTTCAATGTTTTTTCTAAAATTATTTTTGTATTTTTATTTTTAATAAATTCCTTTTAGGAGGAATAATATACAATGAATAAAAACTCTTGACATATATTCTAGCCGTAAGTGTAATTTTATGTCTTAGATAATTATGTAAGCAAAATAATTAATAAAACACACAATCAAACTTAAGATATTTGTATCAAATTGTCACATGAGTACATATTCTCTCCATTTTGTAAACTAAAACATATTTTTCATTGTTCAATTAAATATTACAAAATAGTGAACCATATAAAGCTTTGTTAAGATTCACATTAAACAAACCACTAGGCCATTTTTCATCACATAAAGTGATAGAGAAAGGGGACACATATTGCATCAAATAATCAATCAAGTATAATATTTTCTATAAACCTAAGTTTCATATGTATACACTTTTTATTGTGGAAATAATTTTAGTTACATAGGAGATGGTATTATAGGTCTATATATTGAGACATTGGAGGTAGAATTAGAGTGCAATTGAATAAGATTAGATGATGACCTACATGGATAAGACCATAAAAATCAATAAGGAGATTTTTAGTAGACATATTCTAATTTCTTTGGTACAATATTTCTTTTTTTTGAAATTTTTTCTTGCTACTCTTAAAACCAAACATTTTGAACATATGCTAGGTAAAACTTAATTTTATCATAAAATTATTAAATTATTTTATGATTGTGGAAGAATTTACTAAAGTATTAGATAGATTCAACTCATTAAAAATAAATTTTGAGATATATTAAAATGTTTTCAATCAATCCTAATGAAAAAAATCCAATTAACAAATATCTATAGGGATTTAAGTTGATTTTGTTGTCAATTTTAATGTATTTTTCTAAAATTCACTTAAAAATCCCCTAAAATCTATGATAAATAAAAATTCTCTCTCTCTCTCTCTCTCTCTCTCTCTCTCTTTTATATATATATATATATATATATATATATATATATATATATATATATATATATATATATTTTTGTTAGGATTTAAATCTATTTCTTAAAAATAACTCTATCCCAAACAAAAAAACCATAGGGTTTTGAGTTTTTAACATAAACCCTATAGGAATCTATCTAAAATTTTAAATTATAAGGGTCTGAATTTTGGAATAGGTTTGACTTTCAAATAAATTATGGGCTTAATATTATGCAAATTAAAATCGTATTAAAAAAAACATAACTCAATTAAATATTATATGGACTTAGCCTTAGTTTCAACCTAATCTTATTTAATTTTATAATTTCAATTGCTTTCATTTGAATTTAGCTTATGCTAGTGAATCTATAACTCTTAGGCTTATTGTCTTTCTAGGATTGTCTACCTTTTAAAGAAACATATTTGGTGAACCTAATATAAACAACCCCTTATGAATGAAAATTCTTGTTTGTCAACCTGTTTGAAAGTTTTTTAGAATATTTTACATTATTTGGTACATGTTAATGTACCACCTTGAGTACATATTTCGATTAGGAGTGAGTGTGAGTTATATTTTATGTAATGTAATAATGTGCAGGAAATATACAAGAGTCTTGTAACTAGGTGTGCATGTGCACAAGTATCCATTATGTAGAATGCACATGTGTCCTTAGAGTAGAAAATTGAAGAGTCACATACTATTATATATTTATGACTAAGCATTGTAATAGGCATTGAAAAAGAGCATGCTCATAGCATGCATTAGTATATCTTGATAAAAGAACTTTTTAAATATTTTTCAAGAGGATCTGTTAATGGTAGTTTTTTGAGTATTTATAGAAGTATTTCATGATTTTTATATGCTTTAAATATTGCTATTATCATATATTTTATAAATCATGCTTATTCTAAATCTTGTGGTTGTTTTTCATTAAATATATATCATCAAAAGTTAACAGTGGTATCAGAGCTACAAGGGAATTTTATAAGACTACTTGCAACAATAAGTTGAAGATGTGGCCATTGAATAATATTGCAAGTAGGAGAAGCTCCTAAAAAGAGAAATTTGGTACAACTATCACCATCAGATAACAAGCCCAAAAGGAAGAAGGATTTGGAAAGAATTTTGTCAAATTTCATAAAGTAATTCTGAAGACCTCAAGATATTCATATTCTTGAGGAAGTGGCCATAGATTTGAGATTTTTTTAGGACATCCATAAATATTTTAAAGGTTTATTTGCAAAATGAATGATTTCTGATTTTTAAAATAGAGTTTTAAGGGTCACAAAACAAAAAATTTAAGGAAGGCTTGATAGAAAAAGAAGACAATGAATTGGTGAAGTTATCGATATATTTAAGAGAGTTTTTGGAAAAAAAAAACAAAGGAGGAATTGGCAGGATTTGAAGCTGTAAAATTGATGAGTGGTGGATGTGTATAATAAGTATTACTCAAAAAAATAAAAACTAAAGCTGCAAATTTTACAAACTCAGGACAACATACAAGCTGAATTTGGGCAATAAGCTAAGGCCACAAATTTGAAGGTATAGAATATCAATTTTGAGTAGTAAGAAAGGAGAGGATATGAACTACAAAAGACAACCAAAGAGGTTTGGAATTAGGTGCTTAAAAGAGTATTTTAGTGTTATGAAAAGTTGATTTAATTAAGTTTATTTGGCATCATATATTAAGAGTTCAAATAAGGAGAAAGAACTCTAATTTTATTATCTCTCAATTAAAGAAGGAGTTTTAGAAGTTTGCAAATTAGTGTGTTAATATAGCATAAATAAGTTGGTTTATTTTAAGTTTAAAATCAGCAAAATAAGATTTGTATGCTATTAAGGAAGAAAGCTAAGGAGCTTCAAATACGAAGAGGAGCACTCAAAATATTATGCTCAATACATGGTTTTGAAATACAAGTCTTCAAAAGGTACTTTGATTGCTTCAAAACTTGCAAAATACATCAACAAAATATGGAGTTAAAAGTTGCTAAAAAAGGAAATTTATTGGAATAATAGGAGATCAAATAAGGGTCCAAGATAGAGTAAGATTTAAAGAGTTAAAGGCACTAGGGAGCATACTCAAATTTCAAAAATTTGATAGTGAAGAAGTCATCATCCAATTGAGCAAAGTAAAGAGAATAAAAGAGATTGAAAGATAGAAAAAGGTATAGTTGTTCCAGCCTAGTTGTGGATATAACAAATCATATTAGAGCTAAAGAATATTCTACAAGGAAGAAGCCACAGTGATGGAAATTCACTACAAGAGACCATCAATGGACCCCAAAGGTAAAATTACAAGATAAGACATCATACAAAATACACCATTAAAAGAAACCTACAAATGCTTCATTTCATTAATTGAATTCCCATCCCTCTTACAATAGAGTCTCCCACTTATTATACTCCAAAAAAAGAAAAACCCTAGCCTACACTACTCCCTTACTATTTTTAGTAACTTTCTATTTTTAGAAACTCACTTGCTATTTTTAGTAACCCTAAAAAAAACTTGGATGGCATCCAAAATAGAAGCATGCACTCATTATTCAATAAAACCCACTACCCTAAGATAACAACCGACTCTAGTTCTACACTAATAGTTATGATAAATTTTTAGTTTCAAAAACTAAAAATTACATTAAAATATAATTTGGGCCTCCTAGAGGTATTTTCATGCATGAAAACATATGGGCCACTTTCTTTAGGTTCTCTATGCAATTTTGCATATTTTGAAAAAATAACAGGGCAAAAAAAACACTCAGAGTAAAAGTTATAGCCCTGGCAAGGTGCATCATTCTCCTCTGGTTGAAAATGAACTTAGCTCTCACGAATTATGTTGATGAAATACCTCAAGCTTGTCAATGTCAAGACTTTTTAGTTCCTCCTTGGAAATCCAAGTGTTATCAACCTGGGATAAACCTTCCCATTTTACCAAGTATTTGCTATAGTTGCCATTGTGTATGGTGATCACTTTCCTATCAAGGACTTGTGCAATGCATTCCTTCTTCTTCTTTGGTATTTGCTTCTCCCAAGCTATGGTGTTTGCTATTAAACAACTACAATATCACCAAGAAAGATATGTAAATTAGAGACATTGAAAACTGGTAAAATATCGAGGTCAACTAGCAATTCCACCTTATAAGCATTGTCATTCATTTTTTGTAGAATTCTACAAGGGCCAATTTTATTTATTTTTAATTTATTATATGCCCCCTTGGGAAATCGCTCCTTTCAAAGGTAAACCATAACCATATCCCCAACCTAGAATACTTGGATACATTTGTGCACATTAGTGGTCATTTTGTACTCAAAATTAATATTTTGCAACTTATCTCTGACCTCTTCCTGTAATTGTTGTATATGTTCAAAAAATGCTTTTGCATAATCACTAACATACTCATGGATTGGTAATTCAAAAAAATCTAGAACACCCTTGGGGTTTTGGCCATAAACAATTTGAAATGGTGATTTACCTGTCGAGCGTTTCACTGACTTGTTATATGCAAATTCTACCTATGACAAGGCTAAATCCCATTGTCATGGTTTCTCACCAACTATGCACCTTAGAAGATTGCCCAAGCTTCGATTCATAACCTCAGTTTGTCCATAAATTTGTGGATGATAAGCACTACTGAACTGTAGCTTTGTATCCAATTTCTTCCATAATGTCCTCCAAAAATGACTTAAGAACTTAAAATCTTGATATGAAGTGATGGTCTTTGGAAACCCATGCAGTCTCACCACTTCATCAAAAAAAGTACTATAATCTTGGTTACATCATTGGTTTTCTAGAAAGAAATAAAATGAGCCATCTTATAAAACCTATCTACTACAACAAAAATGGAATCTTTACCTCACTGAGTATGAGGTAGCCCTAGCACAAAATCCATGCTTAGGTCGGTCCACAATCCTAGGGGAACTGGTAAGGGCATATACAAACTTGTATTTTGTACATGAACTTTAGCCACCTAGCACACTCTACATCTGGACACAAATCGAATTACATCTCTCTTCAACTATGGCCAATGGTACTTTTCCTCCACAAGATCAATTATTTTGTCTACGCAAGTGTCCTACCAAACCACCACTATGCAGATCTTAGATGATATTCTCCCACATGGAAAAAATAAGTATGCACAACTATTTCCCCTTAAATATATAGTCATCCTGCATAACATACTCAACAAATGTTCGATTAACTTCACCCACAACTGGAATTTTATACTATTGTACAATACTTTCAAAATATGCATCAGATTCATACAAATCCTTAATCCTCTCAAAGCCTACCACTGCTTTCTCCATGGTGGTTACCAATAGTACTATCCTACTTAATGCATCAGCAACCTTATTATGCTTCCCAGACTTGTGCTTCAACATAAATGAGTATTCTTGCAAAATTGAAATCCACTCGGCATGTCTAATATTTAATTTCTTCTGAGAATTGACATACCTTAAAGGATTCATGGTCATTGTACAATGCAAACTCCTTGGATAACAAATAATGTTACCAATACCTTAGAACATACACAATTGCATGAAATTCTACATCATAAGTGGAGTAGTTCTTCCTTACCTCATTCAACGTTTCACTAAAAAATGCTACTGGTCGTCCCTCTTGGCTCAACACAACACCAATCCCCACATGTGAAGCATCATAGTCAACTTCAAATATTTTTCTAAAATTAGGTAATACTAGCATGGGTGCTTTTGAAACCTTCTTCTTCAAGATTTCAAAACTCTTGAGTTGCTGATTTTATCCATACAAAGTTTTCCCCTTCGTACACTCTATTATGGGTGCAAGAATGCTGCTAAAGTTTCTAATGAACTTCCTATAAAAAATTGCCAAACCATGGAAACTTCTCACCTCTATTACATTCCTTGGAATATGCCATTCAAGAATTTCCTTTACCTTTTCCTTATCCATCTTCAGGCCATCCTTGGAAATTACAAATCCCAAAAACACTAAAATTTATTGAAGAAATCTACACTTCTTCAAATTAGCATACAATTTCTCTTTTTGTAATAACTCTAACACCAACCTCACATGGTGCAAGTGCTCTTCTTAACTTTTACTAAAAATCAAGATATCATCAAAATAGACAACCTGTTGGAACAAAATTTGCCTTTGGTTACGATTGCGCCCAAGACTTTGCCAACATTGAACGACCAGGCTCAAACATAGTTTGCCTGATTCGGTCTCCAAAGAAGGTTGGTTCCTTGTTTTTTATGGGAAAAAGGTAGAGAGAAAGAAATGCTTAAAGAGAGGGAAATATAGCCAATGCTAGGAGAAAAATATGGTACAGATTAAGCAACAACACAATACTACTTCAACCTTTTGCAGAAAAGCATAATAAGACCCAAAACATAGAAACCAAGATCATTCAATGTATATCTACTTTCACAATAGTTTATTCGTGAAGCAAATTGCAGATCTAATGGAACGTTTAATACAAAAATTCAGCTTAAGAATTAATGTATGATACATTCAGCATAGATTAAACTAGCAATAGACAATCACATACATACTTGTACACCAAATGAGCTCAGAACCAGGATGGATGATCTCTATTAATATTTCATAAGTCTGAATACATAGCCTTGTAAACACCTAAGATCTGACCATTTTACTTAGGTCGCTCATCCTATATATAGAGTTTTATATAACAAAACAATTGAAAGTTGTTACAACAAACTGCTCGTGGGGCTTATTCTAGTAAAGGAGTGGTTGGAGATCGATATCTTTCTTGTTACAGAGATATTCTTCAAATCATGGAGCTTCTAACTGAAAAGGTTAAGATCCTCTTGTTGCAGATATCTTCTCAACTTATTTTTAGACATCATGGTTCACTTGATCTTTGGAATATCGTAAAATTGTGACTTTCATCTCTGCTTCAGCTTTCCTCATCAAAATGTCGTGCTATCGTGACTCTTCTCCTTTGCTTGCTCTTGGCTCATCAAAATGTCATGCTATCATGACTCTTCTCCTTTGCTTGCTCCTGGCTCATCAAAATGTCGTGCTATCATGACTCTTCTCCTTTGCTTGCTCTTGGCTCATCAAAATGTCATGCTATCATGACTCTTCTCCTTTGCTTGCTCCTGGCTCATCAAAATGTCACGCTATCGTGACTCTTCTCCTTTGCTTGCTCTTGGCTCATCAAAATGTCGTGCTATCATGACTCTTCTCCTTTGCTTGCTCTTGGATCATCAAAATGTTGTGCTATCATGACTCTTCTCCTTTTCTTGCTCTTTTCTCTCCAAAACATCGCGTTGTCGTGACCCTTTTCCATGTTTAACAAAATTTGAGGAAAGTACCTTTATTTCCCTGGGTGTTGTCATTTTGACCAACATTCTTGGTGCCTCCTAGGGTAATTATGTTAACTGAATGTTAGAACTTAGAGCCTTTATCCATTGGGCAATGGAGTCAAAAAAAGAGAATTAAAAATAAGGAAAATGAGGGGAAAGAAAGGGAATGATACCAAGTGCAAAAAACAAAAAATAAGCTTAGGAGTGATCATTCTTCCAGGGACTCTTCATCAGATTTTTTTGCTTCTTCTTGGCCTGGAGGTGTTGTACTGCTTGATGCAACCTTCTTGGCCTTTGCTTGCCTCTCTTTATCTTGTTTGTCCTTAGATTGAACAACCTCATTGTAGGTGGCACAGGCCTTCTTCCAGGTCTCTTCATCAGTGTCTGCCTTTTCTTTGAAAGTGGTGTACAAGTACTCCAATTCCTCTATTTTATCATAAGATAGATTTTTTGACTTGAGGTATAGCTCATTCAGACTAGAGTTTATTTGGGTGATATCTTGAGCCATGCTAAAAATGTGATCTTCTTGTACCGACTCTTCCCAGCTATCAATTTTTGATATATCATCAAAGAAATTTTGCCAAATAGCCTTTATCTTATCTTTTGCCAAGAGATTGGAATATGAGTCCCAAAAGCTAGGCATACCATAGTCCTCAACCATTTTAGCATGCTTCGAAATTGACTTTGCCTCTGCCTTTAACTCTTGCATAATCTTTATAGCTATTGTTACCAACTTATGCCACTTAAAAAAGTTCCTAGCAATGGATTTGGCTTGAGACCAATTTTCATCTTGGGCTCTGTAGCCAACTATTGCTTGTGTACTATTTGCTAGGACTTGGATTTTGTTAGCTATAGATACTCTTGGTGTCAGGAGCTTAATTGAAGCTTCAAATTATTTTTCTACCTGACTTAGTGTGCTGTTGACTTTGGAAAAGTAGGCCAGAGTGGGTCTAGCTTTCAGGACCAACTTGCTAACTTTCGCAAGATTTTCTTTTCGAACCGCTATCACCTTTTCCTTGGAGAACCCCTGGGTCTTATCAGGAACTGCCAACAACTGCTTCTTCAGATCTTCCATTTGTTGTTGCAGTATTTGGACCTATTCCTCCGCCTTTGCTACTTTTTCTTGGAAGGAAGTGGCTTCATCAAACTTTTGTTCCCATTCCTTGGCTTCATTTTTGAGAGCCTTTTCAATGATTTTCTATTGATTGAAGGCCTCCTCTAGCCACTTTCAGGCCTGCTCTACTCGGAGGAACTTCTCTTTGTAATGCTCCGCATTCAAATAAATTGTCCCCATGTGAGTCTGGGCCTTGCTCCACTCATCCTCCATTGGCAGTTGGGTCATGTCTTCTATAATTATTTCAGCTTGATAATCATCTAGAGTCATCTATTTTTTAGGCTTCTGTACCAGGGGAGTCATCTTCATAGTAGACCATTGCATGCTGATTGGGTCTAATACTATTCCCTCCCAAACATGGGCCATATCAGTGGCACTTGGAGAACTTTGTGACTTCAGCCATGTGGCAACATTCATCGTAGCTTTCTTCAATTTTCAAAATTTGGTGACAGTAGGATTATTGGAAGAAGAGGTGCTTTGTAGGGATTGAAGACTCAATAGGTTTGTGGAAAGAGGGAATGGAGTGGGTGGTAGGGAGGATTCCATGCTTATTTGTTGAGAGGGAGACCCGGTTGGAGTGTGGTGAGGCGAAACTTGTGGGGATTTAGGAGGTGATGACGACTTTGAAACACCTTTATATTTTGAACGGGAAGGGGAAACTCGTTGGGAATGAGGGGAAGAAGAGGGAGTATCGAGATCAATCAGAGATATTTCCCATTCCTTTTGGGGATTGGAGCCTCCAGTTTCCTATGATTTTTCTATGTAGATTTTTGCTATATGTTTCAGACATGAAATGTCTGCACCATCAGTCACTAGCGGTGGGGTCTGCTCTCGGCTTGGAGGCTCTCTTTGGGGAGGCTCTTCTACTATTTTAGTCACTTGTTATCCTACTTGTACATGTTCAAAAATTTCTTCAAAGATTTCCCCTATTTGTTCCTTATCTTCTATCTGTTCTTGTTCCCCTTCTTCTTCCGATTCTTCATGCAGTTCAGATTCTTTAGAAGAGGATTCTTCTATTTTTCTCTTCTTTCTGCCTCCTCTTTGTTCCAATTCTGCTTTCCTTTTCCTCAACTCAGGTGCTGGTTTCTTACGCTCAAGTCGAGCACTATCTTCAGACTCTGTGTCTGATCCTGAACGTGGAAGATACTATCGACGTCTCTTTTTTGGGGCTTCTATCTGTTCAACCATAATTTCTTTCCCCTTTTCCTTCTCGGCATATTTCTTAAATTGTTTGAGGGGGACACCATCTATTCCAAGTGGGACCTTGTATGCCAGAGTTTTGGACCAATTTTCATGATGCTCATCATATTTTGTACAAAACTTTGTATCCATTTTGAGTTCGTACCTCATGAAAGTTTGAATGTGGCACCACATTTGCCACTAGGCCAATATTTTGGCATTATCCCAGTCATCACCCTTTTTCTTCATCCTGTTAATAGTCTTCTTGTCAAGTTTGTGGGTTGGGTAGGAAGTTGGGTTGTAATCCACCAAATGTTCATAGAAATCATGCCATGGGGGTAGTGGTTGCATCCTTTCAACATGCCATTCGAGAGGCTGATCCTCGCTGTTATTTTGGCCCTGCTCAATGTCCCTATCAGAGGCATGGAATTTTTGGAAAGAAGCCTTATTCAGAGTGGCTTACCTTTTAGCGAATATATCTTCAGGATCATATTTCCATCTCTGTGGAAGTTCCACCAGCTTCATGTTTCTTAACAATTGGATGATTCTTTCATGATCTCCCTTCTTTGATATGGTTACCCCTTCATACTGGAAGGGCATGAGGTAAGTATGAGTTTTTTGGGTGCCTGTCCCAAATGTACAATTGATGAATTCTTGTTGCCTTACATACTCTAGGGCGAAGAGTCATTTGGTGACGTAGTAAGGCAACAAGAAAGGCTTCTCTATGAAGCCGAAAAGCCTTATGACAACTCCTTGAGTCAGGATGAACCAGTCTCCTTATGCTACGTGAGGGTGTCTCAGGGTCTCTTCCATTTGCTTAGGAATCCTTGGCATAGGACCTAGCACAATTTGTAGAGCAGGGCCTAGGAATTCCATATTGAATTGATAATATGAACCCACGTTTGAGAGAAGCAGAGTCCATTCACATACAGGTAGATTTTCTCCTTTTGCATATTTTTGAGTCATAGATATAAACTTTAAATGTTTCACTTGAAAAAATAAGAAGAGCCAAACCAGATATGAAGAATACCTAAAAGCATCCGGGGCCTCTTTGTGCAACTTTGAAAGTCCTGCATGCAACTGTTGAGCTAAGTAGGATGGCCAGTCAAAGAAAAGTGGGATTTTGTTTGAATCCAAGTATGTTTTATCATAAAAATTAGAATTTGAAATGCACTGCACCACTGCGACTTGCCACCCATGAACCTAAGAGTCATCTTCCAACCCTACTACCATGGCCAACATAGAGAAGAGTTCTTTGTTCTTGAACTTAGACAGGGGAATGGGAGATTGTGGGATGGAATTTTTAGGGAGATCATTTTCAAGATTCTGCTGGAGGAAAGCCCTTATGCTTGGGGTATTCAGATAATACTTTGTAGAGTTGGTCGGATCAAAAAAAATGGGGGGAACTGGAGGTTTAGATCCTTGGGCAAAAATGACTCTGATTGTGTTGGGATCTATCGTAAAAAGGGTCTCTCCTTGGTAATTTTTTACTACTCTGCCTTTTACATCATATAATTTTTCCATTGCCCTAATTAGCTCTGAGTAGGGGTGAACCTGGGGGCATACATACCAGTAGAGCATGGAGTAGTAGGAGAAATTTCTTGGGTTCAAAGGAGAGGTATCTATGGTAATCCTGGTGGCTATATCCTTGCATTTGTCCCGGATCCTTCCATGTCGGCTTTGTGTCTGCAATGTGGCCGTCGGGATCCACAAAGCTGCTTACTTTGATGCTCGAACTCCTTTTCTTCTTTGAAGGTGCAGACGTAGAACTTGGAGCTAGGGGGGTAGCCATTGAGATGCTACTGCTTGTAATGTGGGTACTCAGAAAATTGGGGCATCGTTCAAAAATTATAGAACTTTCTGGGAGACTGTTAGAACTCAGAGAGCAAGAAGATCGAGGAAGCAAAAAATGAAAATAGGAAGGTGAAAAGTTGATGATATAAATGACCGTGCATGTTCATGCCAAAAAGAGACATAATTAAACTTCTTGGGTGACGTGGAGTAATTATGGTTGGTAGTACGCGTCTCAACGTAGATTTCAAATGTTGGTGGGATCTCTTGGTTCGTGTGCCAGCTTTTAAAGATACCAACTACCTCGAGTTGCCATTTATGATATAAGCCAATGAAAAGTCCTTACTATGGTACCGGGCCAATAAGACAATGTCATCTTTAGATCCAATCAATAAGACCTCGAGTTGCCATTTTCGTGTTCCCGAGATGCCTATATTTTTCATAAAAAACCCCTAATAATTTTGATGTGGCGCACAAATGTATAAAATGTCAGGTCTGACATGGCAGTCTGCTACTTAGGATGTTAGGTCTAACGTGGCGCTCTAACCCTTTCAAAACATGCACTCCATTTCCCAAAAAATTCATGAAATCATGATATTTTCCTGAAAGGGGGGCATGAGTGCCCAAAAGTCGTGCCACCATGACATTTTGCCCTGGAAAGACACTCTTCTACCCAAAAGTCGTGAAATCATGATATTTTTCCTAAAATGGGGCCATGAGTGCCCAAAAATTGTGCCACCATGATATTTTTCCCTGGCAAGACACTCTTCTGCCCAAAAGTCGTGAAATTATGACATGCTGAAGTAACTTGAAAAAAAGGAAATATATATTTACATAGAAAAATACATAAAAATACATGTAAATATGGGCACAAACTAGTTATTTGTAATACAGCTTTAGGTGGAAGCTGTTAACAGGAATGGGTTGAATCTGGTTCAACTCATATTTTAATTGGAAAGAGTTGTGCTGCTTTTCTTTAGTTATCTCAAAAGGGCCATCCCAAAAAGTATCAAACTTGTCATGGTTTCCTGGTTTAGACCTCTTCTCATTCCATTTTAGGACTAAGTCTCCTACCTTGAAGTTCCTTAGGGTGGTTTTTTTATCAAACCATCCCTTCATTGTGATTGTATGCTTTTGGTAGTGATTATAGGCCTGCTCTTTCTATTCTTCCAACTGCAGGAGTTGGATCAACCTATTTTCCATCGGTTCTGCTTCCTCTGTTCCGGATAGATTCAATAGTTTAAGAGTTGGTATCTCGATGTGCACTAGGAGCATGACTTCTTTACCATAGACCAAAGAGTAGGGAGATGTGTTGATAGATTTTTTTATCGTAATTCTATCAGCCCAAAGTGCTTGATTTATGAGAGAATGCCAACTTCTCTTATTATCCTTAAGAGTTCGTTTCAGGATCTTGAGTAGATTTTTATTTGTGGACTCGGCTAGTCTGTTTCCTTGAGGATAATAGTTTGAAGATGTCTTTAAGTATATCCCATATTTGCAAGAAAAATCAATCATCTTGGCACCTACGAAGTGTGAGCCATTTTCCGTGACTAAAGCATCTGGGATGCCGAACCTTGTGATCAGGCTCTCTACAAATTCCATTACTACTTCTTGGTCTACCTTTTTTGTGGGTATTGCTTCTGACCATTTTGTGAAATAATCAGTGGCTATGAGGATGTACTTATGCCCTATGGATGAATTTGGTTCTATTATTCCTATGAAATCCAGTCCCCATTGTTGGAATGGTTCTTCAACTGTGATGGATTTTAAAGGCAATGGAGCATTTCTATTTCTACCGACATATCTCTGACATTCTTCGTAGTTCCTTGTTATTTTGAATGCATCTACAAAAATCATCAGCCAGTAGCACCTAGTTCTGATGATTTTTAAAGCGGTTGTTCTCCCTGAGTAATGCCCTCTTGATAGACCCCCATGAAATTCTTCTAAATTTTTCTATTTTTGTTCTTCTGACATACATCAGAGCAGTACTCCATCCAAATTTTTCCTATATAGTCCCTCAGGCAATAAAGTGTATTTTAGAGCTTGAAACCTGTATCTCCTTCATTGAGAAGCATTCAATCTTGTTGGACATCTTCCAATTTGAAAATACCTAATCAACTCATCTGCCCAGTCGAGCTATTCTGAAAGTTGGTCTTCGTCTGATGCAACTTCCTGAACCTGACAGGCCACATATTCTGTAGCAGCTTATTTTGTGAGTTCTTGGCATAGTGCTCTACCTCTAACTAGTTTGGTTGGGTGTATTTCTATGTCATATTCTTGTATTTTACTGACCCAGCCGACTCTTGTATCACCAAGTTCTCCTTGTATGATGAAACTTCGTACATCAGGGTGAATTGTATAGATGATAATTTTGCTCTATGATAAGAAGTGCCTAAAATTTTTTAGGGACTTCATTATGGCATATATCTATTTTTTGATGAAGTTATACTTTTCCTCATGTTCCTGCATATTTTGGCTCAGAAAAGCTATGGGCCTCTCTTCATTGTCAGCTCCCTTCTGTGTGAGTACTACGGCGTAGCTTCCTTGTTCCCCCACAACATATAAAATAAAATCCTTAGAATAGTCTGGGTTTACCAGGATAGGAGCTTGAGCTATTTTCTCTTTGATCTATTGAAAAGCTTATTTTCTTGCATCTGTCCATTTGAATATTGCATCCTTTTTTAACAATTCAGTCATGGGTTTAACAATTTGTGCAAAATCTGCTATGAATTTGCGCATGAAATTGATTTGACCAAAAAATGACTATAAGCTCTTTTTTTTGAGAGGGAGGGAAAGTTCCAATAGGGATTTTACTCTATTCGGGTCTATGGCTAGACCGGACTTTGAAACTACATGACCAAGTAAAATTCCCTCTTCCACGACGAAGATAGATTTTTTGGGGTTTATAGATATCCCAAACTCTCGGTATTTTTCCAGTACTCTCTTGAGGTGAGTTATATGATCTTATTTTTTGTGAGAAAAAATAGTCATATCATCCAGGTATATCACTATTATTTTGTTTATGAGTTCTCCAAAGGCTACGTCCATGGCTCTTTGGAAAGTCGCTCCAGCATTTGATAATCCAAAAGGCATCCTTTGGTAAGCAAACATCCCCCATTTTGTTGTGAACGTTGTTTTAAATTGGTCTTCGTCCTTGACCCAGACCTGATTATACCCAAAGAAACCATCTAGAAGAGAAAACCTTTCAGCTCCTGCAACTATGTGTAAGATCTGATCAATATGTGGGAGAGGGTAATGATCCTTGAGTGAAGCCTTGTTCAAATTGTGAAAGTCAACACATAGTCGAATATCTCCATTTTTATTTCTTACCGGTACCAGATTAGCGACCCATGTCGAGTGCTTGATTGGATATATAATCTTAGCTTCTAGTAGTTTCAACAATTCTTGCTTCATCAAAGCTTCTATTTTTGGATTCACTGTTGCTTTTGACAAAAAGGCTTGGCACCTTCTTGAAGTTCAATTGTATGTTGGATTGTTTCTTTTGACTACACCTTTAGATCCCCATAGGTCCAGGTGATTGTATCTAGAAATTCTTTACACAATTCTCTGATTTCATCCAGTTCTTTGTCTATGGTTTTCACCCCTACTTTGATGACTTTGTTAGATCCCATATTGGATTCCTTATATCTGTGTTTGTCGACTTTCATCTTATGACCTGTAGACCTATCATTGTTATCAAATAGGTTCTCAAGTGTGACCAGCCCCTTAGGAATATGGTTATTTTTTAACTGGATGACATTTACCTCTTCTTCATCTTTGGTTACCCTGTTATTGGAGCAATTCATCTCATGGACTAGGAAGTCCACTATATGCTGATCATTCTCGAAAACCTGCCAGAAGATATCTCTATCAGGTACAGAAGGCCTGTATATAAGTCTGACTATTTTTTATTTTTGAATAACGTTGCTTATAGGACATAAGTTTACCCCAACTGAAGCCAACAAGTCTGCATGCGTATTTCTTTCCCTGGGGATTGCTTTCATGTTCAGGGATTCAAAATATTCTAATAAGTCCCAGACTTTATTTCTGTAAGCCTTGAGATAATGTTGTTTACTTACGCATTTCCCTATTACTTGATTTACTATTAGCTTAAAATCACCAAAAATTTGTAGTTGTTTAATGCCCATCTTTTTAGCCTTTTTGAGGCCCAAACAGAGTGCCTCATATTCTACTATGTTATTGGTGCAACTCTAGGTTAGCCGGTAAGAGAAGAATTTCTCTTCACCAGTTGGAGCGATTAGGACAATGCCCACTCTAGCTCCATTTTTGCATCTAGCACCATCAAAGAAAAGCTTCCACAACTGATTAGTGGACATATCAGGTAGCGGTGAAGAAGTAGATTTGCTTTTCTCAGGTTTTTGAATGGTGTAGCTCCCCAGATCTATCTTGATCATGGCATTGAAATCCATGAGGGAAAATTGGTCTTCTTCTTGCAACTCATTAAGAGCTTCTTCCATCAGACTCAAGTCTATTAGTTCTTCAGTCATCATGTTTACAGTAGTAGAGGTTTTCTCTTCTTCTCCAAGCTTCTCGACATGGAAGGTGGAAGGTTTCTCATTGAATATCTTCACCCTTTTGCCTTTGAATGGAATTTTGAGGTGTGAAAAATCAAGAGATAGATATCCTCCTATTTTGGTAGTAAATTCTCTAGACAGGCACATGCCAAAATAAGGCTCTAAATCTACTACTACTACCTCTTGTATAATTGTAAGCTGAGGGAGCCTATGAAGAACTATAGGAATATCTTTGATTACACCTACTATTTTTACAGGGGTCCCATCTAGTTGTAAGACTCCTGGAGTGCTCCTTGTGTATTCCATCCCCATAATATCACATACTACTTTAGGCATAACAGTAGTTGTGGCTCCAGAGTCAATCATACAATTATGGACTACCCATCCTTCCATATGGAGTGATAAATAAAAGGGGGGAGGTTTATTCTTTCCTGAGGAGGAAGTAAGGCTTGCTTGGGTAGAACCCAATTGAACTAGGTTCTTGTATTTATTTTTCATAGACTTTAATGATTCTTGCAGTAGGTCAATCTATCCTGGGATCCGTAGGGCTTCGTACATAGTGGCCTTGGAGGGAGTCTTCTTCATTTCCTCGACTATATTGAATGGAAGAGAATCAACACTCTTTTATTTTACTATTGTATCAAACCTATTCCTGTATCCCTGAGTAGCATCGACTCTTTGATGCTTAGTCAGTGAGGGATACCTCAATTTTTCTCTGGCCTATTCTTGAGTTTCTATCTCTTTAGCTAGAGGTGTTTCTTTTTGAATCTCTGTTCCTTTTGGATCTAGATTTTGTGGAGGTCTTTTCTCAATAGGGCTCTTTGTAGGTGTAGGCACCTTCAAAGGATTAAGGTCCTTAGGATCAACCTAAAAAGGTTTCTTTCTTGATCTAGTCAGAACTGAGACTTGTTCTAGAGAGGGCATCATAAAATTCTGATCATCTTCTCTGATCATGTTTATCTGACCCTTGAGGGATCTTTCTACCTTTTATGTAGCCACCTTCTAGACCTGATGTTGATGAATCATGCAAGCAGTTTCACCATGAGGATCATTGCATGTGGAACACCAGAAGGATGATTCTGATGAAGCATTACTGGGTCCACCTTCTTCATTAGCGTAAATTATGTTTATTTTTTCATAATTTCTTCCACTAGTGGAGGCTTGATCTCTGGTCACTTGTGGATAACATCTTGGCTGAGATTTTCTTTCTGCTTCTCTACGCTCCATAGATATGAATTTATTTGACAGAGTCTTATAGGAAGTTTGCAAATCTTGCAAGATCGCCAGTTGGGCATCTTGAGTAGTCTATGGTTGTTGTTGGGAGGGATGCAGGGATAGCAGGAAGCATCGGAAGGGTAGGGGGTGCTTGTAGAAGTAGGATGTTAGGCTGTCCGATCCATGTGGGAAGACCAACATTAGGAATTGCAGGGGGAATTGGGAAAGCAACACTTGATACTTGAGGGAAATCTGGAAAAATGGGTGGAATCATCTTGGAAGGGAATCTTCCTATGGCGATCAAGTATTTTTTTGCTTTTTGTCCTTCTTGATAGATTTCAAGGAAGGTATGCACATGTGACTATCTGATAGCCATACTTATTTCTGAATTTAAGGCTCTTAGATAGTAGTATATAGCTTGCTCATGCACTGGTCTCAGACCATCAGGGACTCTCTTCTAGGTTTGACTAAACCTGATATTAAAATCCATGATCTCCTCTTGAGGATGCTTCTAAATAGCATTAAACTAATTTATCAAAGAAAAAGGATCAGCATGCTCATTAAATTCTTCCACTAATTTTCCAGCGAGTTGAGCCCAGGTAGATATAGATTGGTTTTCAAGGGCTCTATACCAGTAGAGCATTTTTCCTTTTAAGGAAATAACCAACAGTCTAATCATTACGTCTTCCTCCATGATGTCGTATATTGGTGCTAATGCAACTACATCCAAGAAATGTTTGTAGGCTTTATTTCTAGTACCATATACTGGGTTAGTGCTTTCAAAGTTTTTGCTGGTATTGGGTACTAAGTTGTAAGATTCAGAGGGCCTGTATGATTCCACAGAGGGTAAGGTAGAATCGGTAGATTTCTAGCCATTGTAGTTGTGTTGGTAACTAGAGCCAAGGTTTCACTAGCAGTAGTACTAGGGAAGGCTGCACAGGGAGTATTTGCTTGTCTTGAATTACTAATGTAAGTAGAAACTGTTCTAGCAACCAAAATGGGGTTAGCTCGAAGGCTACCAAGATGTAGTTCGAAGAACTCTATGGGTTCTTCTGAATTTTTAGCTTTAGATCTGGTTATCATAAATATGGTTCATAACCAGAAGTTAGGTAAGGATTTTTCTAGGGTTCTTTTCTAGTGCGGAGTCACCAGGTGATGATTAAAAGGTTAGCAGGACAAAGGCTTCATCGGGACTTTGATCTGTATATAATATGTGGGATTTGGGTCCCACTGGGTGTGCCAAAAACTATTGGAACAAAATCTGCCTTTGGTTACGATTGCGCCCAAGACTTCGCCAACATTGAATGACCAGGCTCAAACGTAGTTTTCCTGATTCGGTCTCTAGAGAAGGTTGGTTCCTTATTTTTATGGGAAAAAGGTAGAGAGAAAGAAATGCTTAAAGAGAGGGAAATATAGCCAATGCTAGGAGAAAAATACGGTACAAATTAAGCAACAACACAGTACTACTTCAACCTTTTGCAAAAAACATAATAAGACCCAAAACATAGAAACCAAGATCATTCAATGTATATCTACTTTCACAGTAGTTTATTCATGAAGCAAATTGTAGATCTAATGGAACGTTTAATACAAAAATTCAGCTTAAGAATTAATGTACGATACATTCAACATAGATTAAACTAGCAATAGACAATCACATACATACTTGTACATCAAATGAGCTCAGAACCAGGATGGATGATCTCTATTAATATTTCAGAAGTCTGAATACATAGCCTTGTAAACACCTAAGAGCCGACCATTTACTTAGGTCGCTCATCCTATATATAGAGTTTTATATAATAGAACAACTAAAAGTTGTTACAACAAACTGCTCGTGGGGCTTATTCTGGTAAAGGAGTGGTTGGAGATCGATATCTTTCTTGTTACAGAGATATTCTTCAAATCATGGAGCTTCTAACTGAAAAGGTTAATATCCTCTTGTTGTAGATATCTTCTCAACTTATTTTTAGACATCATGGTTCACTTGATCTTTGGAATGTCATGAAATCGTGACTTTCGTCTCTGCTTCAGCTTTTCTCATCAAAATATCACGCTATCATGACTCTTCTCCTTTGCTTGCTCCTGGCTCATTAAAATGTCATGCTATCTCAACTCTTCTCCTTTGCTTGCTCCTGGCTCATCAAAATGTCATGCTATCATGACTCTTCTCCCTTTCTTGCTCCTGGCTCATCAAAATGTCATGCTATCACGACTCTTCTCCTTTGTTTGCTCCTGGCTCATCAAAATGTTATGCTATCATGACTCTTCTCCTTTGCTTGCTCTTGGCTCATAAAAATTTCACACTATCGTGACTCTTCTCCTTTGCTTACTCTTTTTTCTCCAAAATATCTTGTTGTCACGGATATTTTTCATGTTTAACAAAATTTGAGGAAAGTACCTTTATTTCTCTGGGTGTTGTCATTTTGACCAACACAACCATAAACTTGCCAATGTATTCCTGAAGCACTTGGTTCATCAACTGCATAAAGGTACTTGGCACATTTGATAACCCAAATGGCATCACCATCCACTCCTACAACCCATATCGGGTTTTGAAAGTAGTCTTCTACTCATCCCCCTCTCTAATCCTAATATGATAATAACCACTCCGTAGATCAATCTTGCTAAAGTAGGTAGCCCCTTCTAAGACATCCATAATATCATTGACTCTAGGTATTGGGAATATGTACCTCATAGTAATTTTATTTATGTACTTGTTATCTACACATGTCCACCATGAGCCATCTTTATTTAGAGTTAATAGATCACGAGTTGCACAAGGACTCATGCTCTCCCTTACTAATCATTTTTGTATAAATTTTATCACTTGCTTATTCAACTCTGTATTTTGGGTTGGTCTCAACCGATAGGCTACCTGGTTCAGAAGAACTAACCCAGGAATTAGATCAATGTGATGTTGAATATACCTCTTCGGTGGTAACCCATCAGGTAACTCATCTGGTATAACATCAGTATAATCCAACAACTTGGATGTTTTTGATGGTATAGGAGCCTCCTTTGCCTCTATATTCTTTGTTGTCAATGGATAACACCACCTAGATTCTTGTACCTCTATGATAAACTCCTTCGTAGTCAAAAAAATCTCACTCTGACCTTCTTTATGAAGAGGCAACAAGACTACCTTGGCACCATCCTTCCAAAAGGTGTATGTATTTTTTCCCCCATAACGGATGGTATTCCTATCATACTACCAAGGCCTCCCTAATAATATGTGAAAATTATCCATAGGAATCATGTCACACCAAACTTCATCTTTATAAGTATTACCGATTGATAATTTTACTAAACATCTCTTATCAATAGTCACCTCATTTCCTTTCTTGATCCATGAAATACGATAGGGATGTGGGTGCTTCTCACATTTTAGATTCATTTTATCTACCATTACATTAGAGACCATATTCTCATAACTACCACCATCAATGATTACTTTGCATACCTTTCCTCCCAATGTGCATCTTGTGTGAAATATATTTGTTCGTAGCTAGGACTCACCACCCTCATCCACTTGAATTTTTACCTTATTTGGAGCAATCAACGTTCTTTTTATTAATGAGATTCTCACCCACATATACAATAACTTTTGTCTCAGTTTTGTCCTCTTCCTCAATCAAGTTGACTCTAGTCTGTCCTCCCTGATTCCTCTCTTCAGCATCATAGTGGGTGCACTCAAATGCTTGATGGCCTTCCTCATCACATCTAAAATAGGTATATGGATTCTATGATCCATTCCCATTTTGACCTCCCCCATTACCTCGACCTCCTCTATTCCATCTTCCTCTTTGGTAGGTACCACGAACTTACTTTATCTCTTCCTTTTTCTCTATATTTGAGGATTCTCCCTTTGATGAGCTAGATCCCCCATGTCCCCGATTTAGGAATATCTTATTTCCACTTCTATAATTACTCCTATTATGCTTTTATTTGGCCCTCAAGGCCATCTTATATGCATCTTTTATAGTAAGAGTATGATGCATGCTCAACTCATCTTGAATAGCATAACTTAGGCCATTTACGTGTCTTGTAGCTCTTTGCTCTTCGATCTCATTATGCTCCACATGACTAGAAAGTTTATAGAACTCACTGGTTTAGTCCTCGATGCTTTGGTCCTTTTGTCAGAGGTTCTGAAATATATGAAATAAATTTTGAGAATAGTCTACAGGCACAAACTTTTCTTGCAACTTTTTCTTCATCTTATCCCAAGCCTTGATCTTTGCTTTTCCTTCCTCTTTTATTTTGTCTATATATTATCCCACCAAATTAAAGCATACCATTTCAACTTCATGCATGCAAGTTTCACCTTATTTTCCTCAATGAGATTACTCCATTCAAAATACTTCTTCATAATATTTACCCAATCGATTATATCCTCTTGTTTTAACCCACTAGCATACTCAAAAAGATTGATCTTGATTCCATATCAACTTCCTTTAAGTCCTTCCAAGTCTTGGATCAGATTGCTTTCAAAAAAGTTCTAGTTCTTCTTCTCCATGATCCTCACATCTGCCTTCCTCAGCCACGATCTCATTATCAAATCCTAGATCTGGTTCCACATTGGTGTAGGCCTCTACCATACAGTTAATCACACTAGTCAGTCATGTTATTTATGCATGCATATCCTCCATCTACTTATTCATTTGGTCATATATCCCTCACCCTATCCCTCTTCTATTCATCTTCTTTCCACTAGTGAGATCTCATCCACTCTGATACCAATTGATGGAAATTCACTATAGGAGACCATCAATGGACTCTAAGGGTAAAATTGCAAGATAATACATCATACAAAATACACCAATAAAAGAAACCTATAAATTATTACTTTCATTAACTGAATTCCCATCCCTCTTACAATAGAGTCTCCCACTTCTTATACTCCCAAAAAGAAAAACCCTAGCCTACGCTACCCCCTTACTATTTTTAGTAAATTTCTATTTTTAGCAACTCACTTGCTATTTTTAGTAACCCTAAAAACAAAACTCGGATGGCATACCAAATAGAATCATGCACCTATTATTCAATCAAACCCACTATCCTAAGATAGCAATCCCAAGCTAGTTCTACACTAATAGTTATGATAACTTTTTAGTTTCAAAAACTCAAGATTACATTAAAATATAATTTTAGGCCTTCTAGAGGCATTTTCATGTATGAAAACATATGGTCCACTTTCCTTAGGTTCTCCATGTAATTTTGCATGTTCTAAAAAAATAACGGGGTAAAACGGACACTCGGTGAAAAAGTTATGGCCCTGGCAAGGTGCATCACACAGAAGGTGGAGCAAAAGGAACACCACCAAGGTTGAGGAAGAGCTACCTAATATGAAATGAAGAACCACAAAATCACCATCATAAGGAGCATTTGGAAGCTCAAGTATCATTACAAACACACCAAGAGTCATTTACCTTCAACCATTAAGGAGTCACTCAAGGGAAGATAAAAATAAAAGAATAATGTAGCTTCTACAACAATGCAACAATAGGGTAAGAAAAAATATCAAGTACAAATCATTTGTCTAAGACTTAAAATATCTTGGAAGGAGTGCCATCATTGGAGCATTGGCAAGAGACCATTTTCTAGGTGAAGAGAATCAAAACCATAATGCCTAGGAGAAAGGAGCATCATTTAGAAGCACGTGAAGAATCTATGCACCACCTGTCATTATAGAAGGAGGAGCACCAACCATCATGCAAGCAAAGTGAAATGTTTTCCTACATTTATTAATTACATAGAATAAGTCCAAACCTAGAACATCTAAGAAATGGCAAAGAGAATTTTGAATGAGCATTGTAGCAAATGAGAGTTTCAAGGAGGGAATAAACATCAAGGAGAAGGTCAATTATCATTGACTATGATTTGTATGCTTGTTGCAAAGGTAAAAGTGGATTTATTTAATTTTTTGAACATTTGCCTATGTTAGGAGCTAAAAGGAGGAAATAGGATTAAAAGTGGCATTAAAAAAGGTGAAATTAAAAACCTTAGAAATTAGATTAAAGGTCAACTATCTAGTTAATTATAGATTAATTACATGGAGATATAAGGATTAAAAGTGAAATTAAAAACCTTAGAAATTAGATTTAATATATTTTTTGGAAATATTTGAGAAACCCTAAAATAATTTTGAGAAATTTAGGGAATTATTTTTAAAATTTTAGGAAGATTTATAACTGGACTATTAAAATTTGTAAAGCATTTTAATATTTGCAAATATTTTTAAAAGTTGGAGAGATAAGGATTCCCACATCAAATTAGGGTTATAAAATTTATAAACATAGTTTACAAAATTCTAAATTTCTTATTTGGGATCCATAAGGACTTCAACATAAAATTAGGTTTCTTGAAATTTATTCAATTATATATTTGAAACTAGGGAGTCATAAGGTATTCAACTTCATATAGACTAGAAATTTTGAATTATGGATTATTGGTAAATAGATTCAATACCAAGTAAACATATGACTAGAAATAAACAATGGTTTGATTCTCTACAAGAAAAAAATAAGAAACTAATTTCCATAGCAAATAGTAAAACTTATGAGGTAAGAGAAATAGGAAATGTTCTAGTCAATCTAATAAATGGAAAAGAAATAATTACCAATGTGTTATGTTTTCATGGATTAACTACCAACTTTCTCTCAGTTTCTCAACTCATGGATCAAGACACGATAGTAGAATTCAAAGTTATCAATGGTAGAAACCAATGTCATATCATCAAACAAGGAAAAATTATAGCTTTAGGTTCCAATAAAGGTAGTCTATTTGTTTTGGGTACTACTACACATTTTCCTTTTTAGATAAGACATCAAATCTATGGTATAAATATTTGGGATATAGCAGTGTGTGATCTATAAATGAAATGATCAAATATAAAATGGTTGAAGGGATATCAAATCTATCTTGGGACTCCACTATTTATATAGAATAGTTAGTAGGAAAACAACATAGTATTCCTTTTGAACTTCATTAGCATAGGTATCAACAATCATTGGAAATTATATAAATAGATTTATGTGGCCCTATGAATGTTAGTAGTATTAGAGGACAAGTATTTTCAACTATTTGTTGATGATCATACTAGAAAAATGTGGGTATACTTCATGAAATATAAATCAAAAGCATTTGGTCATTTTAAACAATTCAAACTTCAAGTAGAGAAAGAATCAAGAAATACTACCAAAATTCTTAGTTTAGATAGAGGATTTGAAGTCATATCAAAATAATTTGATCTATTTCTAGAAGAAAATGGAATTAAAAGACAACTCACTACAACACATTTACCACAACAAAATAGAATTATAGAAATAAGAAATAGGTCTATAATATAAATGGTGAGATGTATGTTAAAAGAAGCTCATATTGATCATCAATATTGGGCAGAGGTATTCAAAATAATAGTTTACTTACAAAATATATTACCTATAAGAATACTCAATCATGTTACACTAGAAGAAGTATGGTTAGGAAAAAATCAAATATTGAAATGTTAAGAATATTTGGATGCAAAGCTTATATGCATAATTCAAAATAGGAAAGAACAATGTTAGCTAAAAAAATATGATTGGTAGATTTTTTGGCTATTATGATGAATTTGTAAGGTATAGAATAATATATCCAAGTACAAAGAAATTATATATAAGTAGATATGTAGATTTTGATGAAAAAATCAAGGGTGAAACTATAAAATAAAGTAATGATGCAAAAGTTCTAAATTTATCAAAGAAAGACTTGGTAAACATAGAGACAAAGTAAAAATTATAGGATGGAGAAAGTGAGAGTACAAACACTCCTATAGTCTCTCAAAGGAAGGAACCACGATGGATAAGAAACACACTAAGGGAATCAAACTTAGAACAAATGCTAAATCTTACTACTACAAGACCTCAAACTCATAGTCAAAGTAGAATGAATAGAATATTACTAAGCACTAGAATAGAGCTACCATAAACACTTCAAGCTCTAAATCATTCAAATTGGAAGGCAACTATAGAATCTAAATACGCATCACTACAAAAGAATAAAACATGGAATATAGTATAATTACCTCCAAGAAAGAAAGTTGTGGGTTGCAAATAGGTTTACAATATTAAGTAGCAAATGGGATAATTGAAAATTACAAATCTCAGTTAGTAGCCAAAGAATATACTCAGATAGATGGAATTGACTATGAAAAAACATTTGCACCAATAGTTAGAATGACTAGTAGCAGAACAATATGTACTTTAACAACTCAACAGGGTTGGAAACTTCATCAAATGGATGTAAGAAGTTCTTTTCTTAATGGTGACTTAGAATAGGAGGTCTACATGTCACAACCAAAATGATTTGTTATTAAATTTCAATACCATAAGGTCTACAAACTAAACAAATCCTTATATGGTATGAAGTAAGCTCCTAGAGCATAGAATACAAAAACTAATAATCATTTGTTACAACATAGATTTAAATGAAATACATCCAATCCAAACCTATATACAAAGAGAATTGGAAATTATATATTAATTCTTATAGTGTATGTTGATGACATAGTGATTACTAGAAGTTTTGAAAAACTAATAAGTGAGATAAAAGATCTTGAAAAGGTATTTGAAATGATAGATTTAGGACTGTTGAATTATTGTCTTGGTCTAGAATTTCATCAAAATGAAGATAATGAAAGGAACGATAATCAGATTGTTCCATGGTACAAGGATCTTAGGTGGTAATAGAACACCATATTCAACCAAAAGAATAAGAATCTAAAAGCAAATTGAGAGCATGAGCCTAGAAATGGATATGCAAAACAAGGAGTAACAATAACATATATTATATCTAAAAAATGAACTATAAGTACAATGGAGGTACATTTCTTATAAAGGTAAGGATGATAAACCATAGCTGTAGGATCAAGCTAAGCATAAATATCCACTTTACAAAAGGAATATGTGATATGGTCCATATATATGTAACTGCTATGGCCAGAAAGAATCTCAGCCCTCTAAATATACCTAAAAATATCCCCATAACACCTAGTACTAGTCAAACCTAAAAATATCACCATAATATCTAATAAATAAATATGTAACATATCATAATATCTAAATAAGATAAATGAAATATTCACACATAAGTGGGTGAGGAAAATACATGTAATAACTAAATGAAAAGGAAATAAATTACCTAGGTGAACATGAGCTAAGGTAAACAACCTAATCTAATACTCCCCTCATGTGAAGCTAGGGGCCAAAAAATAAATTGGCATATCCACATTATGAGTCCCTACAACAAGGCCTAATTAGGTACTCATGTACAATATATACATGAAGAAATCTTGAACTAAAAGAAGGAAAAACCACATGGGAAAAATACCATTCTTCTAGAAAGAGAGAGAAAGAAGAAGGAATATGACCTCATGAACACCCCACGAACAACTTCTAAAACCCCAAGCATGCCACAAAACTCAAGATAGTGAGGTGATGCAAAAGGCTTCATAAAGATGTCGACAACCTACTATTGAACTAGAATGTACTCCAAGCAAAGAACTCCATATTTAATGTGATGGTGAATGAAGTACATTTGAATCTCAATATGCTTGGTTCATTGATGCTCAACAAGGTTGCAAGAAATTTGAATTGCACTTTGGTTGTCACACCAAAGTACAGTTGGTGAATCCTATAGGAATCCAAACTCTATCAATAACTATCATAGCTAAAGAACCTCCTGACTCTCTATGATTGCTACCCTGTACTCTACCTCTATAGATGAAAGCGTAATAGTCTGTTGCATGTTACATGAGCAAGAAACTAGAGATGAGCCAAGATAAAAATAATGTAGCCATAAGTGGAATGCCTATAATAAACAGAACCTGCCCAATATAAATCATTATATCTAACCAATTGAGTAGAACCTTGGGTGTAGTGTAATACAAAGTGTGGATTACCTTGTAGATATCATAAAACTCTCTTAGAAACTCGTTAGTGGCTATTATGAGGGGTTTGTACAAACCAAGACACAATCCCAATTACAAAATAATTATCAGGGTGAGTATGGGTCAAGTACATCAAACATCCAACCAAAAACCTATACAAGGTAGTATCACAAAGAGGAGTGATGTAGGAGGAAGTATGAGAGACCCCATACTAGAAAGGATAGGGACATGGATTACAATAAGCCATACCAAAAATCTAAAGAATATCATGGGTGTACTTATATTGACTCAAATAAATCCTTAAATCTTACTAATAAATTTGCAAACCAAGGAAAAAGTGCAAAAGGTCTAGATCTATCATATTAAACTATGTTGAGAGAGCCCTTTGAAAAATCTAAATATGGGAAGAAGAACTATCGGTGAGATACAAGACAAGTGAAGAACACAAGATTATACTGAGAGGGAGGGTGAATAGTATAATACCACTTTTTACATTTCTTTTATCAAATAATATTATCCAATATATCAATGGTAATATCAACAATAGTAATCAAAGTAATGCATAAATCATCACACATAATAGAGACACCAATTTAACATGGTTCACCCAATGTGGGCTACTCCACGGAGAAAATATTTCACTAAAATTTTCTCAACAAATCTCTTGGTAAACCTTCCCTATTACAATTTTTATGGACATCTATCCAAAGGAGACACCAATCCCCTAATCAAGTTCATGGATCTCTATCCACAGGAGACACCAATCCCCTAAACTTATTCATGGATATATATCCATAGGAGAACTCCTCCTCTGCTCTGGATGGTGATCCTCTAGAAGACTACTACCTCCACTATATTGGCTTGTGGATCTCTCTCCATTGAATACTCCTACCCTCACTCAAAAGACCTCTATCCTTCCTACCCTGGATAATGGATCTCTATCCACTGGAGACTATTATCCTCTGCTATGTCACCTCCAAATATTGCTCTTAGATCTATCTAAAATCTACACTAAACACAATCCTTCGATCTAGCACAAATATACTCAATATCTATCTAAAATCTATACTAAACATAGTCCTTCGGTCTAGAATAAATATTCTCAATATCTATCTCAAATCTACACTAAACATAGTCCTTCTATCTAGCACAAATCTGATCAATCTCTATCTTTGATCTGCACTAAACATAGTCCTTCTATCTAGCACAAATATGCTCAATCTCTGGTCTAGCACAAATTTGCCCTCAAATCTGCACCAAAATCCTATCCTCAAATATATCCTCAAGCCTTAACACAAAGCTTGATCCAATAACTAATCAACTCTACTAGATTTTCCCCAAACCTTAACTCAAGGTTTGAACAAATCAATCAATCAACTTTTCTCTCAAGTCTTCTCAAATACTTACCTCAAATTTATCCACTAGTCCTCTCTAGAAATTGCTCTAACTTCTCTCAAGTCTTCACCAAGACTTACCTTAAATTTACATTGTAAGCTTCCACAAAAGCTCACACTAATATGTCTACAAGTCTTCACCAATACTTACCTCAAATCTTCTCAAAAAGTCCTCTCAAGAACTTGTCCAATCTGCTTAACAAGTCTTCACCAAGACATACCTCAAATCTTGCCCACAAGTCCTCTCGAGAACTTGTCCAATTTGATCAACAAATTTTCACCAAGACTTAACTTAAATCTACATTGTCAGCTTCCACAAAAACTTTCTCAACTCAACTCAATCTATCAAAAAAACATCTTCAATAACACAAACAAGTTTTACATGGAATCTTGTTTAACTTATATAAACATATACAGAATGGTTAGGGACTCAATATGCTTCACACTCACAACAATACTCAATCACTTTCAATCTCTCTTGTTTTACCATAGAAACATATAGAGAATGGTTAGAGACTCAATATGTTTCACATTCACAAAACACTCAATCACTTTCAATTTCTCCTTCAACTCAATCCAAAAATAAAGAACAATTTGTTTCATAGAACTTGAACTATCACTCCAATAATTTCAATCAATAATGCTCATCCAAATCCACTCAACCAATCACTCAATGAAACACAACTTGCTTACAAACCCTAGACAAGTGTTTCACAATGCTTTCAACAATTCACACAATGGAACTCAAACCTTGACTCAAGATGATTCTAAACTCACATAACAATGATACTCATGATCTTTCACAAACCCTATTTCAATATTATACTCAAATTCACATAACAATAATACTCATGATCTTTCACAAAACCTAATAATGCATATGAACACTCACTCAAATATTTCCAACAATTCTTATCAAACAATACTTTTCACTCCAACCTTGCATTTCACAACATTCAATCCAACAATATTTCACTCATAGGAAGATGTGCCCATACCTTTTGTTTTGATGGAGATATGTCTTCAAAATCTATCTTAACCACAATCAAATATTCTTTTCCAATATTAAGGTTAGATAACACCATTTTTTCTCAAAATCTCCTTGCAAATACTTTCTCAATAATTATTTTTCCGTACAAAAATAACAAGTCATAAATACACCTTATAATCTCCACACTTTCAAAATATAAAACAATTTTGATAAAGAAAACAACCACAATAATTCTCTTTAGTCGCCTTATTTCTCTTCTCAAAACAATTAACACATCATAGCTTTATCTTAAAATAAAATATAATTTCCTTTTCAAACCTTATATGATATGGAATAACAATCGCAAGCATGAGGAGAATATGACAAACCCAAAAACTTAGTTGTATTTCATTGATAACATACGCCTATAAATAGGCATTACATGACATATTTTAGATAAGAGTGATTACGAATCCCTTAATCCTTACAAAAACTAATCATTTATTAAATTATACACCTAATTCCCTATCATTCCTCCCCACTGAAGAAGCATTGGTCCCCAATGCGTACAAATTTGGAAGAGAAAAAAGGAAAACAACCAGGAGTATCAAGTACAACAAAAAATGTACTCCTGTTACAAACCAAAATGGAAACTTTTTCCATGGCTGCACGAAACCAAAATCTGGCATTGAATTTTAATTGGGCTCGAAAATTGCTCTCCATTGACTGTAAATACTGCTATGCTGGTGAATAGTGGAAATTGATCCCTCGAAACGGTAGAAGAAAGCAGCAACTGATGCCAAAAGATGCTAGTTAGAAATTGTGGATGTATTAATTTTTTGGTTTTGAATGCTGGGCCATGTGCATTAATAAAATGCATTGAATAAAAATAACCACAAAAATACATTTAATGAAAGGCAACAACATGGAAATGCATTTAATGAAAGCGGTATTGAAATGCATTTAATGAAAGCAGTGTGGAAATGCATTTAATAAAAGTTGTGTGGTTTAATGAATGTATTAATGAATGTGGTTTAATGAATGCATTAATGATTGTAGTCTAATGAATTCATTAAATGTATTAAATTGTACTGGAATAAATTAAAATAAAACTAAAACTAATTTAATTTAATTTATTTAATGGTTGTTTTGATGGTTGGGCCGCATTAATGAAAGGTGGATGTGGGAAAAATTAAAAATGGGTAATGAATGCATTAATGAAAATGGGCATGCATTAATAATGTGTTTTAATGATGGAAAATAAATTAAATTAAAATTTAATTTAATTTATTTGATGGAAATGTGGTGGTAATGATCTTTGTAACTGCCAACGGTCGGAAACAAGCTGAAAATGACCGAGAAAGGTAGTAAACGTGCATAAAGCATTAAAAATATAGATCTAGCATGGCGGTGGCCATGGAGGAGGTAGTGGCCAATAGAAGTGGTGGCAGCCAAAATCACACAAATTAGGAATGCCATGAAAGAAAAGACCACAACGGTGGAACAATAATGAGGCATCATACGATAGGTGGAGGTCATGGTAGAAACTACAATGGAAATGACCAAAATGAGGAGCGATGTTGGAAGACGTCAAATCAGGCTAAAGACTACTTGAAAACATTGTAAACATCAGATTGGGTGGAATGCTCCCTAAAAAATGCAATTCAACTAGAAAATGGACAAAAATTTGCGAAGGGCCACCGAAAATAGGAAGCAACAAAATTATGCCAAAGAACGGCAAATCAAGGCCATTGAAAATGAGCTGTGAAGCCACCATGGATGATAGTGGTAAAGCTATAGGTAGTTGATCAACATCCGACAATAGGAGATCAAAACTCCTCAACTACAGACACGTCGAATCAAGGTGTGAAAGGCACAAAAGTGCTAGAAATTGCTTGAATGGTGGCCAAAAATTGGATACCAGTGTCCAAGAGAGGAACCACCAATCAAGCAAGAGAAAATGGAGAGGTTGAGGATGCACTGGGAGACCATAAAGTGCATTAGGTGTGATGATAGTGATAAAGATGGCATATTTATCTTCAACTGAGTTAGCTTTGAGTGAGCTAAGATTTGCAATGGCTAGGAAGGCCTGATCTACATCAAGAGCTTCAAAGCTCGGATCAAATTCAATAGTAATGTAAGCCACATGGTCTAATCAAAAGACACTAGGAATTTGACCTAGAGATCCTGTTTCGAATCCAAGTGTGGTTGTAGCTTCTTCAATGTTTGGATTAGGAACAAAATCTTGATTTCCTTCAATAAGATCTTTAGCAACACCAAGATTTTTAGTAGTAGTGGTAGCAAGCATTCCTATCTGAAGTGATTGGAGTTTGGAAGCAATCTCATGAGGTGCAACAATGATATCTTCAGTGAGACATTCAGTAGGTAGTTGATTCATGACTGCAAGAACATCTTGTAGTTTTACGGTGAGGATGGCAAGTTGGGCAGAGACCTCATCATGTGAGAGAGTTGTACTCGACATCATTATGTCAAATATGGAAACAAATGATGTGATTTGAATTACAAAATGACAAAGGACAAATGAATGTCATAAAGAAATAATTCCAAATATTGAACTTGTACAAAAATGAAAATGGAGTCAAAAACAGAGGTTTGGGACTTGCCAAAAAGTGTATGGTCTAAGTAGGATGAAACCGTGGATAGATTGAGTCAATTTGTAGGACCGAAAAAACAAGGTGCTTGAAAAGATAGTTATTCCATGAATCTGATTACGAAGATGTTCTCATTCCCCATATGAACTAAACTCGACCTAGGGAAAGAGGATACTAGCCTTGATTCTACAATCGGATTTGATACCAAATGACATGGAATAACAATCGCAAGCACAAGGAAATATGTCAAACCCAAAAAATGATTTCCATTCATAATAAAAGGCCTATAAATATGAATTACATGACATAATTTCATATAAGAGTGATTACAAAGCCCTTAATAATTACAACAACTAATCATTTCCTAAATTATGCACCTAATTCCCTATCATTATAACTCCTATCTCATTGAACAAATTCTAACCACCAATATTAAAATAAAATATTTTAATTTCCTTACACCTTATATCTCCCTAAAACTCACAAGCTAACCTTTCAAATTTCATGCAACCTTTAAAGTGAATTTTTGGATATCAAAAACCTTTGAAAAATCAAATCATAAATTACATACCTTTTATTTCCACTTTGCCCAAAACTATTTCCAATCAAATTCAAACTCACAACCTTGCTTTCTCAACATCCTAGCCAACACTAAGCAACCGGTTGGGCTATGATCCCACACAAAACTCAAGGTGCACGATTTACATTTTGTCCCTTATGTCTTCTATCCTCTAGCATGAAAAACCAAAACGTTTTTCCTTGCAAAGCACAAGGTGTGAATTTAACCCATGTCTATGTCCTCTCAACATTTTCACTTGACCTCAACTGCCACCTACGCTACCACCACTGTTGGTACCTCCTTTGACTTCCATGTTTTTCAAAATAGTTCCTTGTCTTCTTTTTCAAAGCACGAAAACCTCTTCTCTCAATATAGGAAGCACATGAATTAAAATTAGCATAGCATAGCACTTAATAACATAGGTTATAGGGAATAAAATGAGAATTTTATTTCCCCTTTTATACATGTTTTCATTTGCACATAACTCGTCGACCCATAATTCGATTTTGAAAATCAAATTTATATTTTAAATATTAAATTTAAAAAACTTTTCCATCCATTATTTATTTAAATTAAAATTTTAACCATGGGTTAAAATATTTTAATTTAAAAAATTAATTTAAATCTTTTGCAAGTTGCTTCATGGGTCTTTTCAAAAATAAATTATTTTAATAATCTCTTGGACCTGGTTTACTTCACCTCATCAATTTGTTCGATAATATTAAATAATATATTATTATTATTTAATTTAAACTTGCTTCTCCTTCCTTGGGACTTCATCCTTTGGGCCTTTTTAGGCATATAATATTAAAAATAAATATTATATCATATTCCTTTTTAAGACCTTCTATCTTTTGGAAAAACCACTTGATGTCCTTAATGATGACGAAATTGAAACAATACTCTCTTGACATCAATGAAAACAAAACTACTCAAAATTTCCAACAATATCCCCCTTAGTCATTGATGGCAACCCCTTTTTTTTAACCATTCCTTTTTCTTTTTTCAAAAGCTACTCCCTTTAGAAACTGCTCCCCCTGACTGAATGCTCTCCCCCTAACTCAAATCTCTCCCCTCTTGTCATCAATGGCAAAGGGCAACCTTTAGGTATTGGGGCTAAGAATGAGACTCTCATATTAGCCCCTCCTCCACCTCCTCTCTTGAGGTGCTTAATTTGGGGGTGGGAGTATCTCTACTCCCAGCATACACTGCTCTTTACCTTTGTCCATCTTCTTCATTAACTAATCCTTTTTATTCCTTTGAATATTCTTTTCCTTATCTCTAGAAATTCTGCTCTACATCACTTAGCTATGTTCCCAACATTATTTCACTAATATCACTTAATTTTGTGTTTCCTTGAAGGTGCAAATGTCTTGTAGTTCCTCCTGGTGAAGCCATATCCATTCCTGTTATGAACCCTAAAATTAACTACCTTATGACCAAACTAATTACATGAGTGACAATACCCTTGAAAGAGATACCTCTTTCTAAAATTTCCATATTCCTGTCTTTCATGTGTCATGCACTATGTAGCCTTATGCGCAAACCTGTGATATGAGAAGCATCATCCATTGAAACTGACTTGCCTTAATCCCATTGGTCTCTTATTCTCTTCTACCTTGTGATGTTTCATGTTCCATCTGTTCCTCATTTGTGAATTGTTCCTTTCCTTGTTGAACTTTCTATTGTCCAACTTATCCTTATAAGTCTCACTCTACCATTCACTTTCTTCTTCTGAAGCTTCTTCTTCTTTGGATCTTGAGATTGACTTCTCTCCTTGTTCTTTATATCCATGTTCAAATCCAAGTCTTGTATTATTTGATGAATATCTTTGTACCTTGATAATCTTATCCAAGTTCTTTGAGCTACTCCCAAACATATGTAGTTTGTCTTTAGACTCTTTTACTTCCTTCCTTAGTGAAGCTACTTCATGCTATAACCTTTGATTCTAACTTCTCTTTAAATATCCTTGTCTTAGCTATTGATTTGGTTAGATATTCTATAAGCTTTCCTTTCTCTTCATCACATTCTTGAAATTGAATCTTGAGTTTTGAGTCATGCTTTCTTACTTTAACGCATTAAGGGCAGAAATAAGATCACCCTCAAGATAAAATTCTCCTTCCTATTATTTTTCTAATTCTTCCTCTATTATTTTGTTTTCAAAATCATATTTATTCCTTTCTGATTTATTTCCACTAGAAGCACTTCCTTCTTCTTATATTACCATAAGAAGACTTTCTTATTTTGATCCTTCAAGAGCATATTCATATTCATCTCCACTAAAACTAAATCCATTCCCTGTACAACTATCTTCAAGATGATCAAAGTTACCACATCTAAAACACTTAAGAATGATTGGTAACCTATTTTTAACTACTTCTTTTTCTTCTGCCAGAAATAGAATTTCTTCTTCTTCATTATCTCAGGACCTGTCATCACTATCATTTGAACTCTTACCTGCATTATCTACATAAAAACTCTTCTTAAAACTTTGGAAAAACTTCTTTCCTTGTTTGCCTTGTCCATCCATGTTTTTCTTTTGATACCCGTGTTTTCATGCTTCCTTGTTCTTATGATCATGTTTCTCATCTTCACTACTATTTCTAGCTTCTTGAAAATCAGTTGCATAGTGACCATATTTACCACAATTAAAACATCTAATTGATTTTGTACCTTTATACTTTCTTGATTCCTTGTTCCTTCTGCCATAATTTGCTTCTTCATCACTAGATAACTCATTTCTTGAATATGACTTCTTACCCTTTGTCTTCTTTGTAATTTTGAAGGTTGCTTCTTTTTAGAGAATAGGTTCCTCTTTTATTCTCAGCTCAAAATATGTGAGAATTCCATGTAATTCATCCCTTATCAAAATTTCAATATCTTTTGACTCTTCTATAGTTGAAATATTTTCACTATACCTTTTTGGGAGTGACTTTAAAATCTTATCACAAAAATCTATTTCTTCAACTTTAATCCCAATACCTTACATGGAGTTAACAACCTCATCTACACAAAGTAGATATGCAAAAATATTTTCCTCATCCTTCATATTTAGGTCTTCAAATGTTCTCTTGTAATTTTGCAACTTTACCCTTTTGACCTTTTTGTCTCCCTCATATATAAATTTCAACTTATCCCAAATTTCATTTGATGATGTGCAATGCATAACATTTATAAACTCTATTTCATGTAAGCCATTTAAAATTTCATTCAATGCCTTTGAATTATTCATTTGTAGGGGCTTACCATATTTATATTTAGGTGGAGTAGTTGGTGGTATGTATCCATCCTCAACTGCTTACCATATTTTATGCCCTAATTCCATTAGGTGAATCTTCATTCTCATACTCCAAAGTGCATAATTATTTCCATCAAATAATGGTGTTGAATTCCCTAAAGACCTATTATGAGAACCCATCTGTGTTATTGTGAGATTTTCCCTCAAGTTATTAAACTCTTCTGAAGGAACCTGCTCTGATACTAATTAAAGAAAACAAGCTTATACTTAGGGGGGTGAACAGTATAAGACCACTTTTTACTTTTCTTTTCTCAAATAATATTATCTAATATATCAATGGCAATATGAACAGTAGTAATAAAAGCAATGCAAAAATTATCACATATAATAGAGACACCAATTTAGTGTGGTTCACCCAATGTGAGCTACTCCACGAAGAAAATATTTCACTAAAATTTTCTCAAAAAATCTCTTGGAAAACCTTCCCTATTACAATATTTATGGACCTATGTCCAAAGGAGACACCAATACCCTAATCAAGTTCATGGATATCTATCCACAAGAGACACCAATCCCCTCAACTAGTTCATGGATCTCTATCCACATGAGAAATCCTCCTCTGCTCTGGTTGGTGATCCTCTAGAAGACTACTACCTCCACTACATTGGCTTGTGGATCTCTCCACTAAAGAATTTTTTTTCTCACTCAGAAGACCTCTATACTCATTGCCCTAGCTAATGGATATCTATCCACTGAAGACTACTTTCCTCTGCTTTGTCACCTCCAAATATTACTCTCATATCTATTTGAAATTTGCATTAAACATAGTCCTTCGGTCTAGCACACATATACTTAGTTTGTATCTCAAATATGTACTAAGCATAGTCCTTTCGTATTGAACAAATCTTCTCAATATCTATCTCAGATATGCACTAAACACAGTCCATCGGTCTAGCACATATTTTCTCAATATTTATCTCTGATCTACACTAAACACAATCCTTCAATCTAACACAAATCTGATCAATCTCTATCTCTAGTCTGGCATAAATCTGCCCTCAAATATGCACCAAAATCCTATCCTCAAATCTATTCTCAAGCCTTAACACAAAGCTTTATCCAATTACTAATCAACTCTGCTAGATCTACCCTAAACATTAACTCAAGGTTTGAATAAATATATCAATCAACTCAACTCTTAAGTATTCTCAAAGACTTACCTCAAATCTATCCACTAGTCCTCTCTATAACTTTCTCTAACTGCTCTCAAGTCTTCACCAATACTTACCTCAAATTTGCATTGTAAGCTTCCAAAACACTAATCTATCCACAAGTCTTCACCAAGACTTACCTCAAATCTACTCAATAAATCATCTCAAGAAGTTGTCCAATATGCTCAACAAATCTTCACCAAGATTTACCTCAAATCTTACCCACAAGTTCTCTAAAGAAATTTTCTAATCTGCTCAACAAGTCTTCACCAATACTTACCTCCAATATACATTTTAAGCTTCCACAAAAGCTTACTCAAATCAACGCAATCTATCACAAAAACCTCTTCAATCACACAAACAAGTTTCACACAGAATCTTGTTTAACTTACAAAAACATATAGAGAATGGTTAGAGACTCAATATGCTTCACACTCACAACAATGCTCAATCACTTTCAATCTCTCTTGTTTTACCACAAAAACATATAGAGAATGGTTAGAGACTCAATATGTTTCACATTCACAAAACACTCAATCACTTTCAATTTCTCCTTCAAATAAATACTAAAATAAAGAACACTTTTTTTCACAAAAATTGAAAAAACACTCCAATACTTTCAATCAATAATTCTCATCCAACTCCACTCAACAAATAACTCAATAAAACATAACTTGCTTACAAACCCTAGATAAGTGTTTTATAATGCTTTCAATAATTCACACAATGGAACTCAAACCTTGACTCAAGATGATTCCAAACTCACATAACAATGATACTCATGATCTTTCACAAACCCTAGTTCATGATTGTACTCAACTTCACATAACAATGATACTCATGATATTTCACAAATCCTAATCATACATATGAACACTCACTCAAATATTTCCAATAATGCTTATCAAACAATCATGTTCACTCCAACCTTAAATTTCATAACATTCAACCCAACAATATTTCACTCATAGGAAGATATGCTCATACCTTTTGTTTCTATGGAGATATATCTTCAAAAAATGTCTTAACCACAATCAAATATTCTTTGCCAATATTAATATTAGGTAACAACAATATTTCTCAAAATATCTTTGCAAATATTTTCCCAATAATTATTTTTCCATACAAAAATAACAAGTATTAAATACACCTTATAATCTCCACACTTTCAAAATATAAGACAAAAATTTTGATAAAGAAAACATCCACAATAATTCTCTTTAGTCACCTTATTTCTCTTCTCGATACAATTAACACAGCATAGCTTTATCTCAAAATAAAATATAATTTCCTTTGTAAACCTTATAACTCCTATCTCATTGAACAAATTCTAACCACCAATATTAAAATAAAATGTTTTAATTTCCTTACACCTTATATCTCCCTAAAACTCACAAGCCAACCTTTCAAATTTCATGCAACATTTAAAGTGAATTTTCAAATATCAAGAACCTTTGAAAAATCAAATCATAAATTGCATACCATTTATTTTCACTTTGCCCAAAAATATTTCTAACCAAATTCGAACTCATAACCTTGCTTCCACAACAACCTAGCCAACGCTAGGCAACCGGTTGGGCTATGAGCCCACACAAAACTCAAGGTGCATGATTTATGTTTTGTCCCTTATGTTTTCTATCCTCTAGCACAAAAATTCAAAATATTTTCCCTTGCAAAGCACACGATGTGAATCGAACCCACATCTATACCCTCAAAATGTTTTCACTCTGCCTCAACTACCATCTGTGCTACCACCACTGGTGGTACCTCCTTTGACTTCCACATTTTTCAAAACATCTTCTTGTCTTCTTTTTCAAAGCATGAAAACCTCTTCTCTCAACACATGAATCTCATGAATTAACATTAGCATAGAAGAGCACTTAATAACATAGGTTAAAGGGAAGGAAATGAGAATTCGATTTCACCTTTTATACATGTTTTCATTTGCACATAACTTGTCGGCCCATCATTTGATTTTGAAAATAAAATTTAGATTTTAAATATTAAATATGTAGCACCCTAAAATTGGCGCAGTTAAACCTTAGTAAAAGATTAAAATTTGAATTTTAACCCAAACCACTCGTTAAACCGCCTGTTACCCGCTTTCCTCATTTTTTGTGCCATTTTTAGGATTTGTTTTGACCGTTGGATGATATCCTCACAGATCAGATGAAATCATCCCAGATCTGACCAATTCATCTGGAACAGAATGTCCAGACGATTTTGTCCCAAAATTGAATTTTTATAATTAGCTTCTATTTCAACAGCTTCTCTAACTTGGGCAAAAAGTGTGTCTGCATAGTTAGAGTCTCCCCCGTTAGAGATCTCCCAAATTGGGATGATTTCCAACCTCCTAACCTCTCCCTAATCCTATATAAACTAGGATTTTCTCAGTTTATCCCCTGAACCCCCTAGTTGACAAAATTATCTACAAAGTTAGCTCATTGTGCATTAGAACATCCTCGTACTATTGTTTGTATTTGGTATTTCAAGTCTTCTTATAGGAATCTTATTGTTTTTCAGTCAGAGCAGAATCGGATCGTCTCTGACAATTTCGGACGATCTTGTCATAGATCGGTGATGATCTCGTATGATTGGAGGCGATCTTGACTGCAGTCCAGATTGGGGGCAATCAGAGCCCAAATTTTGCATTTACTTATCATTTCTCTTCATTTTCTTATGCATTAGCTTGGTTTATTTTATTTCTGCATCTTGGAGTTCACCTCATTTAGCATAGATATATGATAAAGTCAAAATAAATTATCAAATTGATGCATTTCCTTATAATTGCTATCTAGATCTACTATTTAGGCAAATTCATTATTACTTCTATCATTTCACCTTGATTTTGCAGTTGCATTTTTGGTATTTTGTATCTGTTTTTGTGATTGCAGGTTTTTGATGAATTCGTTTGATGAATTTGTCAGATCTCAGACGATCTTGTCTGATCTCAGATGGCTGACTATGATCTGAGATGATTATGTGGAATATCAGACAATTATGTATGATTCGAGATGATTTGGACTGCTACAAACCATAGAATCTTCATTTAGACATCTGCAATCAGGTATATTCTGTCTTATTTAGCGCATTCTCTGTGTTCAACATTTATTCATGTTTTCTATATCCATAAAAAAAAACAAAAAAATTAGCATCGGTATATATATTAGCTTAGATTAATTTTGGTCAAACCTAAGAATTGAATGATTGAACATAAAATGAACACATCAAACCTTTCATCAACCTAGGCATGGAAACTACCACTTAAAAGTTTCCTGGTGAACCCACCATCTATCAAAAATTCACTCTTATACCCCTCCCTCGAGAGGCGGGACCTTCAAAGGGCCTCTCAGTCCGAGGTATTGTCCCATCCTTCTTGCATCTCCCTTTCGGGCATGGATCCTATAGCCTGAATGTAAGGATGCAAAAAATTTGGAGTGATACATTTTGGTGAACCCGACGTGAAAACTAAAAACCTTTTGAAAACAATCCAAAAAAAAAAAAACATAAATGCATTTAGAATAAAAGATTGCATATCATATTTAGATGGTTGATTATAATAAAAGATGAGTTGTCACCATTAATTCTGAGAATCAATTAGTAGCTATAGAGATTACTTCTTTTCTTAGAGTATCTCAAACATATAGAGTCCCACCTTTATGGGATGATCTTAATAGGAGATTGAATCTCATTTCATCTAGATCAACCAAACTTAGGAAAATCAAGAGGTTTGTCCTAGATAGGATCTTGGATCCTGATCAAGTGACCTTGTATCATGAACTTCAGATAGCTTGCCATAGGTGGTTAGCAGATAAAAGAGCCCTTGTGTCTTCTGAATTGTACACCTTTGAGGAATACCTCGACAATGCAGTTGTAGTACATAAATTTCTATCTTGTATAGAGGATCAAGAGGTCATTTTTATGGATAGAAAGAGATGGAATAGAGTTCCTAGAGCTATGTTATATCGATATTATTTCCATGAGCTCTATTTTTACAAGTCAGAGTCAAAATTAGATAACATCACCATAGCACACTTTGTTAAATTCTTGAAAAACCATTTCCAATTTGAAGAGGAGCATTTCATGACTCCTGATGAACTTGATCCTATCAATGACATCTATAAAATATTTATAGAAAACTAAGCCATTCTTTTATTATTATTGTTTCTTGCATTTAGTGTGTTGTTTGTTGTCTTTATAATCATAAAAACAAAACAAAACAAAAAAAACAAAATCATAGCAAAAACAAGAATCAAAACATTTTCTTTTAAGCATCATAGTAGGTATATAATTAAAATATATACCTCCCAAATTTTTTGCAAATATATTAATACATATTTGCTAAAATCTAAATTTGAACATAATGAATAGACTCGGGAATGGAAAATAGACTGAAGTAGAAGAATATTGGTTAGGAAAAACCGTAAATAAACCAGATGTTCTTCCTAAAGACCCAATTCAGGAAGAAGGAACCCAAGACCAACAAGAAGAAGATTTTTGATGAGGCCTGGAAATGCCTCAATCATAACATGTTTTGAACACTAAAATTGCCTATAAACTCTTATGTTTTATCTGATATGTTAGTTAAGTTGATTCAATATGTTGTATATTAACCATTTTGCATGATCAATGTATTTGGAATATTATATGCTGATTTTTACAGCTTTTTGCATAGTTTTGTGTTCTTTTTGCTATGACTTGCTAAAATGGGATATGCTTAGAATAATAGCAGCATTTCACTAATCATGTTTTGATTTGTCTCAAGCATTTATTTCACCTAAATCTGGCAACAATGCAAGCAAACTGTTGTTGTGCAGCAAAAATTGGTCTTTCCCATGTAAATTCCAGCCAGTTGTCCATAAATAGCAAGGCATGGAATTCACATGTGGAAAGAGATGAAGACCATTGGAATTTGATCTTAGGAGATAACCCACCTGAGAGATGCAGAAGAAATCACTGGAAAAGCACACATTTGTTCATTCCAAAGTATCTTCGAAATGAACAGATATCTTCGAAATGAGAGAACACAACGTCTTCGAAATGAGCGGATCTTCAGAATGAAGAATGCATTATCTTCGAAATGAGCGGATCTTCGGAATGAGAATTGCAGTATCTTCGAAATGAGCGATCTTCGAAATGAGAATTGCATTGTCTTCGAAATGAAGCCACTTATCTCCGAAATGAAAATAGAATGTGCTTTTTGACTTGTTGACCGATTTTTGAAGCTAGAAAAAGGGAAATAAAGGTCGAAAAAGGTAAAGGAAAAGATCTTCCATCTGTCTTTGCCGTCATTGCCGACCAAAGCCATCATTAATGGAAAGATCAAGTTTTGATCTTCTTCTAGGATAAAACCAGAATTTGTTGCAGCATAGTAGGATTAGATCTTTTGAGATATTCTCTGTTTGTAATTAGACCTTAGGACATCTATAAATATTGCTCCCATTCAAGTTGAGCCTAGTAAGTAGAAAATAATGTATGTAGAGAGAGTAAGGAAGCTAGGAAAAAGCAAAAAATAGGTAGAATTTGACTGTTATAGTCCTGTAACAGGTTTTCAACAGAATTATTGTAATCATGTTCTTTAATCAATAAAGTGCACCAGTTCTATTTCATATTGCTTGTAAATGAGTGTGATTAAGATCTAGAGAGAGAGAGACTCATACCTTCTTCTGGACAAGGAGGTTGGCCACTTCCAGACCTAGGAGGAGGACTAACAAGCAGGTTTTTATTCTGATTTTGCTATAGTAGAATGAGTTGTAGAACTTGTTATTTCAATTGCTTGTAAACAACTGACAATATCTGTAGTCTTAGTTTATTTATGCTTAGATTAATCTTGTGCTTAATGTTTTAGCTGTAATATTTACTTTCAACAAAGCTTCCACTTTATTTCAGACTGTTATTTCTAGAATTTGTTGTTTTCTACAATTTCTTGCATTTTATGTTTTGCTGTCAACCCCTGCATAGAAGATTGACAACCTTCTGTTATAGAGTCTTGACAGGGTTTTCATTTCCATGTTATAATTAGATTTCCATTGCTGCAAAAGTAATTAGATTTCCCTTCTGCAATTAGAATCAGACTTTCAATTCTGCAACTGTTATTTCTGCAACATAATTAGGTCTCATTCTGCAATTGTAATTAGGACTTCATTTCTGTAGTTAATGATTAGTTTCCAATTTTGCAACTTAGATTAAGGTTTAATTCATGCAATTTAGAGATAGGAATGTCCTAAAACCCCCCACACAACCGGTTTCACCAATAAGACCTGTTGCTCTAGATTGACCTAAGTTATAGTTGTTTTGCCTCTTCTTCCGTAGATAGCCTTGTACACAGCCCTGGATTGACAAATTCATTGAGAATTAATGATGGTATAATGACTACGCATCATTTTGGCACCATTGCCAAGGAATAGTGTTGCTAGAAGAAAACAAATAGTCCAATAGCCATAATCAGACTAAGCTATGAAAATTTAGGTTAAAATCTGAATACAACAATTGAGGAAGATAACAACTATTGACTTAATTTATGTCATTTAAGAGTAAACATGAATGAGTAAGTCTAGGGATGAAAAAATTAGAACTACCCCAAAGGATCCTCGGCTTGTTCCATTAAGGAGATCTTCACGCCTAAGGGGTGAATCACCTGTGTTTGAACTACCAGAAAGATTGATAGAAAAATCACCAGTCTCACCATCATTAGAACATTTTGAGAAAGGAAAATCACCAATTTTATCATCATCAAAATATCCTAAGAAAGAAAATTCATCAGACTCATCATCAACAGAGAGGCTTGGACCTCTTGAGAGAACAATTTGGGAAGCTTTAACTTCTCCCAACAAACAGGAAACTATGGCAGAAGGAGGCAATATAGATGGCCAACATGGCTATGTCCATAATGAAGGAGATGATCAGGATATGCTCCAACCTTCCAGAACATTTGAATATCCTATCCGTCTGAATCCAACACAAAACTCTCCCATGAAGACCATTTCACCTTCAGTACTTCCAACCTTTCGAGGTGTTGTATCTGAAGATCCTGATCAGTTTTTGTTTGAATTCAAGGTAGTGTGTCAGACCTATGATTATATAAATGACAATCAAAAACTTAAGGTTTTTCCCTCAACACTCAAGGATTCAGCATTACGCTGGTTCATGAGCTTAGAGCCAAATTCCATAAGAACCTGGGATCAAATGGAAACGGTGTTTTTAGATAAATATCAGGAATATTGCCGTGTAAGGAATAGAAAAGATGAGTTATTCAGAATTAAGCAAGAAGATGATGAAACATTGGAAGATTATCTTGATAGGTTCTCCTTTGTTCAAAGGAGATGTGGACTTGTAGAACCAGAATTATGTAAAACCATCTTTTTGAGAGGATTGCAAGATGAATCCAGAGAAGTTCTGGATTTGATGGGAAAAGGGGATGTAACCACTCTCAGTAATGATGAAATTGTGGATCTCTATAGGAATTACTCTCGCACTAAGCAGAGAAGAAGAAAAAGCCACACAAATGGCACTGATGTGAAGGACCTGATAGAGGAACTTGCAAATTTCAAAACTGATATTCTAGTGCACCTAAACACTACTTTGGGGGAAATGTCTGCAAAAGCAAAAAACATAGAACCTTTGGCAATTTATTGCCCAAGATGTAGAAATAAACATGCTTTGCAGGAATGTCCTTTGAATAAAACATCTATCTCAGCCATTTGTAGTATCTGTTCAAAAAGGCATTCAACTGATCAATGCCACCTGCTACCACAACTCAAAACTGTGTTAGAAAATCAGACCGAGGAACTCAACTATATTGGACCAAAACAAGGGGGAAATTTCTCTCAATACCAAAATCCCCCTCGTTTTCCTACAAATTGGGGGCATAATCCTGGTACTATGCCTTGGGGACAATCAGAACCACCCCAACGTCCTTGGAATTATCCTCAATGGACAAATTCCCAAGAATGGCCACAAGCAAATTGGAGTAACCTAGCCTGGAATCAGAATCAAAACAACCCCTCATGGAATCAAAACAACCCATCTTGGAATCAAAACAATCCAGCCTAGAATCAAAATCAGACTAATCCACATTGGATGCAAAACCAACCACAGTGGAGTCAGCAATACCAGTCCTATCCAAGGCAACAAAGGAATCAAGGTCAAACTCAACATTTGTTGCCTGCACCTAATCAAAATTTTCAAGAAAAACAACAACAAACACAGCAAGTGAAACAACCTCAACTGCCAGCTCAACCAGTCACTAATCCAAATAGCATGAGACAGACACCTCCTGTCTATGTGGCTGAAGCCGAAGAAAATGTTGAAATTAATGTTCTTGATTGTAGTAACATCCAACTTCGTTCAGGAAAAGTTGTACCTAAACCAGTTTCAAATGAAATCAAAGAAAATGAAGAGCAAGAATCATCAGAACCAGAGAGAATCCAACCAACAATAGAGACAGAAGAAAAATTGGAACCAGAGAAAATTCAACCAACAATAGAGAAAGAGACAAAAATAGAACCACAGGCAGAACAATTACCAAGGATAATTCCATATCCTGAAAGATTCAATGCAATACCAAAAAATTCTGAGTCAGAATTGGTCAAAGAACTCAAAAAGTTGACTATATCATTGCCCTTATTGCAAGCCATTAAGGAAATACCAGAGATTAATAGTACTATCCAAAATTTGTGCATTAAAAGAACAGGAAGAAAGAAGAAAGCATTTCCCAAGACTATGCAGGTTGAAGGAAAGATAGCTGATCTCTTATCTGGAAAACTAGTACCTCCAAAGTATAGTGACCCAGGAAGTCCAGTTATCACAGTTACCATAGGTTCAGTACCAATATCAAATGTTTTAGTAGATCTAGGAGCTGCAATAAACGTCATGACCAAGGATACAATGAAACAATTACAGCTCAAACATCTCAGCCCCACATTTACAGTTTTAGAAATGGCTGATAGGTCGCTTGCAAAACCTAAAGGTATCATTGAAGATGTCCCTATAGAAGTTTCTTCTTGGGAATTCCCTGCAGATTTTTTGGTTTTATAACCAAGAAATTCAGCACATGGATATCCCATTATTTTGGGAAGACCTTGGCTTGCAACTGCAGCAGCCTTCATAGACTGCAGATCTGGAAATATGACTATTTCAAATGGTATTGATCTGAAACAGATTTCTTTATATCCTCCTGCAAAACCATCTAGCAAATTTTTAGGTCAGTTATGGTTTTCTGACTCAGAGGAAGAACCAGAAGAGGTCATTTCTACACTAGCTACCTTAGTAGTAAGAGAACACACAGAAGACCTCAGTGACACAGAAAATTTAGAAAATGAAACAATCCTGATGAATGTTCTGCATGAACAAGGTTTAGAAGGGGAAGCAACAAATATCCAACAGTTGTTAAGTAATGAGGAGAATCAAAAATCTGAAGATGAACCATCTGTACTATCACAGGGAAACTCTGTTTCACTACCACATGGATGGCACCATCATCTGATTTTTCCTTCTCACTGTTCCATACAAGATATGCTTCCCTCAAGCAACAATAAAATAGAAACTGCTTCTCTTCTCCCATCTCAGCAATGTCCTCTTAATCCCCTAATCACCAGGTATGAAGGAGTGAATTCAGTCCTTCTAAATACAAAACAAATAGAAGTCCAGCCAGGCAAATTTTTGAACATTTACAGCCAGCTTACTAGGGAAGAGGAAGAAAAATTGATAGTTGTCTTGCAGAAGCATGTTCATGCTTTTGCTTGGAACTACAAAGATATGTCAGGAGTTCATCCTGATATATGTACCCACAGAATCTATACTGAAGAAGTCAAGCCAGTTAGACAACCCCGGAGAAGATTGAATCCTGCCTTAAGAGATATTGTGAAAGAAGAAATTGAAAAACTTCTGGAAGTAGGATTCATTTACCCAATTTCTGATAGCCAATGGGTTTCTCCATTGGTAATAGTTCCTAAGAAAAATGGAAAAATGAGAGTATGTGTAGACTATAGAGAGTTGAATAAGGTGACATACAAAGACCATTTTCCATTACCTTTCATAGATCAGGTGTTAGATACTCTTGCTGGAAAAAGATACTTTTGTTTTCTTGATGGATTTAGTGGATATAATCAAATTCAGATTGCACCTGAAGATCAAGAGAAAACAACTTTTACATGTCCATGGGGAACATTTGCCTATAGGGTTTTACCTTTTGGTTTGTGTAATGCCCCAACAACTTTTCAATGAGCAAGTCCTAGCAATTTTTGCTGATCTGACCACCAAAAGTGTTGAAATATACATGGATGATTTCACAGTATGTGGACAGACTTTTGATTTTACATTGGAAAATCTTGACAAAGTCTTAACTCGCTGTGAAACATACCAGTTATCCTTGAATCCAGAAAAATGCTTCATGATGATGAAGGAAGGGATAGTTCTTGGTCATCACATCTCTCCCGAAGGGATCCAAGTTGATCCAAAGAAGGTGGAAATTATCAAGAATCTCCTTCCTCCTAAAACTCAGACTAATGCCGAAGCTTCCTAGGACACATTGGTTTTTACCGCAGGTTTATTCCCAACTTTAGTACAATAGCCAGTCCCATGTTTGCCCTATTGACTAAAGATTCTGAATTCTCCTGGACTGCAAGGTGTCAGGAATCATTTGAAGCTCTAAAAGAGAAATTAATAACTCCACCTGTGCTCAGAGGACCTAATTGGACATTACCATTTCACATATAGACTGATGCCTCCAATACAACAATTGGAGCAGCATTAGGACAAATTGACAATGGTGAACACTATACCATCTACAACATTAGCAAGAACTTGACAGGAGCCGAGAAAAATTATACAACAACTGAGAAGGAATTCCTAGCAATAATTTATGCCATCAACAAATTCAGGCATTACATCACAGGTTATCAAATATTTATTCACACAGATCATACAACCATTAAGTATTTGATGAATAAACCTATGGTAAGTGCAAGAATTATTCGTTGGTTGCTGTTGCTGCAAGAATTTGATATCACTATAATCAACAAACCAGGGAAAGCTAATGTTGTGGCAGATTTCTTGTCCAGGTTGCAAGGAACACAGATGAAGGGGAATTAGTTGATGACACTTTTCCTGATGAAAAACTATTTGCTATATCAGTCCAATCACCTTGGTTTGCAGATATAGCCAATTATTTGGTCACAGGGAAAGTTCCTCCACATTTCACTTCAAAACAAAAAAAACAATTGATCAAACAGAGTTCTTCTTTTGAATGGATTAAGGGTATGCTTTTTAAGTGCAGTCCCGACCATGTGTTACGTAGGTGCATCCGAAAGGATGAAGTGTATGATATCCTTAGAGCTTGTCATGATGAACCCTCGGGTGGACACTATTCTGTAAAAAGCACAGTTAGGAAAATCTTAGGGACAGGATATTATTGGCCATCTCTTCACAAGGATGTAAAAAAGTACATCAGGCATTGTGATGCATGCCAAAGAATGGGGAAACCCACTCATACAAATGAGATGCCATCGCAGCCTCAAATGGTTTTAGAACCATTTGAGAGGTGGGGGCTTGATTTTGTAGGACCTATTGATCCACCTTCTCAAGGAAAGGTGCATATTCTAGTATGCACCGATTACCCGACAAAGTGGGTAGAGGTGCGTGCTTTCAAACATGCTCGTGAAGAGAAGGTCATTGATTTCTTGTATACTCAGATTTTTTAGAGATTTGGAGCTCCACGGTCTATCACCACAGACCAAGGACCCCAATTTGCATCCAAAGTCATAAAGGCATTTACTGAATTGTATGAAATCAAACATAGGAAATCATCACCTTACCACCCACAAGCAAATGGCCAGGTTGAGGTAACAAACAGGGAACTAGAACGCATCTTGACAAAAATAGTAGCTTTTCATAGGAGAAATTGGCTAGATAAATTACCTCAAGCAGTTTGGGCCTACAATACTACTTGGAAGTCCACTACTGGATTCACACCTTATGAACTAGTCTTTGGTAAAAAGCCTCTCTTACCTATTGAATTTGAGCTACTAACATTGCGCACAACACTGGAAATTGGAATTGAATTGTCGCAAGCACAGACAGATAGGATTCTGTAGCTGAATGCATTGGATGAACTTAGATTGGATGCTCTGCACCAAACTGAGGTAATTCAGGAGCAGAGGAAGCTATGGCATGACAGTCACATTCAATAGAGGAAACTTCAACAAGGAGATTGGGCTTTACTGTTTGATTCTCGCTATGAGGACTTCCCTAGAAAACTGAGAACTAGATGGTTGGGACCTTACTGGATTGAAGAGGTATTTGACAATGGAGCAGCTCGTCTATCTCCTATTGATGGGTCACAAAGGAAGTTGGTAGTAAATGGACATCGCCTCAGAGTGTACCATACACCTCTGACTAAAGATGAATTCTTGCAACAACTTGATAGTTTGGATACACAACAGGTGGAAGAGATTCCCTCTTCCACTTCAAAACAATCAACATGATCATGGATTTCAAGAAAAAATAGAAAATACAAAAAAATAAAAAACAAAAAGATGAATAAATTCTGAGTATGAATTCCTTCATGGGCATGGTTTCAGGGGAAATCATGAAATTCCTTCATGGGCATAGTCAGGATCAAAAAAAAAAAAAAGAGAAAAGGAGAGGTAAAAAAAAAAGGGGAAAATCAAGAAAAAAAAAAGAGAAAAATGAATAACTCAGCAGTGAAAACCTTTTCTTAAGGCACTACTGGGTTGGTATGCATGAAAACCAGTTTTCTGGCATGCATAACCTTGAGAAATTTCTGAACCATCATTGTACAAATTCACCAAGTGCACTTGTTTTGAAATGTTGCAGAAAATCTCAGCAGAACATCAACAAAGGCAGTCATTCTTCAAAACTTGCATTAACTATTTTTATCAGGTATATATTTCTTACATTTCTTCATTGTAAAATGATTGGTGTATAGTATATGACAATTAACCATTAGCATAAAAGGTATTCATAAGAGTTGGCATACTTAAGACATGTTTTGAAAATGAAAATATTGATTTCTGCCTAATCTTCGGAACAAGAATGCCAAAAATAGTGCCTGTTGTATTATCTTCGGATTGAAATTGTCTTCGGAATGACAGCAGAATGAATGTTGCACTTTGTCTTCAGAAAGAAACTTTGTCTTCGGAATGACAATTTGTCTTCAGAATGAAACTTGGTCTTCGGAATGACGACTTGCTGCATCATCTTCGAAATGAGGATCTGTCTTCGGAATGAAGCAGGATCTGTCTTCGAAATGAAATTCTGTCTTCGGAATGACGATTTACCTTCGCAATACAACCTGATCTTCGGAATGAGGATTGATCTTCGGAATGAGGATTAATCTTCGAAATGAAGATTTAAATTTGCAAAGAAGACTTGTCTTCGGAATGAAGGCCTGTCTTCGGAATGAAATTATAATCTTTGGAATGAAGTTTTTTTTGCAATTAAATTATAATCTTCGGAAAGAGCATTTTTCACGTGGCATCCAGAGAAGGCAAGGTATACAACAAGATCAAACTCTTTTAGTTGCATACGATAAAGGAACACGTGTCAATCAGCACATGGTTTGTTTTTGCACCCATTGGAAAATACCAGAATTACGGAGGACGTGACCAACCATATGCCACCAATTTTTGATGCCAATAAACATGCACGTGAGAATCTGTAGGAAAAACAAAAAAACTAAAAGCGAATAAGGTGGATCTGATGGCAAGGACATTTGTGTAATCGTTGATGGACATGTGTTCACAACAAAAAATAGAAACGTGTGCCACTCTTCTTTTCGAAGACATATTTTCTAAACGCAAAATTATTATGAAGTATAGTGCTCAGAGATTACGGTTCATTTCGAAGAACAAAAATAGAGAAAAACCCTGCATGACACAGAAACCCTGCAAAGTTGCAAACACCAAAAATCAGAGATCCAGCAGAGGAATAGCGATAGAAGAGAGCAGTTTGTGGTAGAAAAATGGGGCAAAAAACAAAAATGGAACCGACAGACACCACCCATCTCCGAGAAAATCCAGAAGTGGTGCAGATTTTTGAAGATGGAGGGCTTATGCCATTTTTGGATAAATTTAATGGGTCCTCTGAAGACTTGGCCGGCATGTTCACCCACACGTTTAGAAACAACCGGGCACACGTCAACGACATGACTATTGAGGTAACCCCTGAAGTTCTGAGTCAAATTATTGAGCTGCCATTAGAAGGTCTTCCAATTTCTAGGTCTGGCAAAAATACATTGGTAAACACAGTCAATCAATTTCTGGAAGAAAATGATAGGGCACCTGAGTATTTAACACATAAAAACACATGCAAGGGGGTAAAAAGGGCTAGCCTGCAGGAACCCTGGGATGAAGTAGCCACATGGGTAATCAAATTTCTAACCTGTGAAGGGCAGTATGTACTATTGTCAGGGCATCACATAAAAATTCTAAATCATCTCAGACATGGTAGGCAACAACCAGAGTTTAGGGTAAATCTTCCCCTATACTTGCACCAGGAATTAAAAAACATGGCAAAAAGATATCAGGAAGGAAAAGGAAGTCTTCGCCACCATGGTCTTATCAAACTAGTTTGCCAGCACCATTTTAGAGGAAACCCTAGGAGTTTTGAGAGGTTTTACTCCACCTTAAATGATGTAATTTTTGGAGATGAGGGTGAAGAGGAAGAAACAGATACTGCTGATGTTGCTGTAGAAGAAGAAACAATTGCTGCAAAAAATGTTGCAGAAGATGCTGCAGAGGAAACTACAGAAGGTGCTACAAAAGCTGTTACAAAAATAGAAACACACCCAACAGCAGTAGCAGAACACCTTGCTCCAGAACCTTCAACTTCACAAGCAAAAAGACAAAAGAGAAGAGGATCTGGAACTAGAAGCAGAACAGAAAGACAAAAAAAGGTTCATTTTTTTGAAGTTGCAACTGATTTGTCAGAACAGAGAAATGAAGCACCTAGCCCAACAGGGGAAGAAACAACAAGGGAAATAGAGACATCTGAAACTGACCCCATGACCCCTGCTATCACCAAAAAATAGAGCAAAAAGAAGAAGTTTGCATCTGGAACTCGGAGGTCTACAAGACTCCACTTAAGGGAAATGACGGACCAGGTCATAGAACAAGAAGATGGACAAAGCAGTCCAGATGTCACAGAGATACAACCAGCCTCTAAAAATTTCTAGAATTCCCTGAATAGATAATTGAGGAAGAGGCTGGGCAGGATAATATGGAGGTGGCTACAGTTCAACAAGCCACACAAATAGTAGATGCAATGATGAAAAATTTCATAGATCCTCCTGAATAGGAGCAGACAGATGTTGTAGAAGAAGAACCAGTTGCTGAGCAGCCTGCTGAAGCTGACTTGTCTACATCTGATTCTGAAGCAGAAATAGAAGAAGAAGATATCATAGAGTAGTTGAGAGCAGCAAGGAGTGTTGTCAAGACACAGACCAGATGGATTTTAGAGAAAGAAAACATCATTGAGATGCAGGAAAGAAGAATTGCAGAGTTACAGCAGGAAGTGGCAGAACTAAGAGAGAAGTTGTCACAGTTTGAAAAATAGCCAATTGTATCCAATGATGAAGATGATTTGGCTCAACTGCTTGTGGATTTATCTAGGGTAGATGACTCTACTGAGGCAGACATAGGAGATCATTCTGAAGAAGCACCTTTTCATTCTAAAGATGCTTTAGAAATGGCAAAGAGCATAACAAAAAATATTGGAGATGAGCCACCAACACAGGAACAGTCCCAACAGCAAGAAAATGTTCAAGTAAGTACTCCTATTGAGGTCCCTGTATTTCAAACTGTTATACTTTCAACAGATAAGGGGGTACAAGTAGAATTACTATCTGATGACAACCCAATAGAAATAGCAAATAAGGGGGTGCAAGTAGAGTTATTGACAGATGAACAACCAGTGGAAGTGGCAGAAAAAGGAGTTCAGGTAGATCTACTGCCTAGGATCCCCCCTGTAGTCAGACCACCTAATACTGTGTCTCTAGAACAATACAATGCAGACATAGCTAGCTGGATGATTAGATATGAGCAGCTTGCCACTAAAACTAAAAAGTTCAAATTGGAAGCAAAACAACTAGAAGCCAAGGAAACAGAAATTCAGGCATTGAAAGAAAAGGTGTCTGACTTATGCCAAATTGCTGAATTTTTAGTTCAATTTAGACGACCAGCCAAATTTTACAGCCTTATTTTGAAGGAGAAATACCTCAGATGGCAGGTCATGAGGATTAGTTCAAACCTCCCATATAAATTGGACACAACTACAGATTTCTTGGAGGCATATTTTGACAGCCCCTTTGAACAGAAAAATCTCCTATGTGAACTATTTTTGCACAGCTTCTTCATTCCAGAGGAAGTAGAGTTTCATCCACAGATCTACATTGGAGATGTTCAATTGAGAGCATTTATGTCTACTTTGCAGAATCAACTTTACTGGGATCAAGAGAAAAAGCAGAATAAAGAGGTTGAAACAAGGGCTGAATTGTTAGTCAGAGCAATCCAGCCAAACCACCCAGTTATCACCAGACAACACTTCTCAATGATGAACAGGGATGATGTAAAGAGGATGTACTTGAACAACTTAAGGGACTGTGTGGCCAGATTCAACAATTTTTGTGATCATAATTTTTTCCCAGCATTGTCAGTGTGCAGAAACAGATGGGCTAAACTTTCCATGTCTTTGCGAAAAAGAGAACCCATCTCCCCCATCAACTTAGAATGGTCCAGAAGAAGAGCAGAAGGTGTAATCCAGCTGATTGAAATCATGCAACATAACTGGATAGGTCTTAGGTTTAGGCCTCCAACCATCATTACTCCAGTTCCATTCTACTTTGAGGAAGATGCCCAACCTGATGAACAATTTGAAGATTGGCTCAGAAACATTCAGGAAAATAGGGGGTATTATATAGGCAAGAAATTATTCTACAGGTCATGGAATCTAAACATGGACATATGTGATTCCATAGCCCAACAGAATGCATGAGGGCATGCATTAATATAAGTTGGGGGAAAATGATGAGGCCTAGAAATGCCTCAATCATAACATGTTTTGAACACTAAAATTGCCTATAAACTCTTATGTTTTATCTGATATGTTAGTTAAGTTGATTCAATATGTTGTATATTAACCATTTTGCATGATCAATGTATTTGGAATATTATATGCTAATTTTTACAGCTTTTTGCATAGTTTTGTGTTCTTTTTGCTATGACTTGCTAAAATGGGATATGCTTAGAATAATAGCAGCATTTCACTAATCATGTTTTGATTTGTCTCAAGCATTTATTTCACCTAAATCTGGCAACATTGCAAGCAAACTGTTGCTGTGCAGCAAAAACTGGTCTTTCCCATGTAAATTCCAGCCACTTGTCCATAAATAGCAAGGCATGGAATTCACATGAGGAAAGAGATGAAGACCATTGGAATTTGATCTTAGGAGATAACCCACCTGAGAGATGTAGAAGAAATCACTGGAAAAGCACACATTTGTTCATTCCGAAGTATCTTCGAAATGAACAAATATCTTCGAAATGAGAGAACACAGCGTCTTCGAAATGAGCGGATCTTCGGAATGAAGAATGCATTATCTTCGAAATGAGCGGATCTTCGGAATGAGAATTGCAGTATCTTTGGAATGAGAATTGTAGTATCTTCGAAATGAGCGATCTTCGGAATGAGAATTGCATTGTCTTCGAAATGAAGCCACTTATCTTCGAAATGAAAATAGAATGTGCTTTTTGACTTGTTGACCGATTTTTGAAGCTGGAAAAAGGGAAATAAAGGTCAAAAAAGGTAAAGGAAAAGATCTTCCATCTGTCTTTGCCATCATTGCCGACCAAAGCCATCATTAATGGAAAGATCAAGTTTTGATCTAGAATAAAACCAGAATTTGTTGCAGCATAGTAGGATTAGATCTTTTGAGATATTCTCTGTTTGTAATTAGATCTTAGGACATCTATAAATATTGCTCCCATTCAGGTTGAGCCTAGTAAGTAGAAAGTAAGTAGTGAGAAAAGAGTAAGGAAGCTAGGAGAAAGCAAAAAGTAGAGAAAATAAGTAGAATTTGACTGTTACAGTCCTGTAATAGGTTTTCATAGAATTATTGTAATCATGTTCTTTAATCAATAAAGTGCACCAGTTCTATTTCATATTGCTTGTAAATGAGTGTGATTAAGATCTAGAGAGAGGGAGACTCATACCTTCTTCTGGACAAGGAGGCTGGCCACTTCCAGACCTAGGAGGAGGACTAACAACAGGTTTTTATTCTGATTTTGCTGTAGCAGAATGAGTTGTAGAACTTGTTATTTCAATTGCTTGTAAACAATTGACAATATCTACAGTCTTAGTTTATTTATGCTTAGATTAATCTTGTGCTTAATGTTTTAGCTGTAATATTTACTTTCAGCAAAGCTTCCACTTTATTTCAGACTGTTATTTCTAGAATTTGTTGTTTTCAGCAATTTCCTGCATTTTGTGTTTTGTTGTCAACCCCTGCACAGAAGATTGACAACCTTCTATTATAGAGTCTTGACAGGGTTTTATTTTCCACATTAGAATTAGATTTTCATTACTGCAAAAGTAATTAGATTTCCCTTCTGCAATTAGAATTAGACTTTCAATTCTACAACTGTTATTTATGCAACATAATTAGGTCTCATTCTACAATTGTAATTAGGACTTCATTTCTGTAGTTAATGATTAGTTTCCAATTCTGCAACTTAGATTAAGGTTTAATTCATGCAATTTAGAAATAGGAATGTCCTAAAACCCCCCACACAACCGGTTTCACCAATAAGACCTGTTGCTCTAGATTGACCTAAGTTATAGTTGTTTTGCCTCTTCTTCCGTAGATAGCCTTGTACACAGCCCTGGATTGACAAATTCATTGAGAATTAATGATGGTATAACGACTACGCATCAATTTTTTTGATGCAAATGAACAAAGAGAAAATATTAGAGAGGAAGGATCCTCATCCCCTAAAATGTCTCTGAAAGGAATGATTACTTTTGAGAACATGGAACATTTCTGGAAGTTACTCAATACCAATATTGGCACTCTTAATAGAGCAATACATATGGATAATGATAAAATTAGTGACACTAAAGCAACCCTAGAAGACATATATCACATACGCACTAATCCCTTGTCCTTTGTTGATCAAGAAAGTGATCAAGCTAGACCATCCAACTTGGATATGGCTGCTATAATTCAAAACATGCAACAACAGGTTACCCAACCATCTAGAGTACCTATTACCAAGCCTAGAGTTATTCCCACACAAAAGAAACCATCATTCACTGCTCTATTTTTCCAAGTTATTGATCAACATACCTTAAATCAAAAAATGCCTAAAACAAAACCAAATATCAATTTCCAACAATCTGGGGTACAACATAATGCTACAACAAATCTTCTTCATAATACTCTTCCTACCAACCATTTGCATAACAACAATATAGCATCTAATCATTACATCACGCCATACTACGCTCACAAATCCCATACTCATGTACCACCAAACCAATATGGTGGAAAAACTAGTAATCTGGAAGCCATGGTGAAACAGTTAGTCTCCCGCATGGACCAGATAGATCCCTACCATCCCTCATACAATTATCAAGAGATGTGTAGTCAGCCTCTAGATCCTATAGTTGTAGCACAACCATATCCTAAACACTTTCCTATGCCTGTCCTACCAATATACAAAGGAACCGAAGATCCCATAGAGCATATTCGTATGTTTAGGATAGCATGTCATGATATTTCACATGATGACTTGTTATTACATAAAATGTTCCCAAAAATTTTAGGAGGGATGGCATTAGAATGGTATTATCAACTACCCACTCATTCTTTGAGAAATTTCAAAGAAACCACCGAGTCTTTTGTGCATCAATTTAGTGCCTACATTGAAAGGCATGTAACCATTAAAGATTTGTACAACCTAAAACAAGACAAAGATGAATGTTTTGCTGATTTTCTAGCTCGATGGAGACAGTTGATAGGAAAATTGCACTTTGTGTTACCTTACCAAGAAATGCTAGATATTTTTATCAATAACTTACAAGAACAACTATCCTATGAGTTATCAACTGCTACCTTGACCACCTTCGATCAAGCTATAGATTTAGCTCGAAGGGTGGAAGATTCTCTCATTAGGAGAGGTCAGCTCAAAAAGAAATATTATGAGAAAACATCTAGAAATCAATATAAAAATAAACAAGTTGTGGGTGATGGAGTCACTGATAGTAGAAATATCGCTACTATTAATGTTGTGAAAACAACAGAGAAATTTATACTGAAACCTCCCGATAAACCACCCTAAGAATTTACTAGGTTAAATCAACCTTTATCAACCATTCTCCCGCAATTACTAGCACGAGGATTGATCCAATTACCAAATATTCGGGAACCTAATCCAACTATACCCGGATACAGAGCTGATTTACACTATGATTTCCATAGAGGACCTAGACACGCCATCAAATCTTGTAAAATATTAAAACATAAAATACAAGACCTAATTGATAACAATGAGATGGAGGTGCAAGCCTTTCAACCTAAACAAAATCCTCCTAATAATGCTCAAAAGAACATTCCCCAAAATTAGAATCAGAATGCCAATCATTCATTGGACATATTTCAACATCCTTTACCAAAGCATGGTAAAGAGGTAGCTAATAAAATTGAGCATCATAATGTTCCCCCTCCTACCCAATATGTAGGAACTATTAGTGGACAATTACCTGTTCACAATCCATAAATCTTTGACACAACTTTATCCATGGTTACGGCTAGACCTCTACATAATATTCGGACACTTGATCTTAGTGATACCAAATATGAGACTGAAAGTGACATGGAAATCACCTCAAATCAATCGAATAGTTCTAAATATGAATCATATGTTGTTCAACCCATCACAAATTCTATGGTTTTGAAAGAACCATTTCCTGGAAGAGTCGCTACTCGACCATATTCTCACCAAATACTTTCTAATGAACAAGTCATAAACACTAGACCAAGACCTATTCATCATCCGCAAAATAATATTGTAGGTACCATCGGAGTTGTTACTCGACAACAGGCTCAAAACTCTCAACAAGATCAAACTCAGAACGATGGATCAGCTCCATTTGTTTTGAAAAATCCCAATAAAGGGAATCATGCACCTAATGTTCAACCTAAACCTCCTTATAATATTAATGAACAATTATCAAATACTATAGCTAGAATTTCCCTTTTGGATCTTTTAAGGTCTTCTCCTACCCATAGGGATGAATTAATGCTCACATTAAGCCAAATGATGGTACCATAAAATATTCAACCTGAAGCCATGTCCAATACTATCATAAATCGATAAGTCAATTGTATTAACTTCCAGGATAGAGATATACTGCAACATAGTCTACATAAGGATAACCCCTTATATATTATTGCCCTAATTGGAGATGTAGCAGTTAAATGAGTCTTGATTGATAATGGTTCATCTTTAAACATATGCACTTTTGACTTCTACTAAAGATTTGTTTTTAGAAGTGACGAAATGAAAAGAACTGATATGATTATAAAAGTATTCAATGACAAAACACAAGAAACGTGTGGAGTTATTACTATTCCATTGCAATTTGGTCCTATAACCTTAGACCCTTCTATAGTTATGCATCACCTAGTAGTCCATCCGGATGCTAAACCTGTTAAACAAAAACTTAGAAAAATGCATCCTAAAGTGGACTTACTAGTCAAAGGAGAATTAGAAAAAATCTTGAAGGTTATTTTTATACAAGCCATTGATTATGCTGAATGGATCTCAAATGTAGTTCCAGCAACTAAGAAAGAAGCTACCAAAGTTAGGGTTTGCACATACTTTAGAGATATTAATGTTGCTTGCCCTAAAGACGATTTTCCTCTTCCCAACATGGATCAGATCATTGATTTTACTGCTGGGAGTGGAATGATATCCCTAATGGATGGATTCTCTGGTTATAATGAGATCAGGATAGCTCCTGAAGATCAGGCTAAAACAACCTTTATTACCCCTTGGGGAACCTTTTGTTGGAAAGTGATGCCATTCGGTTTAAAGAATGTAGGTGCAACATATCAATGAGCCATGAATTATATCTTTCACGATATGATGCATGATATTCTACATGATTATGTAGATGATATTATAGCTCGTTCCATCAAATAAGATGATCATTTAGATGACTTGAGAAAAGTATTTGATCGATTAAGGGAATATCTTATCCGATTAAATCCAGCCAAATGTATATTCGGAGTTAAGTCCGGTAAATTATTGGGGGTTATCGTTTCTTTCTATGGCATTGAAATTGACCCTCTAAAGATCATGGCTATCACTGATATGCCCACACCCAAAAATATATCTGAATTACAAAGTTTACAAGGTAAGCTTCAAGCTATTCGCCGCTTCATCGATAAGTTGGCAAACAAAATCGGACCCTTTCTTAAGATTCTTAAGAAATATGTCTCTTTTCATTGGGACGAAGAATGCTAGGAAGCATTTGAACTCCTTAAGCAATATCTCCTTAAACCATCGATGCTTTCCCCACCTAGATCTGATCGTCCATTTATCTTGTACATTTTTGCTTCAGATTTTGCCTTAGGAGCTATGTTAGCTCAACTTGACGATGAGAAGAAAGAACGTGCTAATTATTACATTAGTAGAACCTTAATCAGTTATGAAACTCACTACACAGCATTAGAGAAACTATGTCTAGCAGTCGTATTTTCTACATAGAAACTATGCCATTATATGCTTAGTTAGAAAACGTATGTTATTGCTAAATTCGACCCTTTGTGATATCTCATGAGTCGATTGTACTTATCTGGTCGCACAGCCAAGTGGGTTCTTGCGCTAAGCGAGTTTGAACTCATGTTTATAGGACAAAAGTCTGTTAAAGGTCAAATCATAGTAGATCAATTAGTTGTTGCACCCTTAGAGTCTACCCATCCCCTCATCATTGAGTTTCTTGATGAATGCCTTAAATTAGAGGCAGACCATCCTGAGCAATGGTCCCTATACTTTGACGGAGCCCGATGCATGAGTGGGGCTGGAGCAGGTATTATTTTAATATCTTTGCATAAACATCTTATACCTTTGTCCTTCAAACTAACATTTGCTTGCACCAATAACATTGCTGAATATGAAGCTCTCATCCTTGGATTACGAGCTGCCTTGGCACTGAAAATTAAAAATTTATTGGTTTTCGATGATTCTCAAATTGTCATAAATCAAATCAATGATGTTTATCAGACCAGAGATGATAAATTACGCCCATATAAAGCATGTCTTACAATTATTATCTTTATTTGATCAAGTTACCTTGGAAGCTATTCCTTGAACTAGCAATCGTGCGGCTGATGCTATGGCTACAACCTGCATCTCTTTTGCCCTTGGAGTTAGATGAGGAATATGCTACCATCATTATTCGTCGACTCCAGGAACCCGCTTCAAGAAAATCATACTTAGAACCTTTGGATGTGTTTCTAATCAATGAAACTACTCTAGAACCATGGTACACTAATATATTTAATTTTCTTCAAAATGGGACCTTTCCTGAAGATTGTAATCGCAACCAACATCGGTTATTACGTAGACGAGCAAGTCGCTTCATAATTATTGGTAATACCTTGTATAGGAGATCTTTTGAAGGCATCTTATTGAGATGTTTGAATCTAGAAGAATCTAGATCAGCTTTGAGTGAAGCCCACAATGGATCTTGTGGGGGGCATTTTAGTGGTAGCACCATTGCTAAGAAGCTCCTTAGGATAGGATATTTTTGGCCTACCATGGAAAATGATGCACATGATTATGTGCGACATTGCGACAAGTTCCAGAAACACGCTGACCTTGTCCATGCGCCTGCACAAGAACTACAAGCTATTTCATCTCCTTGGCCCTTTTCAAAATGGGGCTTAGACATCATTGGAAAAATCAACCCTGTGTCATCCGATGGACACAAATTCATCATAACCGCCACTGAGTATTTCATGAAGTGGGTTGAAGCTATGCCCTTAGCTTCTTGCACTGGAACCCAAGTTTCCAAGTTTATTTTTAATCAAATTATTTGTAGGTTCGACATTCCTGCAAATCTCATCTCAGATAATGGCACTTGTTTCAAAAATAAATATGTCAAAAAATTATGTCAAAAATATAAAATTCAACATCGTTGGTCCACTCCCTATTATCCTCAGGGTAATGGCCAAGCAGAAGCATCTAATAAAACATTAATTAAAATCCTCAAAAGACTGGTCAATAAATCTGGTCGAGATTGGCACATCCAATTATATCCGACTTTGTGGGCTTATCGAACTAGCGTTCGTACCCCCATAGGCACTTCACCTTTTGTTTTGGTTTATGGTGCTGAAGCCATTTTTCCCTTTGAATTAGAAGTTCCTTCTTTAGCTCTACTACTTCAAGATACTGAAGTAGGAGATGAATATCGTGCTGGCAGATTTAGTCAACTGGAACTTCTAGATGAAAAGCGCATCAATGCTTTGGAGCATCTTCGTGCCTACCAAAACAAGCTTAAGAGAGCATACCTCAAGAAAGTTCATCCTCGATCCTTTGAGATCGGTGACCTTGTCTTAAAAGAAAATAAAAAAAATACTAATGCAACTAAAGACCTTAAAGGTAAATTTGAGCCCAATTGGCTTGGACCATATGTCATCACTGCTAAATTTGGATCGGGAGCATATCGATTAGCTACCTTAGATGGTAAAGATCTTAAAGAACCTATGAACATTATGCATCTTAAGCGTTATTATGCATAACATTGGGTCATTTCATCATTTGTATATATTGTATTTTGCATATTGTTTCATTTTAGCCATTTATACCAAAATATTTTTCAAAAATAGTAACAGTATTTATTCTTTCTTTTCATCACTCAAAATCAAAATATAAAAACATCAAAATCCTCAAAATCTTCAAAAACATCTTTTATTTTCGTACTTGTCAATTCTTGAAGTATTGCAGTTATATTTTCAATTATTTTGGATAAATTAGCATTTATTTGGAATCCCGCACTTTCACACTCACATGCATAAATGTCTTGATTTTATTTGATATGATTATTAATCTCTCTTATATCAAAGTCCACAGTTGAATTAAATAAAGTTTTGAGCATAGAGAACTGATCTTGTTATTTACTTGAACCAAGTACATCTCTTCACATTAAAATGATTTCATTGCAAATTCAATATGATGCTACATAGTAGAAGTGGTTTCTTGAGCGAAAAGTTTCCCCTGCTATCCTATCATGCACATGGTCTAGAATCTTTGAGAATTGACAAAAGGACAAGCTCACCCCTACCCGGAATAAAAATCCCTTGCTCTACAGCCAATCCGAGCAAGTATCCCTAGTATAGGAAGCAAAAGAAAAATTCAAAGCAAAAGAGAAAAAGAAAAATATTATTTTGTATCATCACAACAATATTTCAGCATTATCTCAATATCAAGCAAAAATACAAAAAAAAAAGAGAAAAAGAGAAAAGCAAAAGCAAAAGCAACAAAATCCCTTCCCTACCCCTTGAAAAGAAAAGAAGGGTGAATGAGCTTGAATCCCTGGAATTCTCAATTATTCGAAAACTGTGAGGTAAGCCCCATAACAGGTGGTTTGTGCCCAACCCGCTTGGCCTTGGGTAATTCCTAGCATGGTGATATGTCTGTCACATTAGCGACCTTCTTTTGTACAGACCTATGTCGGCTTATGGATCAGCTAGCTCTTGATAACCCGACTTACATAGTAGTCTGGTACGGTTACATGCATATAAATCATGGTCAAGGAACACTCATTTGGTTAAGTCAAAATTACTTGTATCAAATTTTCTTGCTCAAAATTGGTGAATGAACAATACAATTGCACACACATTTGTATTTGAGAGATTCTGTATCATTATGATAAAGCAAGATCGGTAATGAACTCACATTTGCACATGAGGGTTCCTTATAAATCTACATTTGTCTTTGAGATAATGTAAAATATTTCTGCAACTTTTTTTGGAATAATTTTATCTTCTTATTTCAGAACATCTGTTTAGTATAAAAACAATTATTGTTTTCAAAAATCACAAAAAGCTTTCAAACAACATATGACACACATATAATCAATAAAGTCATGTTCATATTATTATTTTTTGTTTATCAAAAACCAAAAAATCAATCATGCAATAAAACTACAATATCAATTTCTTCTTCGGATTTCGTGATGATGGTATAAGTCTATACCTATAATTCTATGCCTAGCGCAAACCATTGTTCTAATTTTATTTTCCATTCATTTTAAACAAATTCATAAAAACATATGACTTACATCATTATGTTACACATTTGAGCTTTAAAAATGAATGAACACTTATTCTATTTCATGTCATTATGTCAACATTCAATTTTGCAATGATGGTATAGTTCCTAGGGACTTATTCAAAAAAAAATTTATCACACTTAGGAATTTATGCCTAGAAAAAATCATATTTTCTTTAAATATGTCATACATAATATTTTTATGAAAATCTGAAAACAAATCACAAACCATCATCATTTCCATCATCACAACACAAAAGTCTTAAGACAGTCTCTTAAGCACCCTTTTACTTTTTGCAATATTTCTATACTGGGACTAGCTTGACGACCTAGTGAGCGGCGACTCCATGAAATGGTCTATACTAGCGACAATGTCCTTTGAAATTATTGTTAGAAGTCCCTTTTATTTTCATCCAATCACACCACAAAAACAACCAATTTATGCACATCAGATTATTTCATTTACAATTTTATGCCATGACATAAAAATTATAATTATTTCCAACGACATAATTACATGAATCATCAATTAATCACAAAATTCAAAATTAAAGCATCATACAACATATACACAAGTCATATCATCAAACAAAAAGATAATCTATATATCTCAATCAATTATGTACATCATCTGGATTGGTATGCCACAATCATACCCTGGCATACTCAATCCCCTCAAAAATATATATATATATATATCAATCTGCCCTCTGCAGTAGCTAGCCTCGAGAAGCCCTCGAGCTCTCAGCCTCATCTCCTCCCCCACCCTGACGTGGAGGAGGTGGTCCCATAGAGGTCCGGGCTGTGTCTCGGGTCCTCGTCGTCGATCGTGAGGATGTCCTCGATGATCCCATCATGACCGGCTCTACAATAGGGGCTGGCAGTGGTACCCTCTGGTTCTCTGGAACCACATGATAGTATAGCCCCTGGTAGAATGTGGTCTGAGCAATAGACCATGCCAGATCCTGAGTGCTCGCCCCTCCACTCCGAGCCCTAAGCCATGTAGCCTCGTCCTGTAGTGTCTGCACCTGAGCCCGAAGACGGGCAACCTCAGCCCGGAGAGCCATCGTCTCGCTGCTCTCCCCTACCTCGACACCCTTGCCCTTATCGGGTGATGATGGTCTCTCCCCCTACTGAGAAGGGACTCCCCTCTCCCTCCTCCCTGTCTCTTGAGGTCTCTGTGGAGCCTGACCCATCCTCTGGCATCTCTCCTATGGAGACCGTCGTTGCTCTCTCCCATCGTGACCCCACGTTGCATCAATAGCAGCCTGGCACCGCCTCCCCATCCGTTGCACCATGGCGTGCACTAGACCCTACGCCCTCGTCATCCGAGGAGGGTGGATGCCTGCATACCAGGCATCATACCCATCTGTGACCCCAACGTCATCACCATCCACTGGCTGGATGGGGGCATCATCCGCATCCTGACTCCAGAATCATTACATGTCTGGAGCCCCGCTCAACGTAGTACTATCCCGAACAGTCTGAGAGTACTCGTAATCCCTGAGAGAAGGGATCCCCTACTATAGACCGAACTATCGTAGAACCCGGTCGTAGCGGTGGAGCTCTACCTCTCCCCGCTCCATCCTCAGCCGATAGACTCGCCTGATGCGAGCCAACTCCTGCCCATCCTCTGCCCACTCGGGGTGCTCTCGCCATGGCCTCTAGGTGATCTGGTCTAGGATGAGGTCATCCAACAACCTCCGTGACATCGACAGATCTATCCGCCACTGTGACCCCCTCTGTAACCACCAGTAGAAAACTCGGGGCCTCTCCCGGTCAACCCCTATCAGTGGGAGCCCTATCGGCCTCCGCACCATGATGTGCTCCCAGCACCAAACCTACAGTAGCGATGTCAAGACCAGACATCGGCCTCCCTTGTATACGACCCCATGTAGGATCCTATACAAGCGACATAGCACAAAACTGCCCCAAGAAAACCTGTAACCATGGTCTCTCATGTCGTAGACCACATCTGAGAGGAGCCATGGTAGTCTGCACCCGCTCTGGTGGCATAGCAGTAAGCCACCTACCACCCCTACCAAAACCTGAGTCAGCCTAGATGCCCCAGGCATCTGCCTTAGAGACTCGATGTTCACTCCGCCCTTCTCTAGGGCGAAGCTTGGGTCCCCGATCAATCTCATCATCGCCTGGCCCTGATTGGCCATAGGCGTCATCAACCGTCCTTGTATGGGGATCCTCATGATCCTCCATACGTCCTCTAGTGTGGGAGCCATCTCCCCTATCGGTAACCGGAAGCAGGACGACCCCGGATACCATCTCTCTGCTAGGGCTATCAGCAGCCCCATGTCTGTCGGTACTTGTGGCATCTCTGCCACATGCTGTAAACCGACCTGAGCCAGTCGGTCGCGCTCTGCCTGATCAAGTGCGGCTATGTCATCTCGCAGCCCGCCATATTTCCATTCCTGACTCTTTAGTAATCCCTTCTGCAAAACAAACAATAAAACAATAAAATTCATTAATAAACCAATCATTAAAATAAAATTAAACACATTTTAATCAAGCTTAATTTCTTAAAAATGATGATATCGTCCACCATTGGATGATATCGTCCCAAATTGGGCAAAATCATCCTTTGTAGGATGAAATCGTCTACTATTTTGTAACTTGGGGATCGCCCCTTGTTGGACGGGATCGCCCCTAGATTGCCTATTTCGCCCTCCGATGAAATCGACGATCTAGGGACGATTTCGATGAAATAGGGACGATTTCGTCCCGACGTCGTCGACGGCCTAAAAACGGCCGCGATGCCCCAAAACAATCTAAATTTAAAACAAAAAATTGCACAAATTAAATTCAAACCTAATTTACTAGGATTAGATCCTTACCCGTAGCCCGCATCGGACCTCTATCGCTCTATGCGCTGTCTCCACCATTTTTCTCTCTGCAGAACTCTAGAACAGTAGAAATGAACAGTAAAAATGAATTAGGGTTTTACCCTATTTTTCTTAATTTTATTCAAAAACCAACAACATTTTTAATTTTGCTTTTCCGCATTTTTTACCTCAAACGTTCGATTTGGGTAAAAACACGGAGGGGGCACCATAGTAAGCAGTCGTACGATTCGACCTAGAATCGTCGTCTAAAAAATTGAGTAAATTTTTGCTTTCTCGTAAAACGGGAAAAACTCGTCTTTAACGCATTTTCTTCGAAAAATTCGCTAAAGAGGGGGCAAAATGTAGCACCCTAAAATTGGCGCAGTTAAACCTTAGTAAAAGATTAAAATTTGAATTTTAAACCCAAACCGCCCGTTAAACCGCCTGTTACCCGCTTTCCTCATTTTCCATGCCATTTTTAGGATTTGTTTTGACCGTTGGATGATATCATCGCAGATCAGACGAAATCATCCCAGATCTGACGAATTCGTCTAGAACAGAACGTCCAGACGATTTCGTCCCAAAACCAAATTTTCATAATTAGCTTCTGTTTCAACAGCTTCTCTAACTTGGGCAGAAAGTGTGTCTGCGTAGTTAGAGTCTCCCCCGTTGGAGATCTCCCAAATTGGGATGATTTCCAACCTCCTAACCTCTCCCTAATCCTATATAAACTGGGATTTTCTCAGTTTATCCCCCTGAACCCCCTAGTTGATAGATTTATCTACAGAGTTAGCTCCTTGTGCATTAGAACATCCTCGTACTATTGTTTGTATTTGGTATTTCAAGTCTTCTTGCAGGAATCTTATTATTTTTCAGTCGAAGCAGGCTCGGATCATCTCTGACGATTCCAGACAATTTTGGATGATCCTATCGCAGATCGACGATGATCTCGTACGATTGGAGGTGATCTCGACTGCAGTCCAGATTGGGGGCAATCAGAGCCCAAAGTTTGCATTTACTTATCGTTTCTCTTCATTTTCTTATGCATTAGCTTGGTTTATTTTATTTTTGCATCCTGGAGTTCACCTCATTTAGCATAGATATATGATAAAGTCAAAATAAATTGTCAAATTGATGCATTTCCTTTTAATTGCTATCTAGATCTACCATTTAGGCAAATTCATTATTACTTCTATCATTTCCCCTTGCTTTTGCAGTTGCATTTTTGGTATTTTGTATCTGTTTTTGTGATTGCAAGTTTCTGACGAATTTGTCTGACGAATTCGTCAGATCTCAAATGATCCCATCTGATCTCAGATGACCGACTGTGATCTGAGATGATTCTGTGCAATATCAGATGATTATGTATGATTCGAGATGATTTGGACTGCTACAAACCGTAGAATCTTCATTCAGACATCCGAAATCAGGTATATTCTGTCTTATTTAGCGCATTCTCTATGTTCAACATTTATTCATGTTTTCTGTATCCATAAAAAAAACAAAAATTAGCATCGGCATATAGATTAGCTTAGATTCATTTTGGCCAAACCTAGGAATTGAATGATTGAACATAAAATGAACACATCAAACCTGTCATCAACCTAGGCATGGAAACTGCCACTTAAAATTTTCCTGGTGAACCCACCATCCATCAAAAATTCACCCTTATACCCCTCCCCCGAGAGGCGGGACCTTCAAAGGGCCTCTCAGTCCGAGGTATTGTCCCATCCTTCTCGCATCCCCCTTCCGGGCGTGGATCCTATAGCCTGAAGGTAAGGATGCGAAAAATTTGGAGCGATACAAATAATATAAAAATCCTTGCCATCCTTTATTTATTTAAATTAAAATTTTAACCATGGGTTAAAATATTTTTATTTGAATAAATTAATTTAAATATTTTGCAAGTTGCTTCATTGGCCTTTTCAAAAATAAATTATTTTAATAATGTCTTGGAACCAGTTTACTTCACCTCATCAATTTCTCTAGTTTGCCATCCTCTCTAGAACTTTCTCTAACTTCTCTCAAGTCTTCACCAAGACTTACCTCAAATTTGCATTGTAAGCTTCCACAAAAACTCACACTAATATTTCCACAAGTCTTCACCAATAATTACCTCAAATATGCTCAACAAGTCCTCTCAAGAACTTGTCCAATCTTCTCAACATGTCTTCACCAAGAATTACCTCAAATATTGCCCACAATTCCTCTCAAGAACTTGTCCAATTTTCTCAATAAGTCTTCACCAAGACTTACCTCAAATCTACATTGTAAGCTTCCAGAAAATCTTACACAACTCAACTCAATATATCACAAAAACCTCTTCAATCACATAGACAAGTTTCACATAGAATATTGTTTAACTTACATAAAGATATACATAATGGTTAGGGAATAAATATGCTTCAAACTCACAAAAATGCTCAATCACTTTCAATATTTCTTGTTTTACCACAGAAATATAAAGAGAATGGTTAGAGACTCAATATGTTTCACTTTCACAAAACACTCAATCACTTTCAATTTCTCCTTCAACTCAATCCTGAAATAAAGAATAATTTGTTTCACAAAACTTGAACTATCACTCCAATACTTTCAATCAATAATTCTCATCCAAATCCACTCAATCAATCACTCAATGAAACACAATTTGCTTACAAACCCTAGATAAGTTTTTCACAATGCTTTCAATAATTCACACAATGGAACTCAAACCTTGACTCAAGATGATTTCAAACTCACATAACAATGATACTCATGATCTTTCACAAACCCTAGTTCAATATTGTACTCAACTTCACATAACAATAATACTCATGATATTTCACAAACCCTAATCATGCATATGAACACTCACTCAAATATTTCCAACAATGCTTATCAAACAATCCTTTTCACTCCAACCTTGTATTTCACAACATTCAATCCAACAATATTTCAGTCATAGAAATATGTGCCCATATCTTTTGTTTTTATGGAGATATGTCTTCAAAACCTTTCTTAACCACAATCAAATATTCTTTTCCAATATTAAGGTTAGATAACAACATTTTTTTTTAAATATCCTTGCAAATATTTTCCCAATAATTATTTTTCCATACAAAAATAGTAAGTCTTAAATACACCTTATAATATCCACAATAATTCTCTTTAGTCACCTTATTTCTCTTCTCAAAAAAATTAACACATCATAGCTTTATCTCAAAATAAAATATAATTTCCTTTGCAAACCTTATTCGATATGGAATAACAATCACAAGCATGAGGAGAATATGACAAACCCAAAAACTTAGTTGTATTCCATTGATAACATACGCCTATAAATAGGTATTACATGACATATTTCGGATAAGAGTGATTACGAAGCCCTTAATCCTTACAAAAACTAATTATTTATTAAATTACACACCTAATTCCCTATCATTCCTCCCCACTGAAGAAGCATTGGTTCCCAATGCATACAAATGTGGAAGAGAAAGAAGGAAAACAAATAGAAGTATCGAGTACAATAAAAAATGTACTCCTATTAAAAACCAAAATGAAAACTTCTCCATGGCTGCATGAAATAAAAATGTGGCATTGAATTTGAATCGGGATCAAAAAACACTCTCCATTGACTATAAATACTGCTATGCTAGCAAATAGTGGAAATTGATCCCTCGAAACGGTAGAAGAAAGTAGCAATTGATGTCAAAGAAAAATACCTCGAACTATGTGCCAAAATATGCCAGTTGGAAATTGTGGATGCATTAAATTTTTGGTTTTGAATGTTGGGCCATGTGCATTAATAAAATGCATTGAATGAAAATGACCATAAAAATGTATTTAATGAAATGCAACAACATGGAAATGCATTTAATGAAAGCTGTATTGAAATGCATTTAATGAAAGTAGTGCGGAAATGCATTTAATAAAATTTGTGTGGTTTACTGAATGTATTAATGAATGCAGTCTAATGAATGCATTAAATGGATAAAATTGTACTGGAATAAATTAAATTAAACTAAAACTAATTTAATTTAATTTATTTAATGGTTGTTTTGATGGTTGGGCCACATTAATGAAAGGTGGATGTAGGCAAAATTAAAAATGGATTATAGATAGAAATGATGATGGAGGAAGCAAGGTCTGGAGAAGGCGAGAATTCAGGATCTACAGGTAAGGATGGAGGAAGCAAGGCTTGCACCAATGGGAAACCTCCTACAGGTAAGGATGGTAAAACTATAGCTGCTACGGATGATAGTGAGGACAAGGATGAAGGGTCAGAAGATAAAGGAGTTGCAGATGTTGTCCCACCAAATACAGCCAAAAAGTGGGATAAACAATCAAGTTTCTGGGGGAATGATCCACCCGAGGAGGGGGCCCTTGCTCAGGGTCCCATAGGCACTAACCCCAAAGCCTTATCCTACGCCAATATCTTGAATGGACGGGGCACTCTGAAGCCTACTAGCACCACCATCGTCCCTGATGGTCAAAATATAAACATCCCAGATAACATTGCAGAAGGCTACATAGATATGGAAAAATTTGTGCTGATTGGGAAGTTCGTTGGGGGAAGGCCCGATATTGAAACCATCCGGAGGTGGGCGGTAACTAAATGGAAAACCCTGGGAGATATGGAACTTGTCGTCCTATCCAAAGGTTTCTTCACCATTAGACTTAGTAACGATGAGGATGTTAAGCGCATTCTCATTAGGGGTCCATTGTTTTTATGCCGTAAAAGTCTATTCCTCAGGAAATGGGACTTAGAATTCAATCTGAAAACTTATGACATAAACACTGCACCTATCTGGGTTCGCATACCCAACCTCCCATTCCACTGCTGGCATGATGACATCTTCCTTTCTATTGCAAATGTTATAGGAGAGCTTCTGGCTATTGATCCGGTCACCAGAGCGTGCAAGAGGATGAATGTGGCTAGAATCTGTGTTAATGCTAACCTAGCATATGAACTTCCTACTTTCATCAACCTAAATCATAAGAACTTCTTCAAAAAGTAGCCTCTGGAGTATGAAAACAAACCACCCTTCTGTGTGGAATGCCATACCCAAGGTCACTTGAGGTCTCAATGCCCTGTCCTGAAAGAGAAAGAACAACGACAAGCTCCTGAAGCTTTCCCAATGGAGGCAGACCTCCTCAGAGGAAGGACCCAAAATCACCAGAAGAAAGGGCGACAACAATATCAAGCAAAGAGGAATCCTCAACAACAACAAATAGGTGGTCCTGGCATTCACCAAGAGCCTCCTTCTCTCAAAGGCAAGGAAGTGACGAGTTCTGTAAGTTCCCCCTTCACCACTTCTAATAGATTCAATATCTTAAATCAGTCTGACCTTTTGTTAGAAGAAAAGGAAATAGAAAAGGTTACTTCCCCCGATCCTCACTCTAAAAATCTTCTTAATGGAGGTATTAGCATTCATAGTCCTAAGTCCACCATGATCACTCAACAAGAGGCTAACCCTCCACCATTACAACCCCAAGCAGGATCCAAATCCCAGTCAGAAACCCTCTCAGAACCAAATATTGATCTCAGTTTTCTCAACACTCCATCCAAGTCAGGACCATCTCATAGCCCCTTGGATGAAATTGTAGCTACTTCCAATCTACTGGAAGAAACTTCTTCGCCTAGCCTAAATCGCACCTCTAGGCCTCTTAGCCCTATGTTGGAGTAGATAATTCCCTACAAACCTAGCCCAAAGCATACCAAAAGTTCCAACAAATCTCCCGTTGACTTTGGAAGTGAGAAAAAAAGAGGGAGACCCTCCAAAGAAGATATCAGAAACTCCCAAATAGAGGATGATATTGCAAATGGTATTCAAAAGACCCTTTTCCCAAACATTACCTCTCAACTTAAGGAAGAGAGTAAAAGCATCAAACCCCCTCACCCTAGTGGGAGAGGAGGCCGAAATTCCACCAAAACACCTAAATGAAGATCCTCTCCTGGAATGTGAGAGGCCTCAATGGGGCACCTAAACAAAGACTTGCTAAGTCTATGAGGAAAGACATCAGACCTTCCATATTTATCATGCAGGAAACAAAAATAAATACTAATAACTCTACCACTATAGCTAAGGCAATATGGAAAGATGTAGAAGCCATCTTCAGTGATGCTAGGGGATCCTCTGGAGGTCTCTTGTGCATGTGGGACAAACAACAACTCGAAGGATACCTCCTTCACTCTAGTGAAAGACTCCTAAGCATCCTCTTCCATGACATCAACAATGACCTATCCTGGATCCTTACCAATATTTATGCTCCCAATACCATTGCAGGAAGAGCTCAGCTTTGGGATAACATAACCAGTATGAAAGACTCATTTCAAGACTTACCTTGGATTGTGGCAGGTGATTTTAATACCCCCTCTATCTTTCAGATAAAAAGGGAGGATCTGAAACCCCTACCAAAAGCATGGAGGACTTCATCGAATTCATCAATACTAATAATCTAATGGATGTAAGTCTCAAAAAGGCCAAGTATACCTAGAGCAATAGAAGAGTTGGGGTCCATCATATCCAGGTCAAACTAGATAGAGTCTTCCTCTCCCAGGAAGCAATACAGGTTTTTGGTGATGCTACTCTTCATCCACTTCCTAAAGTGGGATTAGATCACAATCCCCTTATTCTGAGCATTGATAGATCCAAACAATTTAGAAAGCCCTTCAGATTTGAAAATATGTGGCTTCACCACCCAGACCTAAGACAACGTGTGTCACATTGTTGGCAACAAGTCTTCCAAGGGCGCCCTTCCTTCAGATTAGCTCAGAAGCTAAAAAACCTCAAAGAAGACCTAAATATTTGGAACAAGGAAGTTTTTGGTAATCTCTTCGCCAACAAGAATTATCTGAAGGAGATACTGGATCAGATCGAGGCCAAAGTCCAAAATGGGGAGCTAGATGCCCAAACCAGAATCGAGGAAAAGTAGGTCCTTGCTGATTACCACAACGTCCTCGCTTGTGAGGAAAATTTTTGGTGACAAAAATCAAGAGCCCTATGGCTCAAATAAGGAGACTCTAACACCAAATTATTCCATGTAGCCACTCTCCATAATAGAAGCAACAACAAAATCAAGGAATTAACCAAAGAATATGGCAATATCACCATAGACATTGAGGAAATCAGGAATGTAGCCAACTCTTATTTTTCTAATCTGCTTGAGGATGATCATTCTTGCTCAGCCTTAGCTCAGGAGGCTTTACTTCATCACATTCCTCCAAAATCCATTTTTGATTCAGCCAATTCTTCCCTCATCAAACCCTTTCAGGATGAAGAAATCAAATCAGCCATGTTCTCCATGAGTCCTGACAAAGCTCCAGGTCCTGATGGTTTCCCCCCTCGTTTCTTCCAAACCTTCTGGGACATTGTTGGCTCTGATGTTTGTTCCACAGTCAAAGAGTTCCAATCTACCAAAAGGATACCGCGTGGGTTCAATTCTACTTTCATAGCTCTCATCCCCAAAAACCCAGTGGCCAAGTCCCTAGCTGACTATAGACCCATTAGCCTCTGCAATGTTGTCTACAAAATTCTCACCAAGATCTTGGCTACCAGAATGAAATCTATTCTACCATCCATTATTGACCCCTATCAAGGAAGTTCCGTTCAGGGTAGGTCTATCCTCGATGGAGTCATATCCATTCATGAAGCCCTCCACTCAACCTCTAAGACCAAAAATCCTACCTGTGTCCTCAAACTTGATATGAACAAAGCTTACGATAGAGTGAACTAGAATTTCCTCCTAGCCATCCTTCATAAATTTGGCTTTCACCCACATTGGATTGATCTCATCGATAGTTGTATCTCCTCTTCTTGGTTTTCTGTACTCATAAATGGATCCCCTACAGGTTTTTTTCAAAGTAGCAGAGGGCTCAGGTAGGGAGATCCCATATCTCCAATGCTATTCATTATCCTGGCAGAAACATTAGGTAGAACCATCCAGGCCGCTTGTAGAAATGGCTTGCTATCTGGCATCAAGGCCTCATCTCAGACCACTGTAGTCTCACACCAGTAGTTTGTGGATGACACAATTTTGTGCACAAAAGCATCAGTTCTTGAGGCTGAAGTCATTAAGTACATCCTCCAAGTCTATGAAGAAGCGACTGGCCAGAAAGTCAATTACAACAAAAGCAAACTATATTTCCTACACACTCCCTTGCATAGACAGATCAAAATTGCAAGAATCCTTGATTGTGCCATAGCTGACCTCCCTGCTGCCTACCTTGGCCTTCCTCTATTCTATGGCCAACCTACTGTGTCAATGTGGCAGAATGTCATTGATCACATTCAGAAAAGACTTGCAGGGTGGAAGGGCAATATCCTATCCTAGGCTGGCAAGCACACCCTTACTATGGCTATCCTCCAAAGCATTCATGTTTACTTCCTTTCAATTTTTAGGGCCCCAGCCATGGTTACCTCAAGAATAGAGCAAATTCAAAAAAATTTCTATGGACCGGAGCTGAAAACAAACAAATATTTCATCTTGTGGCCTGGGATAAAGTGTGCAGACCTAAACTCAAGGGAGGAACAGGCCTCAGAAGAATTCATAATCTCAACACTGCCCTAATAGCCAAGCAAGCCTGGAGGCTGATCTCTGGAGACAATGTTGCATGGATCTTAATTACCAAGAGGAAGTACCTTCAGAATGGTGATTTTTTCAATGAAGACATCCCCAATAGAGGATCAACATTCTGGAATTCCATCAAGAGTACTAGGCCCCTAATTAAGAAAGGTCTGAGGTGGAAACTAGGAGATGGTGCCAACATCAATTTCTGGAATGATAACTGGATAAGGCAAGAACCCCTCCTTAATGATCCTGTTCTATCCAAACTTAAGCCTTTTACTGATGCAAGGATAGGACATAAGGTTTTAGACTTCATAACTCTGAGCAGAATTCCTACTTGGAATCCGATCATTTGTCCAACCTTTCCCCTTGAATCCAACTTGCTAAACTCCCTTCTTTCATCCACCATCATTCCCTCCTCCAAGCCCTCTGATCAACTCATTTGGGAGCTTACCGAAAGTGGAGAATTCTCAGTCAAAACAACCTACCTCCTCCTCATTGGTGACGAGGAAAGTTTGTTACCTTTCAAGCAAGTTTGGATCAAGCACCTCATCCCTAAGGTCTCCTTCTTTTCCTGGCTTGCCATCCAATAGAAGATCCTCACCATTGATAACCTCATTAAAAAAGGAATGCCTATTCCTAACAGATGCTTCCTCTACCAAAATGCTCTGGAATCCACCAACCACCTCTTTCTCCATTGTCCATTCTCCTCTTCCATCCTCAATTCCATTTTCCACTCTTTCCACATTCAATGGGCTATACCCTGCTCCATAGGAGACCTTTTCAATCATTGGCCTAGCCCTTTCCATGATCCTCACCTCAAGTTCTTCTGGAAAATATCCCTCCACCATTTCCTCTGGCAAGTCTGGCTTGAAAGAAATAACAGAGTTTTTTCCCTTAAGCCTAAGGCCCCTAAGCTTATATCCTCCAAAATCCTGGCCTTCGCCTTGGAAAATGCCTTCCTCATTCCCCCTTCTTCCAAACCTACTTCCAAAGCTGAGTTGGATCTAGGCAAAGAATTAGGATTGTCCTTAGAGGATGTCCATCCACCGTCCTCAATCCGGTTGGAGTCATTCTGGATTCCTCCCCCTCAAGGATGGACCAAACTCAATTTTGATGGAGCTGCTAAAGGAAATCTAGGTAAGGCTGGAGCAGGAGGTATTCTAAGAAATCATCAAGGTAATATTGTCCTTGCCTTTGTTGAGGGACTTGGAGAGCAGACCAGTCATGTAGCTGAAGTGAAAAGTATGTGGAGGGGCTTACAATTGATCAAATATCTTACTACCAATTTGATAGTCGAAGGAGATTCTCTCAACATCATCAATTATCTCAAGAACACCAACTCCAAACCCTCTTGGAGAGTCAGATATTACATTGAGGAAGCAAGGAACCTTGTCCTTAACATGCAGGAAGTCACCTTTCAGCACACTTTCAGGGAATCCAACAAGGTTACCGATAAGCTCGCCAATACAGGGGTCAACATGACTAATATCCAAATCTGGCACAATGAATTACCTGAGGAAATTCAGACCATTGTTAACCAAGAAAACCATCAAAGAAATCTTCCCCATCAGGGAGGAAGGTCCTAAGCCATCGTATTCCTCATGAGTAGCAAATTCCCTCATTCGTGTCAGCCTCACCCACTCCATGTCATCATGACCAATCCTTATCTCAATAAGGATCACCTTTCCAAAAAGTGGGATTCCCATACTGACATGTTTTCTTGGCACCATCACCACCACCACCAACTCAGCTTCCACCTCCCTCATTGTGGCCATCACTTCAAACTCCATGAGTATGCCATCATTATCACCCACCACCCCTTCTCCATCCACCAAATATCTGCCACCTCTCATTGCCCATGCTTGCTCCATTGGGAGAATCCTATTGGCATGATTTCTAACGATTTTTTCAATCATTGGCACCTTTTGTTTAACTTGTGTAGATCCCAGAATGCGGCTTCCAATGACAGATTCATGATGAATGTTGATAACCTCACCTGTTGGTAGTGGATTCAGAGGTAGAATTCCTTGATTCATGGGCTGCATTCTTCCAACGTCTATCCGACTTCCCAAGGTCATACCGATACAACTTTCCACGTCCCCCGTCTACGTACGTGGCACATCCGTGAGCAGGCCACTTCACCTAAGAAACTTACTCATTTGGAGTCTCGTGTCTCAGGTTTCTTTGGCCCAAGAAAGTAGTGGTGGGTGTTGTTTCCCTTCAAATCCATGGAGCATGCCACCTCCTCTAACAACCTGGCATGCGTGGAACATTGTAACTTGAGATTCCTCAGCCCGAGACTGTGAAGGGTCATGGTTTTTTCCTCCAATCCTCTTAGTTGTTGTTCGACCTCCTCTCTAGTCACTCGCCTGGTCCCTATACCTTCCTTTTCTACTTCCCTCCTATTGGTTGGTCCTTCCACATGCCAACCCTCTTCCCCCGCTACCTGTCACCTCCTCCCTGGTTCTAGACCCCTCCCTCCTTCACCTTTATAACCTTCAGCCTTTCCACCCTCGCCATCCTTTTCTTGCCCACCCACCACTATCACCGTCTACCCCCGCCCCACCTTTCCCTGTCCTCCACCCAACCTCCCATCCCCCCACCATGTCGAGTGACTTTATCGAACCAAGCTCCTATGAGTCTGACATTCTGGCTGATAATATCCTCCAAGACAAAGGCTTTTTCCCCTTTCTAAACATGTTCTCTAGGGATGATATTGATATTACCATGACTTTCCTTGATTCCTGGGATAATGGAGCCATCTCTGTCCATGGGCATAATTTTATGGTTGACCTCCACCTGCTAGCCAACATTACCGGCCTCAGCCCTGAGGGTCGATCCATTCACCGCCACAAGCATAACTGGGAAGTGGAATTAGAGCATTTCAAAGGAAATGACAAAATATTCAAAAAGGCCAAAAGTCCTGGAATTTTCAGAACCGACCTTACCATCCCTTGGAATGTTGTTATGAAGCCAATTATGGAGTTTATCTATGTGGATGACCCTGACAAGTCTCTGAAAACCTACCACCTGGATTTTGTCAATTACTTCCATGAAATCAACCCTCTGAGTATTCCGTTGTTCCTTCTCAACTCCATGAACCATTCCATTACGTCCTGGAGAGACAACAAGAGCCATAATATCCCTCGCCATCAAGGCATGTTCAAAGTTATTTACACTTACATTCTGACTAATAGCCCCAAGTGTAACCCTGCTGCAGGCAGCCCTGCCAAACCCAAACCTTCTGCTGAGCGCCTGACCCAAGCTGAAAAAAAGAAAAATACTATTGAAGCCATGTCCAAACTGAGAGCAAGGAAGAGTATCACTTTTGACAATGTTGAGGAACCGGTGAGAAAATCAGCGAGAATCCAGAACATGGCCACCAAGAGTAATGTGATCAAAATAAAAGATGATCATGAGGAGAACAAGAAGCTCAAGGAGTTCATTATTGCCTCTACTATGGCAATGATGAACTGCATGATGAACTGTACCATGGACATCAGGGAGGGACTCCACAAGCTTTTCTATGCCGGACAGGGGACTCAAGAGGGTGATGGACCTGCTGATGCGGGTGTGGCTGCTGTGAAGATCGAACCGAAGGAAGACGATCCCAAGGAAGCTAAGGAAGAGGATGGGAAGGAAGATAACAAACCCAAAGTGGAGGACTGATCTCCTCCCTTCTTTGTCTTCTGTTTCCTTTTTGTGTTTTTCTTTTTACGACTTTTATTAGTCAGTTTGCCTTCGGCCACCCTGCATGGGGCCTTTCTGTTAGTTGAGTCCTATCTCTTTTTGTTTATGGATCTAAGCAGGAGGCTGCATCCTCACCCTATGTCTATAAGGAAATATATTACAAGCTCCAAGGCTGAGGCTGCGACCTCCTTTAAGGCTCTCTTTAGTAGAATCCTCAACTGTAGTTCCATCAGTATGATACAACCTCTAGCGTTGGTTTTGTATTAAGGTTTTGGGATCCTTAAAACCCGGTATGCAATTATAACTATTTTACTTATAAAAAATAAAATAAAAAATGGATAATGAATGCGTTAATAATGTGTTTTAATGATGGAAAATAAATTAAATTAAAAATTTAATTTAATTTATTTGATGGAAATGTGGTGGTAATGATCTTTGTAACTGCCAATGGTCAGAAACAAGCTGAAACAACCGATAAAGGTAGTAAACGTGTGTAAAGCACCGAAAAATATAGATCTAGTGTGGTGGTGGCCATGGAGGAGGTAGTGGCCAACGTAAATGGTGGTAGCCAAAATCACACAAATCAGGAACATCGTGAAAGAAAAGACCACAATGGTGGAACAATAATGGTGCATCATACGGTGGGTGAAGACCATGGTAGAAATTGCAATGGAAATGACTAAAATGAGGAGTAATTCTGGAAGATGTCAAATTATGCTAAAGAAAACTTAAAATATTATAAACATCAAATCAGGTGGAATGCTCTCTAAAAATTGTAATTCAACTGAAAAATGGCCAAAAAGTTACAAAGGGCCATCGAAAATAGGAAGCAAAAAAATGATGCCAAATAACAGTAAATCAAGGCCATTGAAAATGATCTACGAAGCCAAGGATGATAGTGGGAAATACGTAGGTAGATGATCAACATATGATAATAGGATATCAAAACTCCTCAACTGCAAAGACATTGGATCAAGGTGTGAAACACACAAAAGTGTTGGAAATTTCATGAATGGTGGCCAACAATTGGATACCAATGTCCAAGAGAGGAACCATAGGTCAAGCAAGGGACAATGGAGAGGATTTAGGATGCACTCGGAGACCACAAAGTGTAATAGGCATGATGATAGCGGTAGAGATAGCATATTTGTTTTCAACTACGTCAGCTTTGAGTGAGCCAAGATTTACAATGGCTAGGAAGGCCTAATCTGCATTAAGAGCTTCAAAGCTTGGATTGGTTTCAATAGCAATGAAAGCCACATGGTATAATGGGAAGACACTAGGAATTTGACCCAGAGAACCTGGTTTGAATCCAGGTGTGGTTGTAGCTTCTTCAATGTCTAGATCAGGAATGGAATCCTGATTTCCTTCAATAAGATCTTCGACAGCAGTGAGATCTTCAATAGTAATGGTAGCAAGCATTTCTGTCTGAATTGCTTGGAGTTTAGAAGTGATATCATGAGGTGCAGCAATGAGATATTCAGTGAGATATTCGGTAGGTAGCTGATTCATGACTGCAAGAACATCTTGTAGTTTTATGGTGAGGATGGCAAGTTGGGTAGAGACCTCATCATGCGAGAGAGTTGTACTTGACATCATTCTATCAAATATGGAAATAAATGATGTGATTTGAATGAGCACAAAATGAATGAAGGACAAATGAATGTTGTAAAGAAATCACTCCAAATATTGAACTCATACAAAAATAAAAATGGAGTCAAAAACAAAGATTTGGGACTTGCTGAAAAGTGTATGGTCTAAGCGGGATGAAACCATGGATAGATTGAGTTAATTTGTAGGACCAAGAAAACAAGGTTCTTGAAAAGATAGTTATTCCATGAATCCAACTATGGAGGAATTCTTATTCCCTATCTGAACTAAAATTGGCCTAGGGGAAGAGGATACTAGCCTTGATTCCGCAACCAAATCTGATACCAAATGATATGGAATAACAATCGCAAGCACAAGGAAATATGACAAACCCAAAAAATGATTTCCATTGATAATAAAAGGCCTATAAATAGGCATTACATGACATATTTTGGATAAGAGTGATTACGAATCCCTTAATACTTACAAAAACTAATAATTTATTAAATTACACACCTAATTCCCTATCATTATAACTCCTATCTCATTGAATAAATTCTAACCACCAATATTAAAATAAAATATTTTAATTTTCTTACACCTTATACCTCCCTTAACAAAACTCACAAGCTATCCTTTCAAATTTCATGCAACCTTTAAAGTGAATTTTTTGATATAAAAAACCTTTGAAAAATCAAATCATAAATTGCATACCTTTTATTTTCACTTTGCCCAAAAATATTTCCAGCCAAATTCGAACTCACAACCTTGCTTCCTCAACACCCTAGCCAACGCTAGGCAACCGGTTGGGCTATGAGCCCACACAAAACTCAAGGCACATGGTTTACATTTTTGTCCCTTATGTCTTCTGTCCTCTAGCATGAAAAACCAAAATGTTTTCCCTTGCAAAGCACACGGTGTGAATCGAACCCACATCTTTGCCCTCTCAACGTTTTCACTTGGCCTCAACTGCCACCTGTGCTACCACCACTGGTGGTACCTCCTTTGACTTCCACGTTTTTCAAAATAGCTCCTTGTCTTCTTTTTCAAAGCACGAAAACCTCTTCTCTCAAAACACGAAGCGCACGAATTATATTAGCATAGCACAACACTTAATAGCATATGTCAAAGGTAATAAAATGAGAATTTGTTTTCCCTTTTTATACATGTTTTCACTTGCACATAACTCGTCGGCCCATCATTCAATTTTGAAAATCGAATTTAGATTTAAATATTAAATTTAAAAACCTTTGCCATCCATTATTTATTTAAATTAAAATTTTAACCATGGGTTAAAATATTTTAATTTAAATAAATTAATTTAAATCTTTTGCAAGTTGCTTCATGGGTCTTTTCAAGAATAAATTATTTTAATAATCTCTTGGACCCGGTTTACTTCACCTCATCAATTTTTTCGATAATATTAAATAATATAATATTATTATTTAATTTAAACTTGCTTCTCCTTCCTTGGGTCTTCATCCTTTTGGGACTTTTTAGGCATATAATATTAAAAATAAATATTATATCCTATTCCTTTTCAAGACCTTCTTGCTTTTGGAAAAACCACTTGATGTCCTTAATGATGATGAAATTGAAACAATACTCTCTTGACATCAATGACAACAAAACTACTCAAAATTTCCAACAATATCCCCCTTTGTCATTGATGGCAACCCCTTTTTTTTAACCATTCCTTTTTCTTTTTTCAAAAGTTGCTCCCCCTGAGAAACTGCTCCCCCTGACTGAATGCTCTCCCCCTAACTCAAATCTCTCCCCCTTTATCATCAATGGCAAAGGGCCACCTTTGGGGCTTGGGGCTAAGAATGAGACTCTTAGCTTAGCCCCTCCTCCACCTCCTCTCTTGAGGTGGTTAATTTTGGGGTGGGAGTATCTCTACTCCTAGCATACACTACTCTTTACCTTTTTCCACCTTCTTCCTTAACTGATCCTTCTGATTCCTTTGAATATTCTTGTCCCTACTTGTCTCTGGAAATTTTGCTCTACACCACTTAGCTATGTGCCCAAAATTATTGCACTTATAGATTGTGATTCCTTGAAGGTGCAAATGTCTTGTAGTTCCTCCTGGTGAAGCCATATCCATTCCTGTTATGAACCCTGCAATTAACTACCTTATGACCAAACTGATTACAAGAGTGACAATACCCTTGAAAGAGATGCCTATTTCTGAAATTCCCATATTCCTGTCTTTCATGTGTCCTGCACTATGTAGCCTTGTGCCCAAACCTATGACATGAGAAGCATCATCCATTGAAACTTCCTTGCCTTGACCCCATTGGTCTCTTAGTCTCTTCTACCTTGTGATGTTTCCTATTCCATTTGTTCCTTATTTGTGCATTGTTCCTTTCCTTGTTGAAATTTCTATTGTCCAAATTATCCTTAGAAGTCTCACTCTCTCTTACACTCTCTTCTTCTGAAGCTTCTTCTTCCTTGGATCTTGAGATTGACTCCTCTCCTTGTTCTCTTTATACCTATTCAAAACCAAGACCTGTCTTGTTTGATGAAGATTTTTGTACCTTGATAATCTTATCCAAGGTCTTTGAGCTTCTCCCAAACCTATGTAGCTTGTCTTTAGACTCTTTTACTTCCTTCCTTAATGAAGCTACTTCATGCTCTAACCTTTCACATTCTAAAACCTTTGCTTCTAACTTCTCTTTAAATATCCTTGTCTTAGCTATTGAGTTGGTTAGATCTTCTATAAGCTTTCCTTTCTCTTCATCACATTCTTGAAATTGAAGCTTGAGTTTTGAGTTCTACTTTCTTACCTTCCTTAATGCATCAAGGGAAAAAATAAGCTCACCCTCAAGATCAACTTCTCCTTCCTCTTATTTTTTTTATTCTTCCTCTATTCTTTTGTTTTCAAAATCATCTTTATTCCTTTCTAATTTATTTCCACTAGAAGCACTTCCTTCTTCTTCTATTGCCATAAGAAGACTTTCTTCTTCTGGACCTTCAAGAGCATCTTCATATTCATATTCACTGAAACTAAATCCATTCCTTGTACAACTATCTTCAAGATGACCAAAGTTACCACACCTAAAACACTTGAGAATTATTGGTAACTTGTTTCTAACCACTTCTTTTTCTTCTGCCAAAAATAGAATTTCTTCTTCTTCATTATCTGAGGACCTGTCATCACTATCACTTGAACTCTTACCTACCTTGTCTGCATAAAAACTCTTCTTATGCCTTTGGAAAAACTTCTTTCCTTGTTTGCCTTGTCCATCCCTATTTTTCTTTTGGTACCTGTGTTTTCCTGCTTCCCTGTTCTTATGATCCTGTTTCTCATCTTCACTACTATTTCTAGCTTCTAGAAAATCAGTTGCATAGTGACCATATTTACCATAATTAAAACATCTAACTAATTTTGTACCTTTATACTTTCTTGAGTCCTTGTTCCTTCTACCATAATTTACTTCTTCATCATTGGATAACTCATTGCTTGAATCTGACTTCTTACCCTTTGTCTTCTTTGTAACTTTGAAGGCTTCTTCTTTCTGGGGAATAGGTTCCTCTTTTATTCTCATCTCAAAAGATGTGAGAATTCCATGTAATTCATCCCTTGTCAAAATTTCAATATCTTTTGACTCTTCTATAGCTGAAATATTTTCACTATACCTTTTTGGGAGTGACCTTAAAATCTTATCACAAACATCTATTTCTTCAACTTTAAGCCCAAGTCCTTGCATGGAGTTAACAACCTCATCTACACAAAGTAGATATGCAACAATATTTTCCTCATCCTTCATATTTAGGTCTTCAAATGTTCTCTTGTAATTTTGCAACTTTACCCTTTTGACCTTTTTGTCTCCCTCATATATACCTTTCAACTTATCCCAAATTTCCTTTGATGATGTGCAATGCATAACCTTTATAAACTCTATTTCACGCAAACCCTTTAAAATTCCATTCATTGCCTTTGAATTATTTAGTTGTAGGAGCTTACCATATTTATCTATAGGTGGAGTAGTTGGTGGTATGTATCCATCCTCAATTGCTTGCCATATTTCATTCCCTAGTGCCATTAGGTGAATCTTCATTCTCATACTCCAAAGTGCATAATTATTCCCATCGAACAATGGTGTCGAATTCCCTAAAGATCCATTATGAGAATCCATCTGTGTTCTTGTGAGATTTTCCTTCAAGCTATTAAACTCTTCTAAAGGAACCCGCTCTGATACCAATTGAAGAACACAAGCTTATACTAAGAGGGGAGGTGAACAATATAAGACCACTTTTTACTTTTCTTTTCTCAAATAATATTATCCAATATATCAATGGAAATATCAACAGTAGTAATCAAAGCAATGCACAAATCATCACACACAATAGAGACACCAATTTAACGTGGTTCACCCAATGTGGGCTACATCCACGGAGAAAATATTTCACTAAAATTTTCTCAAAAAATCTCTTGGGAATCCTTCCCTATTACAATATTTATGGACCTCTATCCAAAGGAGACACCAATCCCCTAATCAAGTTCATGGATCTCTATCCACAAGAGACACCAATCCTCTCTTCTGGTTAGTGGATCTCTATCCATAGGAGAACTCCTCCTCTGCTCTAGTTGGTGATCCTCTAGAAGACTAATACCTCCACAACACTACATACTCTTGTTTTGTCACCTCCAAAGATTTCTCTCAGATCTATTTGAAATATGTACTAAACAATATCCTTCTATCTAGCACAAATCTGCTTAATCTTTATCTCAAATCTACACTAAACATAGTCCTTCGATCTAGCACAAATTTTCTCAATCTCTATCTCAAATCTACACTAAACATAGTCCTTCGATCTAGCACAAATCTTCTCAATATCTATCTCAAATATACACTAAACATAGTCCTTCAATCTAACATAAATCTTCTCAATCTCTATCTCTGGTATAGCACAAATCTACCCTCAAATATGCACCAAAATCCTATCCTAAAATCTATCCTCAAGCCTTAACACAAAGCTTGATCTAATCATTAATCAACTCTGCTATATCTACCCCAAACCTTAACTCAAGGTTTGAATAAATCAATAAATCAACTCTACTCTCAAGTCTTCTCAAAGACTTACCTCAAATCTGTCCATAAGTTCTCTCTAGAACTTGCTCTATCTGCTTTCAATTCTTCACCAAGACTTACCTCAAATTTTCATTGTAAGCTTCTATAAAATATCACACTAATCTATCCACAAGTCTTCACCAAGACTTACCTCAAATATGCTCAACAAGTCCTCTCTAGAACTTGTCCAATATTCTCAACAAGTCTTCACCAAGACTTACCTCAAATATTGTCCACAAGTCCTTTCTAGAACTTGTCCAATCTGCTCAATAAGTCTTCACCAAGACTTATCTCAAATCTACATTGTAAGCTTCCACAAAAGCTTACTCAACTCAACTCAATCTATCACAAAAACCTCTTCAATCACACAAACAAGTTTCACATAGAATATTGTTTAACTTATAGAAACATATAGAGAATGGTTAGAGACTCAATATGTTTCACACTCAAAACAATGCTCAATCACTTTCAATATATCTTGTTTTACCACAGAAACATATAGAGAATGGTTAGAGACTCAATATGTTTCACTCTCACAAATCACTCTATCACTTTCAAACTCTCCTTCAAATCAATTCTAAAATAAAGAACAATTTGTTTCATAAATCTTGAACTATCACTCCAATACTCTCAATCAATAATGCTCAATCAACTCCACTCAACCATCCACTCAATGAAACACAACTTGCTTCCAAACCCTAATCAAGTGTTTCACTATACTTCCAATAATTCACACTACAAACCTTGACTCAAGATAATTCTAATTTTCACATAACAATGATACTCAAGTTCTTTCACAAACCCTAGTTCAATATTGTACTCAACTTCACATAACAATGATACTCATGATCTTTCACAAACCCTAATCATGCATATGAACACTCACTCAAATATTTCCAACAATGCTTATCAAACAATCCTTTTCACTCCAACCTTGCATTTCACAACATTCAATCCAACAATATTTCACTCATAGGAAGATGTGCCCATACCTTTTGTTTTGATGGAGATATGTCTTCAAAACTTGTCTTAACCACAATCAAATATTCTTTGCCAATATTAAGGTTAGGTAACAACAATATTTCTCAAAATCTCCTTGCAAATATTTTCCCAATAATTATTTTTCCATACAAAAATAACAAGTCTTAAATACACCTTATAATCTCCACACTTTCAAAATATAAGTCAACAATTTTGATAAAGAAAACAACCACAATAATTTTCTTTAGTCACCTTATTTCTCCTCTCAAAACAATTAACACATCATAGCTTTATCTCAAAATAAAATATAATTTCCTTTGCAAACCTTATAACTCCTATCTCATTGAATAAATTCTAACCACCAATATTAAAATAAAATATTTTAATTTTCTTACACCTTATACCTCCCTTAACAAAACTCACAAGCTATCCTTTCAAATTTCATGCAACCTTTAAAGTGAATTTTTGGATATCAAAAACCTTTGAAAAATCAAATCATAAATTGCATACCTTTTATTTTCACTTTGCCCAAAAATATTTCTAGCCAAATTCGAACTCACAACCTTGCTTCCTCAACACCCTAGCCAATGCTAGGCAACCGGTTGGGCTATGAGCCCACACAAAACTCAAGGCGCATGATTTACATTTTTTCCCTTATGTCTTCTGTCCTCTAGCACAAAAAACCAAAATATTTTCCCTTGCAAAGCACACGATGTGAATCGAACCCACATCTTTGCCCTCTCAACGTTTTCGCTTGGCCTCAACTGCCACCTGTGCTACCACCACTAGTGGTACCTCCTTTGACTTCCATATTTTTCAAAACAACTCCTTGTCTTCTTTTTCAAAGCATGAAAACCTCTTCTCTCAACACATGAAGCGCACGAATTATATTAGCATAGCACAACACTTGATAGCATAGGTCAAAGGGAATAAAATGAGAATTTGATTTCCCCTTTTATACATGTTTTCACTTGCACATAACTCATCGGCCCATCATTCGATTTTGAAAATCGAATTTAGATTTTAAATATTAAATTTAAAAACCTTTGCCATCCATTATTTATTTAAATTAAAATTTTAACCATGGGTTAAAATATTTTAATTTAAATAAATTAATTTAAATATTTTGCAAGTTGCTTCATGGGTCTTTTCAAGAATAAATTATTTTAATAATCTCTTGGACCCGGTTTACTTCACCTCATCAATTTGTTCGATAATATTAAATAATATAATATTATTATTTAATTTAAACTTGCTTCTCCTTCCTTGGGTCTTCATCCTTTTGGGCCTTTTTAGGCATATAATATTAAAAATAAATATTATATCCTATTCCTTTTCAAGACCTTCTTGCTTTTGGAAAAACCACTTGATGTCCTTAATGATGATGAAATTGAAACAATACTCTCTTGACATCAATGACAACAAAACTACTCAAAATTTCCAACAATAAGTATAATAATATCCTCTCCAATATGTTGTATACATATTATAGGATTTGAGTGGCAACAAACAAAACCAGTAGATCTAACAAAAGAATCCATATTGTTATACCAATATTGGGGGACTTGTTTCAGATAATAGATAGACCTTCGTACTCTAAAAATAATAGAAGAGTCATGACCAATCCAGTAGGCTACTCCATGTATATTTCCTCCTACAAATTTTCATGCAAGAAGGTAATTTTCATGTCCATATGGTACACCAACCAACCCTATGATGTAACAATATAAAGTAAAAGGTGCACAAAATCCTTCTTGGTGATAGGTGCAAAAGTATCTGAGTAATAAATACTTTCAACTTATGATAAACCCTTCATCACAAGATAGGCCTTATACTTGTCAATGGACCCATCAACTGCATATTTGATTCAGTATACCCACCTACACCTAACCAACTTTCTTTCCTTAGGAAGAGAGACAAAATCCCAAGTATAATTATTTATCAAAGAATAATACTCATCTATCATTGCATCATCCCACTCATGTATCCCATGAGCCCATGGAAAAATATTATGGATCCCCAAAAACTACTTCATGTAAAATTTTAGAACCTATAGAATGTGCATGATGATGTCTAGTGTATGGAGGATCCTATATAAAAGGTGTTGCATTAGAAACTATGGTATGAACCCACCTAGTCATAGTGATATCATTAGAAATAATATGATCCTCATCCGAATCTATATCCATAACCTCCTCAACTACCTCCTGAAATTGCTCCTCAAAGAAGAGATCCTCAGGATGAAGTGAAGAATCATTCTTGGATGGAAGTAAAGAAGAAGAATAAGAAGATGAATAATCATGAAAATAGAAGCACTCATACAATTGAACATGAGTTCTAAAAATAACTTCACGATTATTAGGATCCAAAGTCGATAATCTCTCATGTCCTCATAATACCCAACACAGATCAAGGGTTTTATCTTCTTATCGAAGGCTTTCATTTACTTCTTTGGCAAAAATACCTAAGCATGGCTTCCAAAAACATTGAAAATGAGATATTATGATTAGTCCTAGACCAATCCTCCTATGGATTCAAATGCTCAAGTGCTTTGTGTGATGTGTGATTCTAAATGTAGTTCATATTATTAACTCATTTTGCCCAATATATAGGAGGTAAATCCTTGGAATGCATCATGTAGTTATACATGTCCTCTAATGTTTGATTCTTGTTTATTGCTAATCCATTCTATTATGGATTATGAGGAAAAAAATGTTGGTGAACAATACCATGAGCTACCAAAAATTTAGAAAAATCTCTTCTAAAGTACTCGCACCATTATTAGTATGGAGCTTCTTTATGCAACTAGAAGATTGATCCTCAAAAAAAGCCTTAAAGACATTGAAGTGTGAAAAGAAATCACTCTTGTACTTGATACACCTAAATAAATTATCAATAAATGTAAGTGTATACTTAGCTCCTTTGAAAGGAGTAGGAAAAACCATCAAGTCACTATGCACAAGCTCAAGTGGTGAAGATGCTCTCTTTAACTTACCCTTAGAAAACATATCTTGGTATTGTTTCCCTAATGCACATCCAAGGTAAACTCCATCAAGAAAATAAACTCTAGGTAACCATCAACCATACCATGAGTTCTTAACTCCTTCAAATATCTATAATTACGATGTCCAAATATCTGATACCAAAGCTTACTCTCAATATTTGCATGAGCAACCAAGCATATCCCTAGAGAATAAGTATCATAACAGCCCTTAAAGTTACATAGTCTAGAACTATGATCAACAACACCTTGTGCAACAAGTGAATGAGGCTCCAACAAAGTTCTAACTTCAGCTCCTTGTGGTGTGAAAGTTGTTATTTTTTCTTGACCAGAATGATAAATTTGATAAATAAAAATTAAATTTTTAGTTATATCAGGAACATATAGTGCATCATCAATGTGACCACCATCATGTTGTATGCCACCTTTTCCAATAATATAAATAAGGGAAGAATCTCCAACCTCAATATTGGAAGTAGAACTCAAACCAAGAGATACAAACTCCTTAGAAGAAGTCATGTTGTGATAAGAACCAGACTATTTGCAATAGCTGACTGAGATCTCCCAACAACATTAAGTGCTTTACCATGCTCAGTGAAAGGATGTGAAGTGGAGGTAGATATATTTGTTTTTCTAATTGCATCCTCTAATTCTTGCATTCACTTCCAACACTTGGTTTCTAAATGACTATTCCCCTCACAAAAGGAGCATGAAAGGCTAGATCTATTCTTGGATTTAGAAGACTCTTTGGATTTAGAGTTAGATTCTTTGGTTTTAGGGACACTTTGAGATGGAGAAGGAGAAGAATTAGGTTTACCTTTTGATTTTACATTACCCTTAGGACTAGATGCTACTAATACCTTTTGAGAGGTGGAAGACTCAAGTTTATACAATTTGGATTCTTTTCTAGTAAGTATTTCACAAAAGAACTCCAAATTAGGCATTTTGAATGTGGCACCTAAGGTATCCATGTTAGTCTCACAATGACACTAAGATGGGGGGGTGAATCAGTGTAGCTCTTTATAATTTAAATTTTCAACTCTTAAAGCCAAAAAAATGAAAACTTAAAACCAAATAAAGCAAGTATAACAAGAGAACATCACACAACACAAGATGTATCGAGGTTCACCGATTTGGCTACTCCTCAAAAATGACTGTTTGGACTCCCATCCAAATCCAGCCTTTGCAAAGCACCAACTTTACAATCAATTTACCAGCACCCACTGGAAGTAGCATCAACCCCTGATTTACCAGAACCAACTGGAAGGAGCACCAACCCTTGATGCCAAGCACCAACTTAGACTTCAATTTTGAAACTAGAAGATTGACTTAAAAATACCTTCACTTTTACAAGACCCTGATTGGTCTATTGCTTACCCAATGTCTACCACAATTCATAAAACACACACACTCATCGCGCTTCACAAAATAAAATCCCCTTTTAAAATTCTCCAAGCAACACTCCTTTTATAACTATCCTTTCTCTTTGTAACTCCAGTTGTAACTCCTTCTTTCATATTCTCATACGCCACTTGTCAATTGTAACACCTTATTTCATATTCTCATCTGCCACTTGTCAATTGTAACACCTTCTTTATGTGACTCCTCTTGTATATATTGAGAAGGCATTTCATCAAACACGTCACATGCAAAGAATTTACACCATATTCTCCTACCATGACTATTTGTTTTCTCCTTCATGACTGTTCATTTTCTCCTTCGATGACTGTTCATTTTCTCCTTCAATGACTGTTTGTTTTCTTTTCCCTTATGCATGCATTTGTTTTCTCCTTCGATGACTGTTCGTTTTCTCCTTCATGATTGTTTGTTTTCTTTTCCCTTGTGCATGCATTTGTTTTCTCCTTCGATGATTGTTCATTTTCTCCTTCATGACTGTTCATTTTATTTTCCCTTATGCATGCATTTGTTTTGGTTTTCGAAAAGACTTTTCATTTCTATTTTGAGGCCCTTCTTTTCCTTTTCTCCTTCATGACTGTTCGTTTTCTTTTCCCTTGTGCATGCATTTTTTTCTCCTTCGATGACTGTTCGTTTTCTCCTTCATGACTGTTCATTTTATTTTCCCTTGTGCATGCATTTGTTTTCTCCTTCGATGACTATTCATTTTCTCCTTCATGACTGTTCATTTTCTTTTCCCTTGTGCATGCATTTGTTTTGGTTTCCAAAAAGACTTTTCATTTCTATTTTGAGGCCCTTCGTTTCCTTTTCTCCACATGGGCATGTGTCTGCTTCTTTCCATGTGTAACAACCATCTTAAATGATTTCAAATCATTAAATATTCCTTATGGGTCTACGTCACTATGCAGTCTCCAGTTTCACCATCCTGGTGTTCATCACTAATATCAGACGCAATATCAACTACTCTGTTCCTTTGGCAAAAATGCAACATGTCGTGATATCGTGACACTTTTTTTCTCTACCTGCCTACCCTTTTTGAGTCGTGAAAATGTGACATGTCGCGATATCGTGACACTTTTGTTTCTCTACCTGCCTGCCCTTTTTGAGTCATGAAAATGCGACATGTCGTGATATCGTGACACTTTTTTCTTCTTGCTCTTTCTCTTTGCTTTGGACCGCGAAAATACAACATGTCATGATATTGCGACACTTTTTTCTCCTTGCTCTTTCTTTTTGCTTTGGCCCGCAAAAATACAACATGTCACGATATAGCGACACTTTTTATCCTTGCTCTTTTTTCTTTGCTTTGGCCCATGAAAATACAACATGTCGCGATATCACGACACTTTTTCTCCTTGCTTTTTTTCTTTGCTTTTGCAGGTGAAAATACAACATGTCGTGATATCACGACACTTTTTTCTCTTTGCCATTTCGGTCGCAAAAATGTAACATGTCACGATATCTCAACACTTTTTCCTCATTGCTTTTTCTCTTCTCTTTTGGCCGTGAAAATGCAACATGTCGCAATATCGCGACACTTTTTTCTCTTTGCTCTTTCGGCCATGAAAATGCAACATGTCGCGATATCGTGACACTTTTTTCTCTTTGCTCTTTCGGCCACGAAAATGCAACATGTCACGATATCGTGACAATTTTTTTCTCCTTGCATTTTCTCTTGGCTTTGGACCGTGAAAATGTAACATTTCGCGATATCGCGACACTTTTTTTTTTCTTTGCGGTGTTTTGCTTTTTATTTGATCTTTAGCATATGGGCCACTTCGGTATTCTTGGAAAATATGCAAAACGGTGGGTAAACATCCTCATAAGCATTTAACATCACTATACATACTCTAAATAACCTCTGAACTCTTGTCCACTGCATCAACCGATCTATATGACTGTGTTGACAACAATGACAATATTGTCGCTGCACCTTGCTCAACAATATCCCCCTTTGGAATTGTTGGCAACACGTGCAATTTCTTGTAACTCTTCTCCCCCTTTGAAAACAATATCAAAGGGCTGCTACAAACTCCCCCTGAGTCCATGCACAAAATTCTTAGGCAAAAATTATTACACTTAGCAAAAATCACAAACATGAGCAAAAAGATAAATAAATACACAAATGCTCCCCCGAAGAATGTGGTCCCAATAGCTAGTCAATTCTTGGGAAGCGTGACCATTCTTAATTTATTGCGAAGGTACTCAAATAATTACTTGTGCAACAGTTTTGTGAAGATATCTTCTACTTGCTTTGTTGTTGGAACAATATCCAACTTAACCTCACTTTCTGCAACTTTCTCCTTCAAAAAGTGATATCGGATAGCAATATTTTTTGTGCGAGAATGCATAACCAAATTCTTTGAGATGTTAATGGCACTGGTGTTATCACACTTAACTAAAATTGGCTCACTGAAGTTAATACCAAGATCTTTCAGGGTTTGTTTCATCCATAATACCTACGTACAACACATTGTCGCTACAATATATTCTGCCTCTACTGTGGATAAGGAGACTGACTCTTGTTTCTTATTGTGCCACTCGACCAACCTATCTCCAAGATAGAATGCACCTCCACTGGTACTATTTATGTCATCTACACATCTTGCCCAATCTACATCTGAATATGCAATAAGGATGAATTCCTTACCTTTTGGATACCATAACCCATACTCCATAGTACCCTTGAGATACCGAAGAATCCTCTTCACTACTATCACATGAGTCCCCTTGGGACTAGCCTGAAATCATGCTACCATGCATACTACCTGCAAAATATCTAGTCTGGTAGCTGTCAAGTACAGTAAGCTCCCAATAATAGATCTATACATGGTTTGATCAATATGTGGAGATTTGTCATCCTTGCTCAACTTGCAACCTGTCATCATGGGAGTGCTAACTGGCTTACAATCCTCCATTGTGAATTTTTTTAGTATCTCTTTCACATATTTAATTTTAAAAATAAATATGCCCTTCTCATTTTGATTAACTTGCAATCCAAGGAAATATGAAATTTCACCAATCATTGACATTTCAAATTCTTTCTGCATCTTATTTTCTAAATCTTTACATGACTCATCTTTGTTGCTGCCAAATATGATATCATCAACATATACAACAAGAACAATAAGATGGCCATTTTTTGTTTTGACATACAAATTACTATCCACCATACCTTTCTTGAACCCTTGTTGAGTAAGATAGTTGTCTAGCCTTGCATACCATGCTCGAGGTGCCTGTTTTAAGCCATATAATGCTTTCTTCAAATTGCAAACCAAGTTGGGATCATCACCAAGTTGGAAACCATCTGGATGCTCAATATAAACCTCTTCTTTGAGTTTCCCATTCAAAAATGCTGATTTCACATCCATTTGATAAACTTTGAAATTCTTGTAAACCGCTAAAGCCAAAAATATTCTAATTGCCTCTAGTCTAGCCACAAGTGCAAAGGTTTCCTCAAAGTCAATACCTTCAACTTGTGCATAGCCTTTACATACCAATCTTGCTTTATTCCTCGAATACCTGTCCGTCTTCATTCAATTTGTTTTGAAAGATCCATTTAGTACCGATTATATTTTTATTTGCAGGTCTTGGTACTAACTCCCAAGTTTTGTTTTTCTCGATTTGATCTAATTCTTCATTTATTGCCTTCATCCAATTTTCACGTTTGCTTGCGTCAGCAACATTTTTGGGCTCAATGTTGGATAATAGAGAGTAGTTGCTTACTACTCTTCTTCTTGTCTGAACACCAACTGTGGGGTCTCCAATTATTTGCTCTCTAGGATGATCTTTCTACCAGCTGTCTGTTTTTAATTTTTTATTTTCTTCCACTTATGAATCACTGTTTGAATCATCTGAGTCAATTTTTTGTTTCTTTTATATTTCCTTTTCCTCATCTCCTTCAATAACCTCTTCATAAATTGGGTAGTTCTCTTCATAGCTAATTACTCGTTCCCTACCTTCATCAACTTTAACATCAACACTATCCACAATTTTACTTAGTTTCTTGTTCTAGCATTTGTAAGATTTAGTTTTTTATAAATAGCCAAGAAAAATACCTTCATCAACTCTATCTTCAAACTTACCAAGGTTTTCTTCAGTTCTTTTGATGTAACACTTGCTGCAAAAAAATTTAAAGTATCTTACTATTGCCTTTTTACCAAACCACAACTCATAAGGAGTTTTTCTTTCATGCTTCCTCAACATGCACCTATTTTGGATGTATACCGTAGTATGGACTGCCTCTTTCCAAAATTTGTCTACTACTTTGTTCTCAGTCAACATAGTCCATGCCATTTCCTGCACTGTCCTGTTCTTTCTTTCTACCACACCATTCTGCTGAGGTGTCCTGGATGCTGAAAATTGTTTCCTAATACCATATTTTTCACAATACTCTGTAAAATCCTCTAAAATGAACTCTCCTCATCTATCTGATCTTAAAAATTTAACCCTTTTTCCTATTTGATTCTCAACTTGGTTTTTGAAAACCTTGAACATATCAAAAGCTTCTGATTTATGCTTCAAAAATAGTACCCATGTCATCCTGGAATAGTCATCTATACACAACATAAACTATTTGTCACCATTTATGCTTTGCATTCTCATGGGTCCACATAAATCAGTATGTATTAGTTCCAAAGGTTTGCTTGTGTAGTACTCTTTTGTTTTAAATGAAACTCTAGTTTGCTTCCCTTTTGGCATGAAGCACAAATGCTATTTGATGGTTTTCCAATGGTGGGAATATCTCTCACTGCCTTTTTTGAGCTAATTTTTACTAGATTGTCAAAACTGATATGACCGAGCCTCTTGTGCCACAACCAATTTTCTTCTACCTATCCAATCAAGCAAGCTCCTTCTGAAGTCTCTGAGAGAGTGTATAGGTTTCCAAATGTCCTTGATCCAGTTGCTATCAACTTTCCACTATTTTTTCTTCCCTTTTAAATCTTATGCCTCTATCAACGCTTGTAAAAGTTATGTTCACCAACCACAAACAAGACTTATTTTGACTTGATTTTTTTGTCACTGATCTTAATTGATCCTTTGCCAACTATTTTAGCTCCATCATTATTTCCACATTTTACTGAACCACCTTCATATTGCTATAACTTCTCAAATTTCTATTTGTCACCTGTCATATGACTAGAGCATCCACTATCAAGTATCCATGGTGCAGATTTATTCTGTGCTTTAAATGTTTTTTGTATGATCAGGGATTCCTTTTCTTCCTTAGATCGATATTTTTCTTTCCACTCTAGTTTGATTATAGTTTTGGGCTCTTGTTTTGACTTTTATTTTTCAATAGCTTGTGCATGTTTTTCAGGAAATTTTCTATTTTGTCTCATTCCATTTGGTTGAAATTTTCTTCCCTGAAATTGATTTGATGCAAATGTACTTCGACAATTTCTTGCAATGTTCGCAAACTTATGACAGTTATAACATTCTACTGCATAATCCATCAAAGGTGAAAAAACATTTCTACTGGTAAAATTCCTTGGTCCTACGTTATACTTGCAATCTGAAATCTTATGTCCTTAACCATTGCATTTAAAACAGTAACCAAAAAAGGGATGATTGAACCTGGGTGATGGTCTTTGCCATGTTGTCGTAGGAGTCATAAATCATCTTCTTCTATGATGTGTGACATTGGTGAATCCATCATTGTCAATTCTCCTTTCATGCCTTGCATTATTGGTTTCTTTTGCATGAGTCAATTTTTCTTGATCAACCTATTTCTTATCTTCATTCTTTGATCCATTTGATGATTATCCTTTGTCAAATCCCAAACCAAATTTGATGCCTGTAGTCCTTTGGTTGTTTATGATTTTATCCAGCTTCATAGAACTTTCTTCATGTTTGTGATGACAACTAGTTTTACGATTCATCTATTCTATCTGCATCCTTAAACCAACAGTCTCTTCTTCTAGCTTGTAGCAATAATCTATTTTCATGGTTATTTGCACTTCAATATCTTTAGATATTTTCTTGGATTCTTCTATCTATACTTTCAAACTGGTTATGATTTCATTTGCATCCTCAAGCTTTCTTGAAATTTTCTTATTCTTTTTTCTTTCTATCTTCAATTCATCTAGAGATGCAATTAGTTCCTCTTCCAAATTTACTTCTGCATCAATTTCTTCTTCATCACATTCCTGTTCTTTTTCTATTTTTTCTTCTTTGAGTGCCATGAAAAGAGATTTACCTGTTTCCTTTTCAGAATCCTCACCACAACTATATTTTGATGAACTGACATTCTTGGAGATGAAACTTTTCTTCTTGAAGTTGCCTTTTTTGAAATTTATTTTTTTCTTCCAGTCACTTCTTTCTTGGTGCGATCCTTCATCACTTTTTTTCTTCTCATTAAGTGGACATTTAGCTGCAAAATTCCCAACACCTCCATAATTGAAACATTTAAACGGTAACTTTCCTCTGTATTTTCCTTTTCCCCTTTTTAGTTTTTGAATAAAGTTTGCTTCCATTTCATCTAATGTCTCTTCTTCCTTGGATTCTTGTTTTGCTTTCATATTTTTATGGGCTTTAAAAGCAGCTTCTCTATCTATGGGTTTAGATTTTCCTATTCTCATATCATATGCAGTCAAAGAACCATGCATCTCATCCATACTAAAAGAATTTAGATCTTTAGTTTCTTCTATAGCTGAAACTTTAGAATCAAATCTTTGGGGAAGAGATCTTAATACCTTTTTCACGATGATATAATCTTCAATTTCCTCACTGAGTCCTCTAATCGCATTAATGACTTCATTAACTCTCAGCATATATGCCTTTATGTTCTCATCGTTATTCATCTTTAATACTTCGAACTGAGCTCAATGTGTTTGTAACTTGGCCTCCTTGATCTTAACATCTCCTTCATGAATGCTCCTCAATTTGTTCCATATTTCTTTTTCCATTTTACAACTCATAATTTTTACCAGTTCTCTGTCCACTAATCCGCACATGATAGCATTCTATGCTTTTGAGTTATTCTCAAACAGTTTCTTACTGGCAGCATTGGTTGGAGAAGTGGTGGGTATTGTGTATCCACTATCTACTGAATCCCAAATGTCGTATCCCAAAGCAAAAATATATGTCTGCATCCTGAGTCTCCAAAATGCGTAATTAGTTCCATCAAACAATGGTGCTTTGTTTGATGAGAAGCCTTCACCACCTGCCATTGTGTCACTTCTAAGATCACCCTAGCCGGTTAAGCTTTTTCAATAACCTAGCTCTAATACCAATTGTTAGTCTCACAATGACACTGAGAGGGGGGGGTGAATCAATGTAGCTCTTTACAACTTAAATCTTCAACTCTTAAAGCTAAAATAATGAAAACTTAAAACCAAATAAAGCAAGTATAACAAGAGAACATCACACAACACAAGATGTACCGAGGTTCACCGATTTGGCTACTCCTCAAAATGACTTTTTGGATTCCCATCCAAATCCAGCCTTTGCAAAGCACCAACTTTACAATCAATTTACCAAAACCCATTGGAAGGAGCATCAACCCCTGATTTACCAACACCAACTGGAAGGAGCACCAACCCCTGATGCCAAGCACCAACTTTAACTTCAATTTTGAAACTAGAAGATTGACATAAAAATGCCTTCACTTTTACAAGACCCTGACTGGTCTATTGCTTACCTAATGTCTACCACAATTCATAAAACACACACACTCATCATGCTTCACAAAATAAAATCCCCTTGTAAAATCCTCAAAGAAACACTACTTTTATAACTATCCTTTCTCTTTGTAACTCCAGTTGTAACTCCTTTCATATTCTCATATGCCACTTGTCAATTGTAACATCTTCTTTCATATTCTCATCTGCCACTTGTCAATTGTAACACCTTTATGTGATTCCTTTTGTATATATTGAGAAGGCATTTCATCAAACACATCACATGCAAAGAATTGACACCATATTCTCCTACCATGACTATTCATTTTCTCCTTCATGACTATTCATTTTCTCCTTCGATGACTGTTCATTTTCTCCTTCGATGACTGTTCATTTTCTCCTTCATGACTGTTCATTTTCTTTTCCCTTGTGCATGCATTTGTTTTCTCCTTCGATGACTATTCGTTTTCTCCTTCATGACTGTTCGTTTTCTTTTCCCTTGTGCATGCATTTGTTTTGGTTTTCGAAAAGACTTTTCATTTCTATTTTGAGGCCCTTCGTTTCCTTTTCTCCTTCGATGACTGTTCGTTTTATTTTCCCTTGTGCATGCATTTGTTTTCTCCTTCGATGACTATTCATTTTCTCCTTCATGACTGTTCGTTTTCTTTTCCCTTGTGCATGCATTTGTTTTCTCCTTCAATGACTGTTCGTTTTCTCCTTCATGACTGTTCATTTTATTTTCCCTTATGCATGCATTTGTTTTCTCCTTCAATGACTGTTCTTTTTCTCCTTCATGACTGTTCATTTTCTTTTCCCTTGTGCATGCATTTGTTTTGGTTTCCGAAAAGACTTTTCATTTCTATTTTGAGGCCCTTCATTTCCTTTTCTCCACATGGGCATGCGTCCACTTCTTTCCATGTGTAACGACCATCTTAAATGATTTCAAATCATTAAAGATTCCTTATGGGTCCACGTCACTATGCAGTCTCCAGTTTCACCATCTTGGTGTTCATCACTAATATTAGACGCACTGTCAACTACTCTGTTACTTTGGAAAAAATACATGTCATGATATTGTGACACTTTTGTTTCTCTTCCTGCCTGCCCTTTTTGATTCGTGAAAATGCGAAATGTCACGATATTGTGGCACTTTTGTTTCTCTGCCTGCTTGCCCTTTTTGAGTTGTAAAAATACGACATGTCACGATATTGCGACAATTTTTCCTTCTTGCTCTTTCTCTTTGCTTTGGACCATGAAAATACAACATTTTATGATATCATGACACTTTTTTCTCCTTGCTCTTTCTCTTTGCTTTGGCCCACAAAAATACAACATGTCGCGATATCGCGACACTTTTTCTCCTTGCTATTTTTTCTTTGCTTTGGCCCACGAAAATACATGTCGCGATGTCGCGACATTTTTTTTCCTTGCTCTTTTTCTTTGCTTTGGCTCGTGAAAATACAACATGTCACGATATCGCGACACTTTTTTCTCTTTGCTCTTTCGGTCGCGAAAATGCAACATGTCGTGATATCGCGACAATTTTTTCTCCTTGCTTTTTCTCTTCTCTTTGGTCGTGAAAATGCAACATGTCACGATATTGCAACACTTTTTTCTCTTTGCTCTTTCAACCATGAAAATGCAACATGTCGTGATATTGCGACACTTTTTTCTCTTTGCTCTTTCGACCGTGAAAATGCAACATGTCACGATATCGTGACACTTTTTTTCTCCTTGCATTTTCTCTTGGCTTTGGACCGCGAAAATGCAACATGTCACGATATTGCGACACTTTTTTTTTCTTTGCGATGTTTTGATTTTTCTTTGATCTTTAGCATATGGGCCACTTCGGTCTTCTTGGAAAATATGCAAAAAGGTGGGTAAACATCCTCATAATCATTTAACATCACTGTACATACTTTGAATAACCTCTGAACTCCTGTCCACTGCATCAACCGATCTATCTGACTGTGTTGACAACAATGACAATACTGTCGCTGCACCTTGCTCAACACTTTGATATGGAGAAGGAGAAGAATTAGGTTTACCTTTTGATTTTCCCTTACCCTTAGGACTAGATTCTACTGATACCTTTTGAGAGGTGGAAGACTCAAGTTTATACAATTTGGATTATTTTCTAGTAAGTATTTCACAAAAGAACTCCAAATTAGGCATTTTGAATGTGGCACCTAAGGTATCCATGCTATAGAAAAATGTAGAAGCGAAGATTTGAAATGGACTTTTCAACTTGGAAAAAATCAGGTAAACACACTCTTCATATTTCTTATGTCTCCCACTCTCCTTTAACTATGTCAACAAGTGCTTAAAGTTAGTAAGATAGTCTACAATAGATGGAAAATATTCAATATTGAGAGAAGTGATCTCAAATTCAAGCTACATGCTTCTTATGTGATCCACATTACCATATAATCCTTTCAATTTCTCCTAAATTTTGAAAGGAGAGTCACATCCTTCCAAACTAAATAAGAGACTATCACTTACATAAGTTCCTATCAAACCCATACATTCATCTAATTTGCACTGGTGCTAAAAATTTTCATATTCTCTAGTGAACATTGGTTGTTATTCAAACATTAAATCCTATAATCCTTTTCATTTAATGATTGTTTCCATTCTTGGTCTCCATGTGTGGTAATTATGAATTTTTAATGGATTACATTGATCTAATGTAGAAGAAGATGAAGAAGACATTCTATAAAAATCACCAAAGAGAAAAAGAATGCAGATAGGATGCATAAATCAACACCATGAAAACCCCCAAAATATTATTTTATTAGCTTTACAAGAATGTAGAAGATGGGACTTTATAACAATATTCCATATACAAGCTTCAAGTGCAAAACCCTTTTCATAATGCAATATATTGAGAGTGCATTGTAAAATCATCATAAATGTCTAAATATAGATCTAAATAATATAAAATTTTAGAGATAGATTAGAAACATGATTGTACAATACTCAAAATCATTTTGCTAAGCAACGCCAAATATTTCATGTAAACTAATGAGTTTACTAAAAATAGTAAAATTGTTGTAATGCTCAAAGTACAGCTCCAAATGAGCTGAAATTTTATATGCAGGTCTATCAAATTATTTTATAGATTTTGTAAAAAAAATGGTAAAAAATTCAAAAATTTGATGAATATATATGCTTTGATGAAGATTTATGCAGATTACTAAATTTGTACAAGTTTTCGTAAAATCATGATAACATGAAGAATACTTATCCAAATGAGCTAAAATTTTGGGCACAGATCATATGAAGGCATCTACAAACATATACAAATTATTCATGGAAAAATTCACATTCTATTAGAAGATATATACAAATATACAAAAAAAGGTAAATGCTTAAAAACTGCTTAAGACAGATCCAAGGGAATGAGGTTGTTGTTGTATTGGAAGAAGAGAGTTCAAGAGGTTGATGATGATTTGAATATGGAAGGAGAGACACAAAACTGGCCAAAATCTCGATCGAGGACCCAATCACAAAATTCGAAGCTTCCACACCTATCTTCCAACTTGTAAGCAAAATACCTACACAACACTCATAAATGGATGATTACAACATGTATTGCTCTAATTACATGAAAGGAATGATAATCAGATCATTCCAAGAAGCAAGGACATCATGTGTTAACAAAAAACCACATTCAACCAAAAAAACAAGAATATGAAAGCAAATTGATAACATAAGCTTACAAATAGATATGCAAAACAAGGAGTAAAAATATCATATCTTATATCTTAAAAATAAACTACAATTAAAATAAAGGTGCCTTAATTATAAATGCAAGGATGATCAACCATACCCATAGGATCAAACTAAGGACAAATATCCATTGTACAAAAGGAATATGTGATATGGTCCATATATTTGTAATCGCTATGGGAAGAGAGAATCTCAACCCTCCAAATATACCTAAAAATATCCCCATAACATCTAGGAATAGTCAAACCTAAAAATATCCCCATATTATCTAAGAAATAAATATGTAACATCGCATAATATCTAAATAATATAAATGAAATATCCACACATAAATGGGTGGTAAAAATACATGGAATAACTAAATAAAAAGGAAATAAATTATCTAGGTGAACATGAGCTAAGGTAAACAACCTACTCTAATAGATAATATTACAATTACACAATCAAAATATGGAAAATGTCTACTTGAAAAATATAAAATGAAGGATTGTAAGCCTAAATATACACCTATGGAACAAGGGCTACAGTTACCCAAAAATTATGGAACACCTTTGGTTTTAGCTACAAGGTATCACCAATTAATTGGAAGTCTCCCATATTTGACAAATACCTGACCTGATCTAGTTTAACCTACAAATTATCTTTCATGATTCATGTAAATATCCAAGAGAGAGTCATTGGAAAGCTATAAAAATAATACTACAATATATCAAGACTACTGATTATGGACTAACTTAGTTGAGGAATGTTAAAGTTTTTTGTCTAGAGGGTTTTTTTTATTCTAATTCTGATTATGCTAGTTCTATTGATGATAGAAAATCTATTTTAGGATATATTTTCTTTTATATTGGATTAGGACCAATAACCTAATACAATAAGAAATGACATACAATAGCTCAATCATCTATTAAATCAGAATATCATGCAATAAGAGATACAACTTATGAAGTTTTATGGTTACAATATATATTATCTGACATGGAAATCAAATGAACTCCAACTCTAATACAATTTGATAATCAAGGAGTACTCAATCTGATCAAAAATTTAGTTGTACATGAATGAACTAAGCATATTGAAGCACAATTCCATTTCATCAAAGATCATTTTTAGAATCATCATATCAATTTGAAGTATATACCTATACAAGAAAAATTGAAAAATATATTTACAAAAGCTCTAAGATGAAGCAGGTTTCAAACATTCAGATATTATCTATGTAGATCAATAGAAGTTCATCCAAAATAATGTAATATAGGGGGGTTTTAGAATATATTACAATATTTGGTACATGTAAATGTACCATCTTGGGTATATCTTTGGATTAGGAGTGAGTGTGAGTTATATTTTATGTAACATAATAATGTGTAGAAAATTCACAAGTGTCTTGTAGTTAGGTGTGCATGTGCATAAGTGTCCATTATGTAGAATTCACATGTGTCCTTAGAGTATAAAAGTGAAGATTCACATACTATTATATATTTGTGACTAAGCATTGTAATAGCCATTAAAAAAGAGCATGTTCATAGCATACATTAGTAGATCTTTATAAAAGAGCTTTTTCAGTATTTTTCGTGAGGATTTGTTAATGACAATTTTTTTAGTATTTGCAAAAGTCTTTCATGACTTTTATATGCTTTAAACATTGTCATTATGATATATTTGATAAAGCATGTTTATTCTAGATCTTGTGGTTGCTTTTAATTAAATATATATCATCAAAAGTTAACATATTTCACTCAATATTTATGAATGGCCAAAGTATATACATTAATCTATTGTCAATTTATCAATAAAAGCAAGAAAATATTAACTTAAATATTTGTATTGCAAGAAGATAATAAATAAAATTAATTAAATATAATATGAACATAAAAGCACCTAAAAATAACTTCATTGACAATGATAATCTAGAATGATAAACATAAAGATAAGGGAATAATTAATATGGTAAAGAGAAGGAGGGAATATGAAATTTTCTCCTAGGAAAGAGGATTGTGAATTCCCTCTAAAATACTTTTGTAATATTCTTGAAAGAGAATATGATCTTTTATCATAATATATCTAAATTTTAAAACCAATATTCCATAATTCTAATAATATTATAAGTGTAAATAGTATTTCAAATTCACCCTTTTAAGACCTATGAAAACAAAAAATTTAAGATAAATATATTCATAATAGGCAAAAGGGAAAAAAGTGTCCATAGTAGAAATGATCAACAAGTTAATAATCAAGGGATTCATATGACCATGAATGAGCTGTCATGATAAAATTAAATACATTTTATTATTTATTAGAAGAATATTTAGAGGGTATTTTTAGAATTCTACAAACCAAAAAAATTAAAACTAAACATCCAAATATCATTTAAAAAATGGTGTAATCAAACCATCCACTATAATTTCTCTCAATATAGGAGCCAGAGATTTTATTTTCACAAATATAGAGGGAAAATATCCACTGAAAGGATAAATATTTGACTCTTCATACTTGGAGTCTCACATTACTACATGATGTATAACTTGATTAGGATGAGACCTAGTATGTCATTATGATTATATAATTATTTTTTATTATAGTCAATGATTTTGTGGATAATGATCCTAATACAACAACTCAAGCTTTACTAGGAACCTATAAGGGCCATACCTTGTATTGGTGTGTGACCTTACCTACAACTTCTATATTATGTTTTAACCAACTATTAGATCTCCTTAATAGAATTTAGGAAGTAGGATCATTACCATAAGTACACAAAAAATAAAATACCAAGAAAAATTAACAAGTATTTTTTGATATTTCTATTAGATAATGGAAACACTTTGTTTCCAAACCAAACATAGCATATATGATGCATTCTAAAAATATACTTACTGGAATGCTTTCACCCCCATTAATAAATTGGAATAAGAGGTAAATTAATATTAATGTGCTAAAATATTGTATAACATATGATGTATTCTAAGGGGTAAGAGCAATATAATAAGTTGTACTTGTAGGGAGTCATGGATCAGTAAACTTGTTGATGTCAAATTAAGTATCTTTTAACATGATATGTACTTAAAATTTGATAAAGACATTAATATATTAATTGAATCTTATAATCATAATTACAAAACAAATAATATAATGTTATGTTTATAAGTATATACAAAAATAATAATAAATGAATATGATTTCCATTCAAATAGAGTAGGATTTATGAAGCATATTGTAAATAGTTTAAATAATTTTTTAATAAAAATATTCAACATCCTAAAGAAAAAATATGTGAATGTAAAAATATATGGAAAAATATTTGCTTCCTTCAAATGCTGAAGACTATTTTCTTCTCATCTCATACATGAGTAATTCAGCTAACCATTACTTGTTCTAAATGTAAACCTTCTAAATTATCACATGGTTCAAAGTGACCTTACCTTTCTACCAATGCAATATGTTCTTAATTAATAAATAGTCATGATTTACTTATTCACTTTGTAACATCATCCAGTATCATTCACCAAATTGTTACATACACCCATGTTCCATAAAAACAGATTGATCTCATGAATAAGCTATATTATAAAATGAATAAAAATCTTACATGATTCCTTTTTATAAAAATAAAGACAAATGAACATAAATGTCATGTACCTTATATAATTTTAGATTCTACTAGATCTAACACATAAAAATCAAATATTAGATTGTACACAATTAGATAAATATCCCTCTTGAAGTATCTTGATTATTTCAAATTTACTAGATCCTATTAGGGGCAATTTGTTCCCTCCATAACTAAGGATGGTCACTTAATATGAGATAATATATTATTGACTAGAATAGGGCCATATTATATTGTTGGAATATGTGGTGGTTAAACATCACTTGAGGACACAACCAACTTTTGTATTGTATTGTATATATAACCCGTTTGGGGTCTTATAAAACTTGAAAGAGGTATTTTTTGTAATATTTAATTATTTTAATCCTTAAGGTTGGTCATTGGATATTGAATTAAAGGTAAATTATATATGTGTATAAATACACCATTATACTAAGTATTTCATTATGTATTGTAGTTTTATTCTATTTTGACAGTAATATTGTATAGTATCCATAGACACCCCCATATACTATATGTATTAATTTATGTATTTCCTTTTCAAAATACTAGGTAATGTGTTGGTTCTATTATTTTTTTGAAATAATTATAAAATGTAACATTGAGACAATATGTGAATATATTATGTGGTTTCTTGTGATAGGTAGTTCAACTTCTATGGTGACTCTCAAAGGTAAATTTAATTGGATCAACAAATTTCTTTGTAAGCTAATAATGGGATTGAATGAATAATTATTTGGATAAAACCCTAGGTGAACCTCGTTCATGAGAATTTCACTAGATTTAGTATATTTAGTCTAAGAGAAATATTCATTGATAGGTTCCTTTGTTCCTTTTATTAACACTCAATTATCTTTATTTCTCTTAATTTTTGACTAGATGAATGTCCTAGTTTTAGGATTGAGTGTTTTAAGGTTTTTAGAAAACTTCACTTGTCTTTCATAGATTTTATAAAAAGTACATTTTATTTCACTTTTGGTATCTTGTGTCCAATAGCAACATATATGAGAGGATATATTACTTGGTTTTTCATGACCCTCCCTAGTGGAATTTTTGGCACAAAAACTATGTATTATTTAATTATGCTTTAATACCTAGTTTGAATAATTGAACCAACTATGCGATGTTTAGTTGATTTGGAAGAGCATGGTACTGCTAACATATTACCAAATATGTAGGATCAGGTACACTCATAGGTGGAAGAAGTATAATCATACACTAGAAGCAAGGGTACTGAAGGTTGGAGAAATGATGGTTAACGTGACTCAAGGGTAACATTGATGGATACCTTCATATAGACATGCATTAAGTTAGGGATAATAGTAATTAGCTAACCACCTTGAGCCTTAGTTGATGGTCAGTAGATATCATTAATTCTTTGGATGATACAGGTGACTAGGTTGATGGAAATATTTTCTCTTTGTTTGTTGCATATGTTTTATTGTCTTTTACTTCATCACTATTTGCATCAATGATTTGGAAAAAATGCATGACCTGGTTGTTTTTGGAAAAGCTCCTTGTTTTGCTTAAACCTTCCAAAATAATAATATGATGTTAGTATTGGATAAGAAAAACCTTTTTGTTTCTATGTTATGTATTTATATGAATAAATAGTTTAATTATTTTAAATGAAAAAGGAACTTCATTTATAAATAATAATTTAATTATTTTAAATGAAAAAGGAACTTCATTTATAAATAATAGTTTAATTATTTTAAATGAAAAAGGAACTTCATTTATAAATAATAGTTTAGTTATTTTTGTAGACACCTAAAACACGTCATGTCGAGGTTACTACTCATATGGGACCTGCTAGAAGACCATATGGAAGACCTTGGACGGGTTCCAAGGTATAGCAATGGTTTTTACCACTCATTTGGGTACCTTTGCCTAGTCAGTTCTAGCCACTGCTGACACCTGTACCTATTATTCGTGGTTAGGCCTTAAAGTCAATTGGATTTTTATTGATTCAAATTTGGTTCAAATGGCCAATTGGTTACGGATTGGAGCGGTTTGAGTGAGGAAGGTTCCGGATCCTTCCATCCAACAAGCTCAACCACCCAATATTGTTCTTGACTTCCTCATGAAGCCACCCCTAGCCCTTGGAGAATGCTATAAAACCCCCTCCAATTGGAAGAAAGATATATACGAATCTCTAGTTGAAATGTAGTGAAGCCCTGTCAAATTGCATACTCACTTACATGCATTAAGAGGAACACTTTTGCTGCCCAATTGGAGATCATATGCCATGGCAGTATTAGGAGGCTAGGAGATTCAATAAATATGAATTTATGCAATCCATGCACCAACTGATCAATTCAACCACCAAATCTATCAGAGGACACAGTGGCAACCCTTGATAATCAATTCCTCAAGGAGAATTGAAGATTGAACACCAAATTGGGAGGACAAAAACATTTCAAGTATATTACTGAAGGTAGTTACTGAAGGTAACTACTGAAGGTAACTACTGAAGGTAACTACTAAAAGTAATTACTGAAGGTAATTACTAGAGAACAATTATTGGAGAATGTTACCAGTAATTACTATTGACCGTGGAACGGTACAATCAAGTGGACGACACATTACAATGGATGACAACAGATATCTTCACTTTTCAACATACTTTGTTTTTCGTATATTATCTGCTAGAATATATTAAGTTGACAAAGTTCTTATTTATTATAATGAGTTTATTGTTAGCGTACTACTTACCTTTGTCTTTATTTCATTCTTAGACAGGCTGTTACAACTGCGTAACATATTCAGTTCCTGTAACAGTTTCGGTGTTCTATTCCCGGATATGTAAACACTATTTAATCTATGCAATACAATAATCAAATCTTCCGAATTCCTTCATGGTATCAGAGCTACCAAATTTTTTCCGGGCAAGGTGACTGGAGAGGAGTTTGTTTTTGCGGGCGTGAATTTTTTTTGTTCCTGTCCGCGCGCGAGCTCACGGACGCTCCCTTCCGCACGCAGACTGCAAAGACCCCGCGCGAAGACGCCACCAAGGAGGAGGACGTCACCGCGCTGCGTCATCGATGCGTCACTCCCCGCACAGGAGACTGTGCAGAGAGTGTCGCGCGCCACATGATGTAGGTCCCTGCGTGGCCTGTGCGACAGGAGACCTTCGTGCGCCATGCGAGGCGGGTCCCTATGCGGCCTGTGCGATAGGAGACCATCACGCAACACGCGACGCAGGCCTGCGTGTCACAGACGTGTCCGCGTCGTGACGAACGTAGGACACGTTCGTTCGTGCGCAGACCGTCACGACGGGGAGGGGGACCACCCTCCTCGGGCGCAGGTCGCAGGGCGGGGAATTTTAAATTCCCCATTCCCGCCCGCCGTGCCACAGGGGTATAAACCCCCCCCCGCTCAAAACCAATCTGGCCGAAGCGACAGAAGGTGGAGGACGAAGAAAAAATAAAAGAAATTTTTTTTCTTTTCTTTCTGTGTCGTCGAAGGCAGAAGGCGGAGAACGAAAAAAAAAAACGTAGTGTGGGAGAACGGCAAGGAGCAGGCGGACGCATCAGGAAGCAAATTTTTTTTTCGATGCGATGGGGCCGACGAAGCTGCAGAGTGTTGCAGAGGAGGAACCTGTTCAAGTAGGAAGGGCTGCATTGACCCTTTCGGATCAGCCCGCTAGCTCACTTGGCAGTGAGCTGTGCGGTAAGGCTCAGGGAGCCTGCAGGTCGGGGTTTCAAATCCCGCCGACACCCCCCAAGGTATAATTTTTTCTTTTTCAAAGTTATTTTTTTATTATTATTTTTTTTAATTAAAATTTTTAATTTTAATTTTTTTTAATAGTTTTTTAACTTTATAAATTAAAATTTTTAATTTTAATTTATTTTTTATAAGTTTAAAAACTATATAAATTAAAATTATTTATTTTAATTTTAAATTTATAATAATTATTAAAATGCTTTGTTAAAGAACGCCTTTTAAGGGGGGATATTTTTTCAAAAATCAAAGGGGGATAGTGAGTAATTTTTCGAAAAATAGCAATTTGGCAAATTGTAAAAGGTGCATTTTCGGCTGTGTCCGACACCTTAGGGTTTTATTCTGAGGGCATTTTTTTGATGTATGATGCATTTTCATTTCTATGCACTACTTCATTAAAATTAAAATCAAAACACTCCCTAAGTCCCCGAAATAAATAAAAACCCATCTGTGCAATTTATTTGCACTGCAGCGTTCGGTATTTGCGATACCTCTGGCCAGCACTTACAGGTAAATATGTCGTGATTTGGCTACTGTATCCGCCGCCTAATATAGCTGCTATAACGACGTCTGAGCTTGTTCTCTATAAATCATCGGGGAGGAATAAGTACGCCATTTTTGCATTTTTTTACTCCATCCACTACCCTTTATCGCACTTGTGTTTAGGCGTAAATCCTGATGAAGTATTCTTCATAGTGTTTAGGGGAAGTTACGCCCCACGCATGAGAAGAATCTTCTATGGTAGGTGCCATCAACAAGGTGATTCCCTTTCAACACCGCTTATGTTCCACGTATCGTATGATCTCTAAAACTCACCTATAGTCTCCCTCACGTAAGGGCGGGTGATTTTTGTTGATCTTTCTAAATACCTATAGTTTCCCTCACGTAAGGGCGGGTATTTTGTATGGTATATTGGCCTAGCAAAAGGTATATCGAAAGGGGGACCAATTGGTGATATAAGGAACCTTCACTATGGCCACTGTTGCAAAGTTGATGACTGATCCGCATCAGTTATTGAAAGGTCCAAATTATACACCATGGAAACATAAGATGAAGGCTATTCTCCAAATGGAAGATTTGTGGGATATTGTTACTGGAGTAGCAACTAGGCCTTCACCAACAGCAGGATCCACAGGTCCTTCAACAGATCAGATAGCTTTTGACAAGAAAGACAGTAGAGCAAAGGTGCTCATTTTGTTTGTTGTTTCGATGAAGTGCAACCTCATATAGCCGACAAAGCAAGTGGTAAAGAGGCATGGGATGCCCTTAGAACCATCTATTATGGGAAGAATGAATCCACCATTCTTCATCTTCAACAACAACTTCATAACCTGAGTTTGAGACATGGTGAAACAGTTGAACTCTTTCTGTGCAGAGTGTCTGAGTTGAAAGAGAAATTGAGCTCTCAAGGTGATACTGTGGACGAAAAGCTTCTCATTTCACTTGTGATGAGAGCTTTACCTTCTTCATTTGATATGTTGATAACCTCCATCCAGGTGTCTCAACGACAAATTACCTACATCGAGTTGGTCAATCTGCTTCAACAACAGGAGGCACGCCAACTTCACAAGGATGATTCTTCCAATACAGCCCTATACACCAACAGCAATGGTTCTAGGAAGAAAGGTAATGGGCAAAAAGGAGGCAACTTTCAGAAAGGAGGAAATTCTCAACAGGATACGAAAGGAAAAGGCAAACAACCTCAACAGAAGAAGAGGTGGTGCAAGATCTGTGAGAAAGACAACCATGACACCAACAAGTGTTGGCATAAGAACAAGCAGAAAGGCCAAAACAAACCACAAAATAAGAACAAGCAACCCCAGGTGAATGTTGTTGTTGAAGAATCTGACTCAGATTCTGAATGGGCACACAAGGTGCTCATGACTACCACAGATTCCACTCAGAGGGATCCTATTTGGTATGTCGATTCTGGAGCTAGCAAACATATGACTGGCGACAGATCGTGGTTTGAATCATTTGAGGCCAAAGAGGGCAAACCTGTCACCATTGCTGATGATAAAACCTATAGGGTTCAGGAGAGGGTATGTTCAGTCACTCTTCCTGATGGCAAGTGTCAGATTGACAAAGTCCTCTATGTTCCGGGATTGGCCAACAATTTGTTGTCAGTGACACAAATCCTGGACAGAAATATGGTTGTCAACTTTCATGTTGAGAATGGAAAGAAGTGTTGTACAATTACCAGGAAGGGTAAGCAGATTGCAACAGCTTCATATAAGCACGGCTTATTTGCACTAGATGCTATCTCTACTCCACATGTTGCCATGACTGTCTCTACCAAGGAGGCAACTTCCCTATGGCACAAGAGATATGGGCATCTTAGTTCTGGCTACTTACTTGAGCTCAGCAAGTATGAGATGGTAAAGGGTCTTCCTTCCCTTTCTGCCACATTGCCAGTGTGCTTTGACTGCTTGGCAGGAAAGCAAAGATAGAGTACCATTTGAGAAGAGCTCTACAAGAGCACGAAAACCTCTAGAGCTAATTCACACCGATCTATGCGGTCCTTTCACACCCAACAAGTTGTTGGAGGGAAGAGGTACTTTCAGCTATTCGTAGATGACTACTCACGAAAGATGTGGGTTTTCTTTCTCCAACTGAAATCGAAGCTTTCGCATTCTTCCAGCAGTTCAAGAAATCCATTGAGAAGGAGTCAGGAGCTTCTATTAAAACCCTCCGCTCAGATCGAGGGGGAGAGTTTACCTCTAATGAATTTTCTGCATTCCTAGATAAGCATGGGATCAAGAGACAGTTAACAACTGCCTATACTCCTCAGCAAAATGGAGTTGCTGAGAGAAGGAACCGTTCTATCATGGAAATGGTTCGTTGTATGCTCACAGGAGCTACTCTTGGGCAACAATATTGGGCAGAAGCTGTCACCACTGCAGTGTATCTGTTGAATAGGGCACCCACAAAGGCCCTAAAAGGAATGACTCCACAGGAAGCATGGAGTGGTCGAAAACCCTCCATATCTCATCTACGTATTTTTGGGTGTCAAGCTTTCATGCACATACCGAAAGAGAAAAGGAAGAAGCTAGATGAGAAAACACTGAGATGTATTTTTCTTGGTTATTCTGAGCACTCTAAAGGATATCGATTGATAGATCCTTTGACCAAGAAAATTCATATCAGCAGAGATGTTGTCTTTGATGAAGCTTTCACATCACAGAGCACATCTACAGTACACCAAGATATTGTGGAACCTAAGGAAGAGAAGATTCCTTCGTCAACAGAGACAGGAGGTCCTTCTACATCTTCTTCACCACCATCGAAGAAGAATCCTAAATGGTGTACAAATACAATCAGAGACGCAAATTTATCCACTCCTCCCAATTTGAATTTGGATAGACCTCGTACACGCAGTATGGCTCAAAAGGAAAGAGAAGCCAGAGAAACTGGTGAGGTTGATGATCTTTGTCAATCTTTTGAGGAACTTTCTGTGACTCCAAGTACAGAAGTTGAGGATATGGATATTGATGATGACAGGGCATTCATGTCTACCATAGATAGTCTTGAACCTGCATCACTGCAAGATGCTCTCAGTGAGCCTCGGTGGAAGGCCGCTATGGATACATAGTATGAGTCTCTGATGAAGAATAAAACTTGGAAGCTTGTTGATCTGCCGCATGGAAAGAAACCCATTGGCTGCAAATGGGTATATAAAGTCAAGTACAAGGCAGATGGAACAATTGATAAGCATAAGGCCCGTCTTGTTGCAAAGGGCTATGCTCAAAAGGAAGGCATCGACTATGAGGAAACTTTTGCACCTACTGCTCGGATGACCACAATTCGGGTTATGTGTGCTATGGCAGCACAATATGGGTGGAAAGTTCACCAGATGGATGTCAAAAGTGCCTTTCTAAATGGTGATCTCCAAGAAGAAGTCTATATGACTCAGCCTGAAGGATTTGAAGTGGAAGGCCAACAGCAGAAAGTTTGCAAATTGGTCAAATCCTTGTATGGTCTGAAACAAGCTCCTCGAGCTTGGTATATAAAAATGGACAATCACCTTATGCAGCATGGATTTAAGAGATGTCCGTTAGATGCAAACCTCTATTTCAAGAAACAGGGTTCTGAGATAGTGTTGCTTGTACTCTATGTGGATGATCTGCTCATTACAGGGAGTTCGGAAACTATGATCTCTACTGTCAAAAGAAACTTGTGCAAATATTTTGAGATGATAGATCTCGGACTTCTCCATTACTGTCTTGGTCTAGAATTCAGCCGTAAGGAGCACTCCATCAAAGTGTCTCAGAAAAAGTATGCCAAGACATTGCTCGGATAAATATCGCATGACTGACTGCAAGCCAATGTCAACTCCAATGGAGAATGGACTTCAGTTATCGCGATATGATGACTCACCTCAGGTAGATGGTACTCTCTATCGACAGCTGATTGGGAGTCTCATATATCTGACCAATACTAGGCCAGATCTCGTTTTTGCTATCAACTATCTTTCGAGGTTCATGCAGGAGCCTAAGACCACTCATTGGAAAGCAGAAAAATGTGTTCTTCACTATGTCCGTGGTACTATGGAATATGGCCTAGAATACAAGAGGAACAACAAATTCTTCTTGCAAGGATACACGGACTTCGACTATGCCGGATCATTTGATGATCGCAAGTCAACTTCTGGATACATTTTTCATCTGGGATCCGGTCCTGTCTCTTGGCACAGCAAGAAGCAATAGGTGGTTGCTATTTCATCAACAGAGGCAGAATATCGCATCGCACGTGAAGCTGTGTGCGAAGTGATATGGTTACGTCGCATTCTGACAAGTATGGGCCATCCATCAAAATCTCCAATACGCTTGTTTTGCGACAATCAGGGTGTTCTGAACCTCGTCAAGAATCCAGTTCATCATGAAAGAACAAAGCACATTGACACACAATGTCATTTCATTCGAGATGAAGTTCCAAAGCACCGAATTCAGCTTCAGCACATTCCCACCGATGCTCAAGTTGCATACATTTTCACTAAGGCACTTGGACGTGTCAAATTTGAATTGTTTCGTAGCTCACTTTGTATTGCAAAATGATGTAAGGGGATGTTAGTATAGCTATTAGTTATTACATTACCCAAATAATGTAATAAAGGGGGATGTTAGCGTACTACTTACCTTTGTCTTTATTTCATTCTTAGACAGGCTGTTACAACTGCGTAACATATTCAGTTCCTGTAATAGTTCCGGTGTTCTATTCCCGGATATGTAAACACTATTTAATCTATGCAATACAATAATCAAATGTTCCGAATTCCTTCATTTATTTTGGGACATTTAAAATGTAATTGCAAAATATTGTTAAGACTTCCTAGAATAAAGGAAATAAATTCTTAACATCTATCTTGCGAGTTAGTTAGAATAGATAGTATCTTGATAGGATTATGTGTAGATGCCACTTGGACCAATAAGAACATTTATAAGTCCAAGTCAAAATAAGAATTATATTAGGTTTTAGATTATTTTTTATTCATGTACAGTCATCAGTACACAAGTTACGCATGACAAATATGTGGAAGAAACTATTCAACATTGTATTAGTTTTAGTATAAAATTACATAGAGGACCTTGAGAGAGGCCCGAGTTAGCTGCATTGGAATAATTTTGCATTACAGTTCACAATCTGTTCTAAGTTAAGTTACAATTCTGAGGAAGCATGTATAGTTGAAGCTCCAGCAATAAAACATCATTTTCTTCAAATATGGTATTTTGTATCAACTGTGTAGTTTATTTAATATATGTTTTGTAAATTGTAGACTTATTACCTCCATTCATATAATATGCATAAATATTGGTATGAAACATAAAACTTAGTTACTGATAAGGTAAACTAGGGGAGAAATACTTACACTGCCACTTTAGGAGGCAGGGCCCACTCCTAATAGATAGTCCCTAAGCTCTCTCACCCCTGCATTAGATTAGGATTAGTTAGATTTGCATTCTAATTTATATAAAATAAAATAAATTGCACGAGGATCCTCATATCATAAATTAGTTCTTTACATTTAGATTAAAACATATCATAGATTAATTTCAAATAATCAGACGCATTAGTAAATTACATCATTAGTAAAAGTTAGATTGCATTTATTTACTATATCTTTTTTTTTGTAGATAAGATACTATAGCACTAATACCAGGTTTTATAGGTTGACCCAAAACCTTTTACAAAAATAATCCCAGGGTTGTTGATGAACATGTCCTTACTAAGGATCCTATATATGTAAAATCTACATGCCGTCAAAGCCATTACATCCGGTAAGGCACATAGCTTGTTATCAAAAAGAAACTTTTCATACAACATTTTGGGTATACCTCGATAAAACACACCTGCATCATTATTACAAAAAAAAATATACATAGATCCCTTCCTTGAAACAGTGGAGAAACAAAAAGTTGCAGACACACATAGCAAAGTACTAAAAAAACTGCCACTAGATATGTACTGACAGTTACTCTTAATAATTATTTGCTAATTGCTTTCTTCCGTATATGACATGCTTTGGGACCACATCCCATCTTGGCCAATCAGCCTTGGAGAAGTGAACCTGCTGGCTAGATTTATGGTGGTGGCTATCTGGTGGTCCACGTGGCTCTGGTTCGAAGTCTTATATTATTGTTTCTTTCCTACCCTGTGATTATCAACCAACCTCAAATTACTAAGATGACTAGGAGCCATGTTATCTGACATGTGACTGATCCCCTTAGTCTTTGTGGTATTTCCAAGTAGCATCCACCAAGACTGACAACTCGGATAATTTTTATTATGAGTCCATTTCAAAAAAGATACGGGAATACTCATAGCCTTCGAACTTACAGTGCCTTCCTTGTTGGTAAATTCAACTATTATTCTTGGAATTCTTGTTTAATAAGAACCTCTACTTCACTCGGGACATCGTGTTCCTATTTTAAAAGTTTGTCACCATCGACACCCCAATTGGCCAGCTTATCAGCAACTTTGTTAGCTTCCCGAAATACATGTTGGGATTTTCTGTTCTATCTTCCCTGGAAAAGGATCCTAGCCTCTTCAACAATTGTTTTAATCCTCCAAGGAGGTTTTTTCCAATTATTGAGGATATTTATAACATGCATAGAGTCTCCTTATATGATCAAATTGCCTTCTAAGTCTTGAGTCATTTTAAGGCCTCTCCACATAGCTCTAGCTTCAGCTTCGTTGTTCGTCCTTGTTACCAAATATTCAGAAAATGCAAGCATCATATTCCCATTATGATCTCACACAATGCCACCAATGCCTACTCTACCAGGATTTTCCTTAGTCACTCCATCAAAATTAAGCTTAAACCATTCATCCCTGCATAATTTTTATATTTCTTTTTGTACACGTGTACGCATGAATTCTAGAAAGAAATTTGAGCTACACTTAGTATTAACTCCTACGATATAATTTATACGGGATTGCTACTTTTTAAATCTAACCTTGATTTCTCTTGGATTGATAAAATTAAATGTAAGCTTCTACAGCTGATCAACCATTCTCTACTGAATAGTCCTCTATTTATTTATGTTTTATCCATATTATTTCTTTCTTTTGGCTTGTCTTCTATAGGATCATCTTATTTATCTTCCAAATCCATTAAAATATTTTCATCTGGTCTTTCAAGTGCATCTTCAAAATCATCATCACTAAAAATATAACCATCCCTAGTGCAATCATCTTCAAGATATCCAAATTCACCACATCCAAAACACTTGAGAATAACTAGACTCATTTTCTTAACTGGATCTTTCTCTTTAACCACAAGTAGGACTTCATCTATATCATTGTCTAAAAAGCTAGCATCACTATCAATTGAGTACTTACTTGCATTTTCCGCATAGTAGCTTCTCTTTTGTCTATGGAAGAACTTCTTTCCTTGTCTGCTTTGTCCATACTTGCTTCTTGATGCAGGAGCATCCAGCAGCACCTACGATCAGAAGCATCTAGTTGCGGGAGAGCCACTTCTGAAGAGTCGGCTCAGGAAGAAGAAGAAGAAGGCACAAAATTTTTTTCTAAGGCAGAGGAAGAAAATAGTAGTGAAATCACGACGTCGCGATTTTGCGACGTCGCAAAATTGCAACGTCCAGGGGAGGCGGGGACAAAGGCGGGAGTTTGTCGCGATATCGCGATGTCACAAAATCGCGACGTCGCGAAATCATGACATGAAGCAGAAGTCGGGGTGAAAGTGAAGAATTGTAGCGAAATCGTGACGTTGTGATTTTGTGATGTCACGAAATCACGATGTCAAAAATGCGAAGGCGAAGGTGGAGGTTTTGGTAGCGAAATCGCGATTTTGCGACATCGTGAAATCGTAACGTCAAAGGAGAAAGCAGGGCAAGGCAGAGGATGGTCGCGATATCGCGATGTCGCAATGAAATTATGAGCGGAAGGTTGAGGGGCGAAATGGTCACGATATCACGACAAGAATTTGAAAAGAAGGCATGAAGGCTGAAAGGTCGCGATATCGCAACATGTCATGATATCGCGACCAAAACTGCAAAGGAGCACAGGGGGGTTGAAATGTCGCGATATCGCGACGAAGAGAGAAGAAGGCGAAGAAGGAGAAAAATATGGTGGGAAAACCGTGATAGGTGGTATTTTCGAAGATCATTCCAGAATGACACGTGGCACCCAGAGAATAGTCAAGGCGGACAAGAACCAAAAAGCGTGGGGAACAAAAAGGATGGACGCGCAGAGAATCTGACAGGGAGCAGCGATGACAGGGCCGTGCGGAGTGGGGTTTTAAATTGGGTTGGTGTCCCGATTTTTGTGTTGAAGTTTCAGAGGGTCGGGGCCTCTATAAAAACCCAGTCTTTGTAATAAATCGGGTTGGTGTCCCGATTAATGTGTGACAGGTGTTTCAGAGGGTCGGGGCCTCTATAAAAACCTAGTTTTATGTATTAGTCGGGTGGTGGATCGGAGAATGCACTTAGAGCATAGAAGTGAGAAGAGAAGACCAAGCCGAGCGCTGGTCATTGTAAAGCCTGTGGGCTATTTATCTGATGTATTTTTCTAGTATATTTTAATGAAAAGTAGGGTTTGAAGAAGTGTGTTTTTCAGTCCCCTATCAGTGGTATCAGAGCCAAAAGTTCCTGAGTGTGTAACAGATCATCGGACATGAGGCAGTTACACCAGGATCTATGGTAGGGTTCTGAGAGAAAGAGTTAAGATCCCGGAGCATGTTAGCCGATCGCCGATAGTGAGGCAGCTACACCAGGATCGGTAAAGCTTTGTGAGAAAAGCTAAGAAAAATGCATCCCCGAAGAAGCCGGGACAGCAAGGAAGATATGGTGCCAGAAGAAGAGTTCTTGGCATTGCAGCGGCAATTTCAAGCCCTACAGGAGGAGTGGCTCAGCATAAAATTATGGGAGCAAGAGGAGCGGTGTAGAAGGCGTGAAGAAATATAAAAAAAGAAAGATGCGGGAGTGCATCAGAAGCTGAAGCTGAAGAAGGCTACAAAAGAGTGCAGCAGTGCCAAGATCTGTCCGATAGAAGACAGAAGTTTATCTGGCCAGGAGACGAAGTTGGAACAGACTGCAGAGGCAGAGGAATGTCTGGAGGTGTTGCAGGAGGCAGCAACCAGACCATGCAGAAGTGAAGATCACTTCTCCACTAACCCCGGGTGTCTGATGCAGGAGCATCCAGCAGCACCTGCAGTAGAAGCATCCAGTTGCGGGAGAGCCACTTCTGAAGAGTTGGCTCAGGAAGAAGAAGAAGAAGGCACAAAATTTTTTTCTAAGGCAGAGGAAGAAAATAGTAGCGAAATCGCGACGTCATGATTTTGCAACGTCGTGAAATCATGACATCCAGGCGAGGCGGGGGTAGAGGCAGGAGTTTATCGTGATATCGCGACGTCGCGATATTGTGACGTTGTGAAATCATGACATGAAGTAGAAGTCGGGGTGGAAGTGAAGAATTGTAGCGAAATCATGACATCACGATTTTGCGACGTCGCAAAATCGTGATGTCGAAAGGCGAAGGTGAAGGCGGAGGTTTTGGTAGTAAAATCGTGATGTCAAAGGAGAAATCATGATATCGTGACGTCGTGATATCGTGACATCATGATTTCATGACAAAATTATGAGTGAAAGGTTGAGCGGTGAAACAATCGTGATATCACGACAAGAATTTGAAAAGAAGGCACGAAGGCTGAAAGGTCACGATATCGCGACATGTCACGATATCGTGACCAAAACTGCAAAGGAGCGCAGGGGGGCTGAAATGTCATGATATCGTGACATGTCATGATATTGCAACAAAGAGAGAAGAAGGCGAAGAAGGAGAAAGAGATGGCGGGAAAGCCGCGACAGGCGGTATTTTTGAGGATCATTCCAGAATGACACGTGGCACCCAGAGAACAGTCAAGGCGGACAAGAACCAAAAAGCACGGGGAACAAAAAGGATGGATGCGTAGAGAATCTGACAGGGAGCGACGATGACAGGGCCGTGCGGAGTGGGGTTTTAAATCGGGTTGGTGTCCCAATTTTCATGTTGAAGTTCCAGAGGGTCGGGGCCTCTATAAAAACCCAGTCTTTGTAATAAATCGGGTTGGTGTCCCGATTAATGCGTGACAGGTGTTTCAGAGGGTCGGGGCCTCTATAAAAACCCAGTTTTATGTATTAGTCGGGTGGTGGATCGGAGAATGCACTTAGAGCATAGAAGTGAGAAGAGAAGACCAAGCCGAGCGTTGGTCATTATAAAGCCTGCGGGCTATTTATCTGATGTATTTTTCTAGTATATTTTAATGAAAAGTAAGGTTTGAAGAAGTGTGTTTTTCGGTCCCTCGTCACTTCTCTTTTGGTATTTATGTCTTTCTAATTCCTTGTATCTGTGATCCTGTTTTTCTTCATCATTTTTGTCTTTTGACTCTTTGCATTCTATTGCATAGTGTCCATACCATCCATAATTGAAACATTTGATAGATCTTAGATCTATGGGTCTTTTGGAACCTCTATATCTTCTGCCATAATTTGCTTCTTCATCACTAGATGACTCACTGCTTGATTCTATCTTCTTTTCCTTTTTCTTTTTGTCTACTTTGAAAGCAACTTCTTTCAGAGGAATAAGATCTTTTGTTCTTATCTCAAAATTAGTAAGCATAACAAGCAAAGAATTCCTTGTCAAAGAATCACTATCAATTAATGTTTCTATAGCAGAAACCTTTTCACAATACCTTTTTGGAAGTCCTCAAGATCTTATCACAAGCATCAGATTCATCAACCTTCATTCCAAGACCTTTCATATCATGTACAAGTTCATCAACCTTGTTGAGATAGTAACGAATGTTTTCATCATCCCTCATTCTTATGTTCTCAAATTCTCCTTTGAGATTTTTTATCTTTGCCATTCTGACTCCTTTATATCCTTCATATATTTCATGTAGAATTTTCCATATTTCTTTTATGTTTTACATTCCATAACCTTCATAGATTCTTCTCTATGCAAACCTTTTATAATTGTATTCATAACTCTTGAATTTTCATGCATTAAAATCTTACCTTCTTTATTTGTAGGAGGATTGACTATTGAATCATATCCAAGTTCCACTGCATCCCAAAATTCATTTTCAAGTTCCATCAGGTAAAATATCATCAGCATACACCATTATAAGAAGTCACTTCCATCAAAGACTAGTGCTACATTATTGAAGGGTCCATCTCTTTGATCCTTTTGATCCATTGTGTTCTTATACCACTTTTTCTTCAAGTTGTCAAACTCTTCTAAAGGAACCTGCTCTGATACCAATTGAAGAATACAAGTTTATATTGAGAGGGGGGTGAACAGTATAAGACCACTTTTTACTTTTCTTTCCCAAATAGTATTAATTAATATAATCAATGGCAATATCAATAGAAATAACCAAATCAATGCACAAATCATCACACACAATAGAGACACAAATTTTAACGTGGTTCACCCAATGTGGGCTACCTCCACAAAGAAAATATTTCTCAAATAATCTCATAGGAATCCTTCCCAATTACAATTTTTATGGACCTCTGTCCAAAGGAGATGTTGATCCCCTAAATCTCAAGTTCGTGGATCTCTTACATAGGAGAAATTTTTCTCCTTTTGCTCTGGCTAGTGATATTCTAAAAGACTTCATCTCTTTGCTACACTGACTGGTGGATATCTCTCCACTTGAGGACTCCTCACTTAGATCTATCTTCAATTATTCTAGCTACTAGATCTCTATCCACTGAGACTCTATCCTCTATACTCTTTCACCTCCAAAGCTCTATCAATAGGTTTACTCAGAACCTCTTCAAATATTCTCATTAGGGTCACTCAAAACCTACTCAAATCTACTCAATAGGCTCACTCAGAACCTGCTCAAATATGCTCAATCGGTTCATTCAGATTTTGCTCAAATCTGTTAAATAGGTTTACTCATAACCTACTCAAATATGCTCAATAGGTTCACTCAAAACCTGCTCAAATATGCTCAACAAGCTCACTCAAAACTTGTCCAAATATGCTCAACAAGCTCACTCAAAACTTGTCCAAATCTTCTTAATAAGTCCTCTCTAGGACTTGCTCAAATCTACATAACAAGCTTTCACAAAAGCTTACTCAAAATCAGTCCACAAGCCTTCTCAAAGACTTTCCTCAAATCAGCTCAACAAAATCTCAACTCAATCTCATAGAAGTATAAATAGAATTGTTAGAGACTCAATATGTTCTATACTCAAATCCCAATCTCAACTCAACAATCTCATAGAAGCATAAAGAGAATTGTTAGAGACTCAATATGTTCTATACTAAAATCCCAATCTCAACTCAAATCGATCTCAACTCAATAATCTCATAGAAGCATAAAGAGAATTATTAGATACTCAGTATGTTCTATACTCAACTCCTAATCTCAACTCAAATCAATATCAACTCAAAAATCTCATAGAAGCATAAAGATAATTGTTAGAGACTCAATATGTTCTAAAATCAAATCCAATTTCTTTCTCAACTCAATTCAAATCAGAATATAGAATAGTTTATTTATGGAACTTGAACAACCACTTCACACAATCACTTGACTAGGCTCAAACAACTCTACTCAACCAATCACCACAAGGAACAACTCTTTCTCACAAACCCTAGTCCAAGAATGAATCAACCAACTCAAAATGTCTTCAACAATACTCAACAACCACTTTACATAACAATGATACTCATGTTCTTTTCAGCTCAAGTTCAAGTTCTTTGCATAACAACTCACTCCAACAACAATGCTTATAAAACAAGGTTTTAATCACAACTTTCAAACCAGAAAACCTTGAAGAATTAAACCAACTATTTTCAAATAGGAAACCATAATCAATCCTTTTCACTCCAATGATATTTTAGAAATCAACCACCCAAATAAAATCAATGGAGAATGTTACTCATACCTTTTTAATGCCTTATGAGTTATCCACTAAATCTGCCACACTCAACACTTTTCCTTTTTCAATCTAAACAAGGCTTAGAGATCTTGATTAATAACACAACAATAAAATAATGTCCAAATAACACCTTATTACTCCTACTTTATTTTAACATCCACAAAAGTTCTTTTTAAATAAAAACCCTTGCTCAAAACTAACTTTCACTAAAATAACTTTATTAATAACCCTTATTACTCCTAATAATTTTAAAAATCACAATTAAAATTTAACTCCACAACTCAAACAACCACTATAACCTTATTCCTAAGGTTATTCAATACATCAATTATCAAATCACCTTTACCCCTTATTACTCCACCTTAGGCAATAAAAAAATAAATACAAACTTCAATACCTACCTCGAGGGGAATAGAACCCTCGTCTTGTCCAACGCAAATGCCCTAGCCACGGCTGATTTGTTGCACAAGCTATGGGATCATTGTGAAAAAATAAGTACCACTCACTTCTTGTTCTTCTCTCCTTCTTCCAAGCAAAAAAGAAATGCACCTTGAGTGCCTCAACAAATCCAAAATGATGCTTGCAGGAATCGAATGCTTAACCTTCCTGCCACCAACACCTTTGCACAAACCAAGTTGTCACTGGGCCACACTACCCAACATGCTTTGGAAAATGGATGCGGTTAGCTGTCAATATTCATTGCTTCACAAAAAAAAAATAACACGAGCTCTTTCTTCACGAAAACAAATCATTAATCTTAATCGAGCAAGGATGATCTTCTTAAAAAAATTTAATGGCATATATATATGCCTTCCCTTAGCTTGAAAATGTCAGCGCTTTTGAACCTTCCTTTATGATGTCGGTGAATATTCTTTTAATTTAATTTTAAAATTTAAATTTTAATTTGAAGTAAATTGAAATTTAAACTAAATCTTTAGAATTAAATAATTCCATCATCGGGGCACATTTTTCTATGAAATGAAAAGCCAACTTGGGTTTTAAGAAAAACCCATTTCAAATCTGCCATCCATGGTTTTAAATAAAAACCTTTTGCTAAGCTTCCCTTGAAGCTCCTTTTTGTAACCACATGCCATGCATCCCTTCTTGAAACTTTTATAAAAAAAACTTTGCTTCTACACAAGCATAGTGTTAGCTTACATAGATCCTTTTGACATCAATGACAACTCTTAGCTTAGGAACTAAAAATGCCCAACACTATTTTTTTAGGTTTTAGTTGTTTGGATTATCACGTCAAGCTATTGGAATATTAGTTATGCTTAGAACTTGATTATGTGGTTTTGATTTCTTCTATAAAAACTTGCTCAAAGTGGTGGAGGCTATTGGAGTAGTAGAGGGCATTATTTATTCTTAATTTACATTCAATAATGCTTTGCTTGGTGATTGGTCTTTTATACCTTTAATGTTATTTAGTTGAAGTGTATATTACCAAAGATATGGTATTGCTATTAGCCAAATTTCATCTACATTTAATTGATATTTCTCTTCCTTCTCTTTCTAGCTCTCCATTTATCACTTTAGTCTTTCTCCATTTTTTTTTAATTTTTTTTACAAGTTATTGACCTTCTCTAGAGGTTGTATAGGGTGAAATTACAAAGCATCCAATATTGGACCCTATAGTCTAGGGTGTGCTTCTATCCACTAGGTGGATTATAAAACATGAATAATTGGCTGACTCTTATATATGATATTCAAAACAATACCATTATCAAAACAACATCAATAAATCACCTAAAATCACTAGAGAAGCAATAGGAAAAATAGTTAACAAAACAAGTCCAAATGGAGTATTTTGAAATTCAAGATATACATTCATAATGCAATTATTTCTCATCTATAATTTTAGCAAAAATGATCTAAAATTTAAGGCCCATAAGAAGGATCAATAATGCTTACATAAGGGACTCAAACTATGTTCATTGCTAGCACATTAAAAGAAGCATAAATATATAGCCTATCTTATGAAATGACTTAATCAAATGAATGAGACGAAGATGTATAAGAAATTATAAGATTAGATTGACCTCACTAGAGTAGAAGACATTGATAAAAATAATATTTGGTAACAAGTATATGAGGCAAGTGAATAGTTGACTTCATCAATAGTTGATCTACTCAAAATACTTTAAGAATATCCTTCACATTGAAGAAATAAATGATTTACTTGAATATATTGAAAAATACACTTCAAACATTAAATTCATATAAGAATTAATTAAATGGTTGTAATAAATGTATTTGGTGTGCAATATATGTAGAACCTAACACTCCTAAGTATCAAACTAGAAAATTCTACATTAAGGGGGGGAAATTCTCTCTATTTTCTACATTACCCTTTAGAATTTCATCAATTCAAAATGCTTTAAATAGATCTGAACTTTGACTATGATGTAATAAAGGGTGAAATATTAGGAATTATTACATCATAGTAGGTATTTATATAATTTTAGTTACCACTCAACACATGGTTTGTATGGTCTACTATACGACAAAGGTATAATGACAATCATAGTTGATATGATAGGGCATATGTCCTAAGCACACTTCAACAAGCTCCATGCACGTGGTATAGGATAGAAGTAATTGTACTATTGTTATGCATAAATAAGGTATTTTATGTACTTTAATTACCTACCATTATATAATCCAAAACATTTGAATCTCGGGTTGATTGTACCACTCCTTTGGTAGACTCTAATTTGTATTGGTATCCTATGGGTGGACTCCACTATCTTATTGAGAGAAGAATTCATATAATTTTAGCTATTAATTATTATTCTAGGTGAATGCATGTACCCCAAAAAAAATCACTAGAAAGTGACCAAGAGGATTTTTAGATACATTAGAATAACTTGTCAAATGGGTATTCATTACTTAGTTGGATTCCCTCCAGTTTTGATAGGATTTTTAGATGCTCATTGGGCTAGTGATTTAAATGAACAATGGTCCACCACAAGCTTTATGTTCTATTAAGGATACAAAATTATTTTTTGGTATTCTATATTCCATGTTTCCATATTTTAGTCTTCTATGGAAGCTAAATATTATGCTATAAATGAGGTAGCTAAACATTTTGAGTGGATGCTCATGATTTTAGGTGAGATTGGAAATCCTTAGAATTTTATAGACACTCTTTGATGCGATAGTCATAGTACCATATAGCTTGTCTATAATCTAGTATTTCAATGGTGGACCAAGTAGAAATAGATTTGGATGCACGTTCTAAAATAATTTTATGCATATGAGATAGTTGATCGTACATTTGTGCCTTTAATAGATTAGGAAATAGACATCTTGACCATGTCCATGTCCATGTTCAAGGTTTCTATTATGCACATGTGGTAGATACTTGGCATACAGGAGTGTCCCTTAAGGGCAGATGATAAATAAGGGTCTCTCTCCATCTCCCCCATTCAACTTAAGGGGTGATGTTGGAATATGTGGTAGTTAATATTCTCTTGAGGGTGTGATTTAATTTTGTATTGTATTGTATATATAAGCCCTTTAGACCCTTGTAAACCTTGAAAAATGTATTTTATAATATTTTATTATTTTAATCCTTAAGGTTAGCTAGTTAACCTTGACAAAAAGGTAACTTGTATTTGCAGATAAACATCTTATCATACCTACCATTTCATTGTCTATTGAAGTATAATTCAATTTTTTGATAGTGAAAATATTTGGTATCCACGCACACCTTCCATAATTATTTGCATTACTTTGTTTGTATTTTTTTTTTAGAAATACTAGGTAATGTGTTGTTTCTATTCATTTTTAGAAACTAATATGAAATACATATATGTCATCAAGTAACATGAAATCAATTTGTTACTTTCATGTGATCAACCTACCAAAAATTTGTTAGATTTTAATGCTTAATACTTAATGTAAATAACCCCAAAATTGAATATAAAGTTGCAATATAAAATACTTAACAATGACAATAGCTTTCACAAATATAACTCATAAATAACTTCAAAAATAGCTCATAAAATGGACACTAATAAATACTCATGAAAATTGTAAAATTATATATAATAAAGGTCACACACACACACACACCCTATTTCTCTCATTACAATGCTTAGTCATAAATATATAATAGAATGTGACTCTTAATATTGAGTACTCTTAACCTTCACTCTCCTTTGAGACTCTTCACTTTCCTATTCTAAGGACACATGTGCACTCTTACATAATGGAAACTTGTGCACATTTACACTCACCACACTTGCACACCTAATTACATGACACTTTTGCATTTCCTACACATTATTACATTTACTCTAAAATAGGACACACTCCTAATCTAATATTTACAATGATGTACCCAAGGTGGTACATTAGCATGTACCAAATAATATAATATACTCCAACACCCTCCTGTATTACATTATTTGGTTATTGAAGACTTTAGTCTTCAATATGGATCTTCATCCTTTACTATTCAATTTATCTCCAGTAAATTTATATCTGAAACCTTCAAATAAGTGTCCTCTTTAGGTTCAATCTTCATCTTGCCTCTCTTTACATAATTCCTTTTCTTGTTTCTTCTTTTTCTTTGTTTATTTACCTTTACTAATGATATATCTTCAGTAGTGGGTTAGTACATCATCACAATAGTATTGACTTGAATTCAATAATTCATTACTAGTATGTTCTTCTTTCTTTTGATTCATTCCTTGAAATATTTCAAAAGTAATTAATAATAGATAAATCATCAAACATTCCTTTGAGGAAAGTACAACTATTTGTTTAGCATTCCACCAAGTCTTGAAAAGTACTTCATGAAGATAACCAATCAATGTCATAAAATTATCTTCTTTTGCTTCCTTGAGAAACAAAGAAAATATTTCCTTTATATTGGTAGGAAAATATTTGTATCCATCAAAGGTATCTATTAAGTTTTGTGAATAAAACCTAAGTTCATGAAATAGTTCTTAACCATTTTCATTAAATGCATTTTTAGCTATTTCATCCATATTTATTTTAGCCTAGAAAAAATATTTTTTTCAAATTTATAAACCTTTGAGTTGAATCCCTTTTGTCTCCCTAGTGTTTGAATGAAAGACTTAAGTTAAAATTGATACAATTTTAACTTTGGTAAAAATTTCAGCTTTCAAAAAAAACTTTATGTTGAATCCTTATATCTCCCTAATTTTGAATGTATGGTCAAATAATAACTTTGATAAAAATTTTAAATTTCTGTAGCACCCCAAAATTGGCGCAGTAAAATTGGAATAATTACATTCACCTTAGTAAATAATTTAAAAATCAAATTTAACCTCCCAAACCGCCCGTTAACCGTCGAGAAACCTGTTTCCTCTTTTTCCGCACCATTTTTAGTAGTTGTTTTGACCGTTTGACGATATCGTCTCCGATTAGACGATATCGCCCTAGATTTGACGATTTCGTCTGGACTAGAACGTCCAGACGATTTTGTCGCAAAACTGAATTTGCATAGTTGGAATCCGTTCCAACGGGTCTCCAATCCGAGCAGAAGCGTGTCTGCGCCATTGGGACCCTTCCCCCGTTGGAGATCTCCCAAATTGGGATGATCTCCAACCTCCCAACAACTATCCTATGCCTATTTAACTCTAATACTTTTCCCTCCCCAACCCCTGGCTGAATTTTTATGTAAATCAACTCCCTATGTGCTAAAACACTTCAAATTTTCTCTTGCACTAGTCCTATATTAATTTTATTGCAGGTACACCACTGGTTTTTAGCCGGAGCCAACACCTATCACCGTCGACGAACCTATCAAGATCGAAGGTGATCTCGTCAAATTCGGGATGATCTCGTACTGATGCGAGACGATTTCGACTGTAGCACACATCGAGGCAATCAGTGCCTAGAGTTTGCTTTTCTTTCTCCTTTCTCTGTCATTTCATGCTATAAATTAGATTGTCTATTTAGTTTTTATACTATATTGCATCTGGAGTTCACCCATTTTTTCTAGTTTGCATATTAAGATCATATTCTACTATTTAAACACTGTGATTTGCATTTACTTTTGTTCTTGCATATTTTTCAATACTCATATTACTTTTTCATATAGTTTGCCTCTGTTTACACAATAGAATTTCTTGTATTTTGCATCTGTTCATTGTTTTGCAGGTCTCTGATGAATTCGTTTGACGAATTCGTCAGATTGCAGACGATCCTGTCAGTTTAGACGATTTTATCAAATTGAAGGCGATTTTGTTGAATTGCAGACGATCCAGACTGCTACAAGTAATCAAAAACTTCATCAGACTTTCGGATCAGGTAATCTTCATTGGCCTCCTTTAAATTCTTTGTTTTTGCTTTTTTTTCTGTTTGTTGTTTTCATTTAAATTGCATTTTCATGTAGTTTAAGTTAGAATCATTCGGCCAAACCTAGGATGAATGTTTAAAAATAAAACGAACTCATCAAAAGTCATTCCCAAAACCTAGGCGTGGAAACCGCTGCCAAATGTTTCCTGGTGAACCCACCATCCGTTGACAAATCACCAAAATGCACCTCCCTTGAGAGGTGGAACCTTCGCAAAGTCCTCTCGTCCGAGGTACTGCACCATCCTTTTCCCATCCTCCTTTTGGGTGTGGATCCAATAGCCTGAAGGTAGGGATGCGAAAAATTTGGAGCGATACATTTTGGTGAACCCGACGTGAATGCATTGTAAACCTTTTGAAAATAAAAACAAAAATATATATATGTATACAAGAAAAACAAAAACAAAATCATCATTTCATGTTTTAGATTCAATTCTAAATAGTAGATGCTAAATATTACTTTTAAAAGTACTAAAGAAACCATGAGTTTTTACTCAAATCAATATGAGCCCATTAGTAATGTTGGAAGAATTCAGCCAAATACATTTGTTGATTATGATCAACCTTATCCCTATTCAACATCACCTCCATCACACTTCTCTCATTTTTCATCCTTACCCCAACAAGACAATCCCTTTGCCAATCCTCTTCATAACGATATTATCTATCCTCCCATATATCCATATTATGTCTATCGATCCACATACAATCCTCCTCCACCTTTTCAATATTCTTCTCTCAATACAACACATTCATTTCAACAAGAAAATACTTATTCTTCCAATTCTACCATGCACTCACATCATACTTCACAATCTTCCTATCATCATTCTACCCATAATAAAGAAAGTAGAGGTGAGAAACCATTAGGTCCTTTTATGACAAAATTTCTAAGGCATTTATCAAAAACCTCTCAAAAACCTTCATCACGTAAATTTACAAAGCTCAATCAACCAATGGATATAATTCTCAAGTATTTACTTGACACAAATATTATTGAACTTCCTTCCATAAGACAACCTGATACCACATCAGATTGGTTTAAACCTGAGTTACATTGTGAATATCATAGAGTAGATGGACATATGACACAAAATTGTAAAGATTTAAGATGTGCAATTCAAGATTTGATTGATAAGAATATTTTTAATATAAAGGAATTACAATCTACAACTGACTATAAATCTTTAGTAAACAATCAAACCCCTACACAACAAATACCAATAATCAATCAAGACATGGGGATCTCCCAAGAACCCTTATTCAATTATCAACAACAAGAAACCAATCAAATATTGCATGTTAATATGTCCCATCATGATGATATTATTAATATTGTAACAAAAACTACAAATGAGCAACCTCAAGTTCAATCAACTCAATCAGATATTCAAGATATGGATTGCTCATTTGACCAACCTTCAAAACTATATTTGGCTCTAGAGAATGATCCAAAATGGAATGTAAGCATAGAAAGCTCATATTTAGAATCAAAATCTCAATCTGAAATCCCCTTTGATAGCCAACAACAAGTGATTAATCCTCAAGCAAAGATATCCCTTTTAGAAGTATTACAAATTTATCACAAGGAAATTTTGTTCAAAATACCTAGCCAACAATTTGTTCCTCATCATATTTTCTCTAAGAACATAATTAATGGTGTTAACCCTCTTGAGGTTAACCATATTTCATTCTATGATGAGGAGATTCCTTCCTCTACTCCACAAGAAGACTATTATCTTTACATTACAAAATCTAATAAAGAAATACTTATTAAAACTATCATGGTAGATAATGACTCTTCTCTTAATTTATGCACTTATCAATTATTCCAAAAATTCAAAACAAAGGAAGAAGATTTTAATGAATCAAATGTTATTATAAAATCTTTTAACAATGAAATTCAAGAAGCTCAAGGTACTATAATTTTTCCCTTTAATATTGGATCCAAGATCTTGGATATTTTATTCTATGTAGGATATTGTCCTTCACCTTACAACCTATTTCTCCAGAGTCCTTGGATTCATACCATGAGGGTTGTCCCTTACACTCTTCACCAATGTTTGAAGTTTGAAATTGCAAATAAAATTGTTACCATACATGATGACCCAACACCATTTGAATAATATTTAATAGTTGAAACATCAAGTTTTATACATTCTCTATTATCACAATTATCTTCTATCCATCACTTTTCTTCATCCATATATGATCATCTTTGTTTACCAAATAACACTCATGCATATCTTTCACATATACTTTCTTCATCTTATCAAAACTTGGAATATAATAATAAGAATGGAGAACTTTCTTATCCTTCTTACATTTTACTTTGTAACATGATCAATTTTACACATATAAAAGTCAAATCTTTTGCTACATTATTTTACATTATAACAAAGCTTTTGTTACCGCTACCTTTTATTCATCACCTTTTATTCTTACCTTCACCTCAACCAGATTATCCTTCAAAACCTCCTTTGATTTTGAAGCAACCTTAGACATGCTATATTCAAATAACCTTATATAGTGTATATAGATCATCTTGTATATACCATCAATTTCAATTCATAAATTAAAATCAAAATACAAAAAAATAAAAATCCTCAAAATCTTCAAAAAAAAAATACAAATGCAACCAAAGAACTTAAAGGTAAATTTGAGCCCAACTGGCTCGGACCATACATTATTACTGCTAAATTTGAATCAGGAGCGTATAAATTATCTACCTTATATGGTAAAGAACTTAAAGAACCCATGAATATTTTACATCTCAAACGTTATTATGCATAAATTTGGTCATTTCATCCATGTATATATTTGTTCAAAATTATTATCTTGTATTTCTTTCAATTTATTCAAAAACCTCAAAAACATTCATAATCATCCAAAAATCTTCAAAACTATCTATTGCATTTATTTAAAGCGCTTGTTAAGTTCTTTTTGCTCAAAAACAAAAATCTAAATAAAAATCTAAAAACAGCTATATGCTTGACTCTTTCGAAACCAAAACAATATACAGAAGAAAGAGAGAGTCAACATTCTCAAAACTTTCTCAAAATCATTATTTTCTTACAATTATTGCAATTATATGTTTCAACTTATTTTGGATAAAATTAGCATTTATTTAGCATCCCTCACTTGCACAATCACAACAATAAATATCTTGATTTTATCTGGCATGATTACTAATCTCTCTTATATCAAAGTCCACAAAATTCAATTAAATAAAGTTTGAGCATAGAGAATTGATCTTGTTATTTACTTAAACCAAGCACATCCTTTCACAATAAAATGATTATATTTGTAATTTCCATGTTTTGCTACATAGTAGAACTGATTTCTTGAGTGAAAAGTTTCCCCTGCTATCCTATCATGCACACGGTCTAGAATCTTTGAGAATTGGCAAAAGGACAAGCTCACCCCTACCTAGAATAAAAATCCCTTGCTCTACAGCTAATCCGAGCAAGTATCCCTAGAAAAAGAAAAGAAAAATTCAAGAAAAAAAGAGAAGAAAAATGTTATTTCAGCAATGTTCCAAGCATTATCAAGCAAAAGAAATACAAAAAGAAAAATAAGCAAAGTTCAAAAGAAAGCAAGAAAGCAATAAAATCCCTTTCCCTACCCTTTGAAAAGAAAAGAAGGGTTGATGAGCTTGAATCCCTGGAATCCTCAATTATTCGAAAAGCGTGAGGTAAGCCCCATAACAGGTGGTTTGTGCCCAACCCGCTTGGCCTTGGGTAACTCCTAGCATGGCGATATGTCCGTCACATTAGCGACCTTCTTTTGTACGGACCTATGTCCGCATATGGATTAGCTAGCTCTTGATAATCCGATCTACATAGTAGCCTAGTATGGTTATATGCATCTACATCATGGTTAATGAACACTTATTTGGTTTCTTCAAATCACTTGTATCATAGTATCTTGCTCAAAACTGGTAAATGAACAATGCAATTGCACACACATTTGTATTTGAGAGATTTTGTCTATCATTATGATAAATCAAGATTGGAAATGAATTCACATATGCACATGGGATTCCTTATAAATCTAACTTTTGTCTTCAAAATACTTTGAAATATTATTTTTGCAACTTGTTTGGAATAAATCAAGTACAGTTGTTTACCACAAAGACAACTATATAATAGAAAAATCAACAATTTCTTTCAAAAATATACAATTAAAAATATACATATCTGATTGACTTTCGCAACGATGGTATAGTTTCAAAATCAAAATTGGAATTTTATGCCTAGCGCAAGTCCTCATTATCATATTTTCTGTTCATCAAAAAATCAATCATGAAATAAAACTATCCTTTTTTGGATTTTTGCGATGATGGTATAAGTCTATACCTACATATTCTATGCCTAGCGCAAACCATTGTAACAATTTTTATTCCCCATTTATCAAAAAATCATAAAAACCATATGACTTCATTTTATGTTACACAAATTATGCCTTTTCAAAAGCAAACCCAGTTTTTTTCCCTATTTTCTGTCATTATGTCAACCTTCAACTTTGCAATGATGGTATAATTCCTAAGGAATTATTCAAAAATATTATCACACTTAGGAATTTATGCCTAGCAAAAATCATTTTAAACATTATTTCATGCACAAATATTTTTCATGAAAATCTGAAAACAAACCAACCATCATCATCACCAGTTGCACTATTGCACCAAAGTCTTAAGACAGTCTCTTAAGCACTCTTTTACTTTTAACAATATTTCTATAAATGGGATTAGCTTGACGACCGAGTGAGCAACGACTCCATGAAATGGTCTATAATAGCGACAATGTCCTTTGAAATTTTGTTAGAAGTCTCTTTTTATCTTTTATTTCATCTCATCACAAACAATCAATTTGTTACATCAGATTATTTCATTTAAAATTTTATAGCATGACATTCAAATTATAATATTTCCAACGACATAATTACATGAATTATCAAATCAATCAATCAAACATAAAAACATCATAAACATACACATAACACAAGTCATATGATCAAAAACATATCATATATCAAACATAATTTCATTCAAAAATAATTCAAATTAATTTTGCTTTTCGCGTTTTTACCTCAAACGTTCGATTTGGGTAAAAACACGGAGGAGGCACCATAGTAAGCTGTTGTACGATTCGACCAAGAATCGTCGCCTAAAAATGGAAATAATTTTTGATTTCTCGTAGATCGAGAAGAACTCATCTTTAACGCATTTTCTTCAAAAAATTTGCTAAAGAGGGGGCAAAATGTGGCACCCTAAAATTGGCGCAGTAAAATTGGAATAATTACATTCACCTTAGTAAATAATTTAAAAATCAAATTTAACCTCCCAAACCGCCCGTTAACCGTCGAGAAACCCGTTTCCTCTTTTTCCGCACCATTTTTAGCAGTTGTTTTGACCATTTGACGATATCATCTTCGATCAGACGATATCGCCCTAGATTTGACGATTTCGTCTGGACTAGAACGTCCAGACGATTTTGTCGCAAAACTGAATTTGCATAGTTGGAATCCGTTCCAACGGGTCTCCAATCCGGGTCGAAGCGTGTCTACGCCATTGGGACCCTTCCCCCGTTGGAGATCTCCCAAATTGGGATGATCTCCAACCTCCCAACAACTATCCTATGCCTATTTAACTCTAAGACTTTTCCCTCCCCAACCCCTGGCTGAATTTTTATGTAAATCAACTCCCTATGCGCTAAAACACTTCAAATTTGCTCTTGCACTAGTCCTATATTAATTTTATTATAGGTACACCACTGGTTTTCAGCCGGAGCCAGCACCTATCACCGTCGACAAACCTGTCAAGATCGGAGGCGATCTCGTCAAATTCGGGATGATCTCGTACTAATGCGAGACGATTTCGACTGCAGCACACATCGAGGTAATCAGTGCCTGGAGTTTCCTTTTCTTTCTCCTTTCTCTGTCATTTCATGCTATAAATTAGATTGTCTATTCAGTTTTTATACTATATTGCATCTGGAGTTCACCCATTTTGTCTAGTTTGCATATTAAGATCATATTCTGCTATTTAAACACTGTGATTTGCATTTACTTTTGTTCTTGCATATTTTTCAATACTCATATTACTTTTTCATATAGTTTGCCTCTGTTTACACAATAGAATTTCTTGTATTTTGCATCTGTTCATTGTTTTGCAGGTCTGATGAATTCGTCTAACGAATTCGTCAGATTGCAGACGATCCTGTCAGTTTAGACGATTTTATCAAATTGAAGGCGATTCTGTTGAATTGCAGACGATCCAGACTGCTACAAGTAATCAAAAACTTCATCAGACTTTCGGATCAGGTAATCTTCATTGGCCTCCTTCAAATTCTCTATTTTTGCTTTTTTTTCTATTTGTTGTATTCATTTAAATTGCATTTTCATGTAGTTTAAGTTAGAATCATTCGGCCAAACCTAGGATGAATGTTTAAAAATAAAACAAACTCATCAAAAGTCATTCCCAAAACCTAGGCGTGGAAACTACCGCCAAATGTTTCCTGGTGAACCCACCATCCATAAAAAAATCACCAAAATGCACCTCCCTTGAGAGGCGGGACCTTCGCAAAGTCCTCTCGTTCGAGGTACCGCACCATCCTTTTCCCATCCTCCTTCCGGGCGCGGATCCAATAGCCTGAAGGTAGGGATGCGAAAAATTTGGAGCGATACAATTTCCAAAAATTTATGTTGAATATCTTTTGGCTCACCAATTAGAAATTTAAAAGTTTTGTAAAGGAAATTTGTAAATTTAGTATTTCTAATTTGATGTAGAAAACCTTATTTCTTCCCTTTAAATTATTTGCAAACATTAAAACTTGATTTACAAAATTAAATAGATTAATTACAAAATTTGTAATTAACTTTCCAAAATTCCAAATTAACCTTCCAAAAAATTTCAAAACTTCTTAAAATACATTTATAAGATTTCTAGGGTTTCAATTTCTCAATTTGATGTCTTATATTATAAAAATTATAATTAACATAAATATAACTAGATTAATTAAAATTAACTTTCGAAAAAATAAAATTAAATCAACCTTATAGCTCCCAAACCTTAGTATAGAGCAAAATTAATTTGAAAAATAGTTTACCTCCAAAACTAAGCATGCTAATTTTGTGGTCTTCTACCCAGGTGTTGTAGGTGAGTTGGAGAGGAGAGGGTAATCCTCCAAGGGAGGTCCCAGGTTCGAATCTCCATCCTACCAAAAAGCTAAATTGGGTACCCAAAATCCAATTGATAATGTTGGTATGGGCAGGGCTGGGTACGACCCTCGGGTGACTTTGATGGTGTAGAACCCCCTGTTCATGGTCTCTTAGACCAAGGCAGCCCCGCAAGGGTTTTTTTTCTTGAAAAAAAAAATTTGTGGTCTTCTATGTTTGACCTACACTAAAACTATGTCACTCATCCTATTCACTCTCTCTTTAGGTGCTTAATACCCTAATTTCTACCTTGTATTTGGATGCTATTTGGCCAAATATTAAAATACTTTTGACATCAGAAAATCAAGGAAATAAACCTTTGCATTTTGGTGATATTTCTTCTTATATTTTTGCAATAAAATCTCTCTTATTGGGCTTCCAAAAAGCTTGTAACAACATGCACTTTTCACCTTTATGTTAGCTCTATTCTATACTTACAAAAACAACATTTACACTTATCCTTTTAATAAATATTTCCACCCTTTTTACTCCTTCTTCATGCCATATCTAACTTGTTCTCTTGATGTAATAATATGTTGATTCATAGGTGGTGAAGATGCTTCCTTCCTCAACTTGAAGACATAAAATTTGATACCTTATTTTGTTGTTTTTGAAACTTGCATATGGTTCTTGAAATAGATCAATTATTTATGCTTAAACAAAGTACTCTTATAGCACCAATTTGCAAATATTTTTGGTAGGGTTATGCGTAAGGGGTCAAACCCAAAATGTATTTATAAAAATTTGGCGAATCGGTTTCAAAATCCAGGTGAATAGTTTCGAAACACATGTAGAAGGTTCACTATTATTAGGGGTAATATTGAAAATTTAAACTTAAAATGGTCAAATTATTATAAAATTGGGGCGAATTGACAAAAAAAAATTGCACCTAGAAATTTTTGGCTAATGGACCCTGGTCAAGGATCCCAAATATTAGCCAATTCCAAATTTTGAAAATCCTAATTTTAGTCAATTTTGCGAAAATAGCCACTATGCATAACCCTTATTTTTGGTCTCCTTCCTTAGTTTCTTTCTTGCTAATTTTTCTTACCTTATTTCCATGTAAACTTGCTGGCCAAACATGTACAAATGTAGCTCCTTTTCTTCTCAAAAATGCTGCCCAAAAATTTGCTCTATTCCCTTTCAAAGTGCTGCCCAATAACTCTAAAATTCATAGCTCTTCTCTTCTCAAAAATATTGTCTAAAAACTTTGCTTTATCCTTCCAAATAGCTATCACAAAACAATAAAATTTTCAGCTCTTCTAATTCTTCAAATCTTGCCCAAAATATCTCCAAAAGTTTACTTTCTTCTCCTTTAATTTTCTTCTCAAAATTTTTGAAATAACGAAACACCACCACTATGCCTATTTCATCCACTGCTATGGCATAATTTAACCAATTTAATTATGTAGTGAATATTATTGGTTGGATTATATTACATTTTTGAACAATTATCACTGCTCCTTGCTCATCTTTGTGCAGTGACAATTGTTACTCGATCGATTGCACCATCTTCATCCTAGATTGAATCATCTGAGTGCCACTCTCTACATAACCACTCTATTATCAGCATATCCCATTCATGGCTTTGTTCAGATCACTGAAAATCGACACCATCATTTTTATATTCAAAATGCTCACAATGGATCCCATATAATATATTGGATCCAACTATACCATCATCGGTAGCCTCCTTCTATGATACTATTTCATGATATGAGCTCTACAGTGCATCTCTTGTTGAAACATCATATATGACATAACACAAATCCCACATGCACCAAGAGTGAGCATCAAATGGTGTTTATAATTACCAATGCACATATAATCATTTGACTCAACCATGGGCCATTGGGGTACCTCGAACTTTGTGCTTCTCTTAACCTCTTCAAAAATTATGCTTGGAGTTTGACCAAACTTGGTCACTTTCCTGGACAAACCTACAAACATAAATAACAACCTTTTATTAATTTTTTTTTATAAAATTGATTTTAATTCAAACGTTTTAAAACAAATATATCCTTTTAAAACAATTTTAAATATTTAAAATTATAAAAAATTTAAACATCTTAAAATTTCAACAATTTAAACAAACAAACATAAAAATAAACTAAATATTATAATTTAAAATTAACTAAAACATAAACAATTAAAACAACACAATCATTAAACCTCAAAACTTCAAAATTATCATCAAAAGTCCAAATTTTCCAATGGGTCCCCAATTTTGGGGTCATTGTAAAATGGTCACAACAGGTCTTAATCATTGTAGGGATTATGTTACCACCATATTTTTCCATAATGTATATCAAATATTCTACCTCAATTTTTTGAAAATTTCACATATATTGCTTGACATACAAATAATTATGCTATGAAATATCCAATAACATGTCAAGATGTTGAAAGTGCTCTTCCCATGTACTATTGTACACTAGAATATAGTCAAAAAATACCATGTAAAAATTTATAGATATGGATTAATAACCTTAATCATTAGACCTTTAAAATTTGAGGGTACTTGGGTGAGACCAAAAGTCATAAAAAATAACTCATAGTTCCCCTCATGATTCTTGAAAGTAGTTTTGGTTATATCATTCTCTTGGACATAAATCTAGTGATATGTAACATTAGGTCTAATTTGGTAAAATATTAAGTACCATGCAACTCGTCTAACAAGTCATCAATTAGTAGAATTTGATTCTTATCCTTTATTGGCATATTGTTATATTGTGAAAGTCCACGCACATCCTCCATGGTCTATTCCATTCTTATACCAATAGGACAATTTTTGAAAAATATCTTGTGCTCAAGCAAATTAGTCATGTGTCCAATAATTTCTATACCATATACAAAATCTAATTCTTCTAATGATAGGTTATCTATATGGCCATATGTTTGGGGTTCAAATTCATGGTACCAAGTTGATTATATTATCATTGAATCAATGATGAGTTGTTTTTTTAGGATGATTGAAAATATTTTGATTCTTTATTAAAATGGCTAATTCTAGAGGTGCTTTTTCATCGTAAATAGAACACAACTGCATCTAGAAAAATATTCCAACTACTTCCCTATGAACCTTATTAATTATCCATTATATTTTAATGGACATATGACATTGGGTTTTACATTATTTATACATTATATAGTATATGTTTTACTATTTACCATTAAGTATATTTAAAGCTTTAATAAATCCCATATTATGAGCCCCAAAGTTCTCAACTAGGTATAATCCAATACAATTCCCATGCCTCCCAAAGGAATTGCATAGATATTAGTTTTGAACTAGTAGTCACCAATGGATAAAATATAATCTAAACACAAATCATTACAAGTAATGATATCCCCATTAGTCATTCTTAAATTTATTTGATCACAACCATAGATGAAACAATCTACTCTTTTTGACTACATTGGGATCAATAAAGTTATCTATGCTACCAAAGTCCAATAGTATTAAGACTTTATAGCCTTTGATAAATCCTTAGATTTCCAAGAATTTGGGTATAGATATTTCAATCATAGAATTGAAAGAAAGTTTAGGAGTTCCTTTGACTAATGTATTGGATAAAATTTCTTCCTCCACTAATTCTAATTGCTCTTTTATTAAGTCCATAAATTCATACCTTGTGTCTATAAGAGAAGATTAAATACTACACATATCCATAAGAAATATACAATGTGGTTTACATTTGTGTCTCATAGCCCATTTTCTATCATAGTTATAAAAGAGTCCTTTGGATTGATAGTTCACAATCTCCATTGGTGTTAACTTCTTCACTATTTAAAATTTTAAAGCATTATTGAGTGTGGGTGTAGAATTTCTATTCTATGATGTTGGGGATCTAGAGGATCTCCTTTGGGCATCTCATTTAATTTTTATGATTTTAGAGAGCCTTCTGAAAATCATGTATGTGATCATATTGATCATCTATATCTTACTTCTAATTTATTATTTAAGACCATTCATGAAACATATCTTGAAAAAGACATTTAGGAAAACCTTGGGTTCTATTGGCCAAATTCTTAAAGTTCATAATATATTTGGGTATTTTACTTGTTTGTTAGATCTTGATGATGGATCGAGTAAAATATTAAAACTCTTATAGGTCAAATTGACAAAGGAGTTCACTCTTGAATTGTGTCCACCCAATGTTTTGTTAGCAAATAGGACCAAACATCATAGGTATATAGTTTCTAGGATCATATAAAATCATGCATATAATCTCATTTAGTAATAGCACCGATATTATATAAAAGAAACTTTATTGATTCAATCTAAAATTGATTAAATTACATAGCATCCATCCTAATTTATTATATAGCATAGAGCTTTATCTTCAATATATAACCATTCATGAGTCTCTTCAATGCACCTAAATTTTGCTCTTCTTAAACTCACAGGACATACAACCTTCCATATTCCTTTAATTACATAATGAATCTCCATAACACATAATGACAAAGGCTTTCATAATTACATATAACTCCCTAAAATTGACACATCACACTCAAATATCACTTACATACAAGACACCTCACATAACTCTTTATTTTTAGACATGACACCTCTCAATCATAACTCACACTTGATGGTGATATTAATTAGCCTCTATACATGTGTTAGAAAAGTGAAATACTTGATATTATTCAATTGAAAAGACCTTGCTTAAATAGCAAGTGCTTACAATATGATCCATTGAATCATAACTAACTGAGTTAATATCAACCACACAAATTATCCTAGTAACAACTTAGGATATAATATTATTCTAACACCCCCTTTTATGTGGTACTAGGATATACTAACACCCCCCCTTAAATGATACTAGGAGGTAGTGAAAGAACAAAAAAAACCAAAACAAGTGGCATATCCACAAGTATGAGTCCCAAAAATAAGACTTGATAAGGTACTCATGTACAATATATCCATAAAAATACTTGTTGGAGATATGATGAAAGAACCACAAGGGAGAAACCCACCTGCATGAATATAAGACGAAGAAGGAAGACGTGCATGGAGGATGGTTGAAGGAAGATGTCCTCTTCAACCCCACCTAGGACAACTTACATCAAGAAGCCTATAAAGGATCCATCAGATATCTCACAAAAGTAGAGACTCATCACCAAAATAATGAAACCTGTTGAGCAAGGTGCAACAAAAGTATTGTCATTGTTGTCAACACAGATAAATAGATCAGTTGATGCAGTTGATGTAGTGGATAGGAGTTCAAAGGTCAGTCAAAACATGTACAGTGAATTTCCAAGAAGATAGAAGTGGCCCAGATTCAGAAAATCAAAGAAAAAGACAAGTAAAAAAATTGTCGCGATATTGCGACATGTTTTCTGTCACGATATCGTGATAGGTTGAGAAGAAAGAAGGTAGAAAGAAAAACGTTGTGATTTCATGATATATCGGAGGAGAGAGAAGGCACAAGCAAAATTTTCATGATTTCGTGACATGAACAAGGAGAGAGAAGGCATAAGTAAAATTGTTGTGATTTCATGACATGAACGAGGAGAGAGAAGGCACAAGCAAAATTGTCGCAATTTCATGACAGGAACGAGGAGAGAGAAGGCGCAAGCAAAATTGTCATGATTTTGCAACATGGCCGAGGAGAGAGAAGGCACAAGAAAAATTGTCATGATTTCACGACATGGCCGAGGAGAGAGAAGGCACAAGGAAAATTGTCACGATTTCGTGACATGTTGGTAGAGAAGAAGGCAAGTAGAAAAATTGTCATGATTTCGTGACATGTTTGAAGAAGAGGCGTAGGCAAAGAAAACTGTCGTGATTTCACGACATGCTCGAGGAGAAGGAGCTCACAAAGAAAAGTGTCATGATTTCATGACAGGTTCCAAGAGGAAGCGCTAAGGAGAGAAAGTGTCATGATTTCATAACAGGATCGAAGAGAAAGTGCCAAGGAGAGAAAGTGTCATGATTTCGTGACAGGTTTGAAGAGAGAGCGCTAAGGAGAGAAAGTGTCACGATTTCGTGACAGGATCGAAGAGAAAGTGCCAAGGAGAGAAAGTGTCATGATTTCATGACAGGTTCGAAGAGAAAGCGCCAAGGAGAGAAAGTGTCACGATTTCACGACAGGGTCGAAGAGAAGTGCAAGGAAACGAAAAGTGTCACAATTTCGCGACATGTTGTGTTTTTTCGGCCAAAGACAAAAAAGGCACAAGGCAGCGAAAGTGTCACAATTTCACGACATGTTTCATTTTCATGAGCGAAAGGCAGAAAAGGCACAAGACAAAGAAAGATGTCACGATTTCGCAACATGTTCCGTTTTCACGAGCAGAAGGCAGAAAAGGCACAAGGCAGAGAAAGATGTCACGATTTCGTGACATGTTTTGTTTTCGCGGGTGGAAGGCAGAAAAGGCACAAGGCAGAGAAATATGTCACGATTTCGTGACATGTTCCATTTTCACTGGTTGAAGCCAAGAAGAGTAGCGAGAAGGTGAAAGTGTCATGATTTTGTGACATGTCTGGTTTTCGCTAGAGCAATCCAAGAAGAGTAGCGAGAAGGCAAAAGTGTCATGATTTTGTGACATGTCTGGTTTTCACGAGTACAAGCGAAGAAGTGGACAAAGAGGTAGAAACTGTCATGATTTTGTGACATGTATTTTTGTGGGTAAAATTCGAGAAGGGCAGAAAGATATAAAAATGTCATGATTTCACGACAGGTCGCAACAACACAATAACAGACAGTTAACTGGAACAAAACAACAGTTAAAGGGGCAGTTGTAGAAGAAAAGCATGCAACCGAAATAACAAGAGTTAACTGGAGTAAATGCGGCAGTTATAGATAGAAATCATGCAGCTTTTTAAGAATCGGAGTTAACTGGAGTAAATCAAACAGTCACATTAATAGAATCGTAAAATGTATGCATACACAGAAATGAATACGAACAGTCTTGTTCAAGAAGACGTATAGTCATGGTAGAGATACACGTTGCATGTAACGTAATGCACACTCTATAAATACAAAAGGAGTTACACAAAGAAGGAGTTATAATTGACAAGTGGCATAAGAGAACATTAATAAAACAGTTATGGGTTGCATGCGTAAATATGGAAGCTAAAAATAGAGACTTATATGTTATAAAAGCAGGTCTGCATGAAGAATAATGTTGCTACTATAAGTGAGAATTTGTTGTGTAAAGAGGGTTAGAAGAGGGCTAAGAGAGAGATAAGCAGAGCTGTGAGAGTGTGTAGAGTTTAATAAAGTTTAATGAATTGTAGATCAGATTTTTATCTACACTGATTCACCCCCCTCTCAGTGTCATTGTGAGAATATCAATTGGTATCAGAGCGAGGTTCCTGAACAAGCTTAATCAGCTAAGGTGATCTTGGAAGGAACACAATGGCAGGTAGTGAAGGATTCTCATCAAACAAAGCTCCTTTGTTCAATGGAACTAATTACTCATTCTAGAGACTCGGGATGCAGACATATCTGAGTGCATTAGGATACGACATTTGGGAGTCAGTAGAAAGTGGATACACAACACCCGCTACTCCTCCAACAGATACTGCTGAGAAGAAAAAGGCTGAGAATAACTCCAAAGAAAAGAATGCCATAATGTGTGGGCTAGTAGACAGTGAACTGATAAGGGTCATGAGTTGTAAATCGGCAAAAGACATGTGGGACAAATTGAAGAGCATCCATGAAGGAGACAGCAAGATCAAGGAAGCCAAGTTGCAAACGCATCGAGCTCAGTTCGAGGCATTACAAATGAATGACGATGAGAACATAGAGGCCTATATGCTGAGAGTCAATGGAGTCATTAATGCAATTAGAGGACTCGATGAAGAGATCGAAGATGCGGTTGTCATGAAAAAGGTACTTAGAACTCTTCACAAAAGATTTAATTCTAAAGTTTCTGTAATAGAAGAGGCTAAAGATCTAAACAATTTTAGCATGGATGAGATGCATGGTTCCTTGATTGCATACGAAATGAGAATAGGACAAACTAAGCCCATAGACAGAGAAGCTGCTTTTAAAGCACACAAGAATACAAAAGTTGAACAAGAATCTGAGGATGAAGAGACATCGGATGAAACGGAAGCCAACTTTGTTCGGAAACTTACAAAGGGAAAAGAAAAATATAGAGGAAAGTTGCCATTTAAGTGTTTCAATTATGGAGGGGTCGGTCACTTTGCAGCTAAGTGTCCAATGAATGAGAAAACCAAAAGTGATGAAGGGTCACACCAAGAAAGAAGTGACTGGAAGAAGAAACCAAATTTTAGGAAAAGCAATTTCAAAAAGAAAAGTTTCATATCCAAGAATGTCAGCTCTTCCGAAGATAGCTCAGGTGAAGATTCCGAAGAAGAAATAGGTGAAGCTCTGTTCATGGCATTTGAAGAAGCAAAAATAGAAGAAAAACAGGAAGGTGATACAAAAAGTAAGGATGAGGTTGAAGTTTATCTGGAAGGAGAGTTGGTTGCTGCACTTAAAGAGTTGAAGACAGAAAGGAAAAATAATAATAAGGTCTCAAGAAATCTTGAGGATGTGAATGACATAATAAACAGTTTGAAAGTATAGACAGAAGAATTTAAGAAAATGTCTGAAGAACTTGAAGTACAATTAACCATGAGAATAGATGAGTGCAGCAAACTAGAAGAAGAGATTGTTGTTTTAAGAATGCGGCTAGAAGAAAAGAATCAAAAATTGAGTTGCTATCACAAACTTGAAGGAAGTTCTACAAAGCTTGAAAATATTATAAATAGTCAGAGGACTACAGGCATCAAGTTTGGTTTGGGGTTTGTCGAAGGAGAATCATCAAGTGGATCAAAGGCCATAACTATAGAACCAGTAAAGAAAGAGGATAAGATCAAGGTTGACCAAAGAAAAATGAATCTTACAAAAGAAAGCAACAATGCCAGGCACGAGAAGACTGTTGACAATGAGGGATTCACAAAAGTCACACATCAAAGGAGAAGAAAATTTGTGACTCCTACTACAAATTGGCAAAGACCAACTCCCAGGTTCAATCATTCCTTTTCTGGTTATTGTTTTAAATGCAATACTTATGGTCATAAGATTTCAGACTGCATTTATAATATAGGACAAAGAAATTTTTTTAGTAGAAATGTATTTTCACCCTTGATGGATTATGCAGTAGAATGCTATAACTGTCATAACTTTGGACACATTGCAAGAAACTGTAGAAGCACATATGCAACAAATAAATATCAGGGAAGAAGAACTCAACCAAACAGTTTAAGGCAAAACAGAAAATTCCTAGATAAACATGCATAGGCCACTGACAAAGAAAAGTCTAAACAAGTGACCAAAACTACAGTCAAATCAGAATGGAAATAAAAAGAGCAACTCAAGGAAGAAAAGGAATCCTTGATTTTACAGACAGCATTCAAAGCACAGAACAAATATGCACCATGGATATTGGATAGTGGATGCTCCAGTCACATGATAGGAGATAAACAAAAATTTGAAAAATTACAGAAATATGAAGGGGGCTCTGTAAAGTTTGGAAATAATGATGGAGCCAAAATAGTTGGCAAAGGATCAATCAAGATAAGTGATGGAAAGATCAATTCCAAAGAAGTTCTATTTGTAGTTGGTTTGAAGCACAACTTACTAAGCATAAGTCAAATCTGTGATAGAGGTCATGAAGTCATCTTTAAAAAGCAGGGTTGTGAAGTCAGAAAAGCACACAGTGGGAAGCTGATAGCTACTGGATCGAGGACTTCTAGAAATCTATATACTCTCTTAGAAACTTCAGAAGGATCATGCTTGATTGGACAGGAAGATGAAAATTGGATGTGGCACAAGAGGCTCGGTCATATTAGCTTTGACAATCTGGTAAAAATAAGTTCAAAAAGAGCAGTAAGAGATATACCTACCATTGGCAAACCAAGAAATAGCATCTCGTGCTTCATGCCAAAAAGGGAAGCAAACCAGATCCACATTTAAAGCAAAGGAATACTTCACCAGCAAACCGTTAGAGCCGATACATACTGATTTATGTGGACCCATGAGAACACAAAGCATAAATGATGACAAATACTTTATGTTGTTCATAGATGACTACTCCAGAATGACATGGGTACTATTTTTAAAGCTTAAATCAGATGCCTTTGAGATGTTCAAGATTTTTAAAAAATAGGTTGAGAATCAAATTGGAAAAAGAATTAAATGCCTAAGATCAGACAGAGGAGGAGTTTGCAGAATACTACCAAAAATATGGGATCAGAAGACAGTTTTTAGTAGCAAGGACACCTCAACAGAATGGTGTTGTTGAAAGGAAGAACAGGACTATGCAAGAAATGGCACGGACAATGTTGGCTGAGAACAAAATAGTTGACGGATTTTGGAAAGAGGCAGTACATACTGCAGTTTACATTCAAAACAGGTGCATGTTAAGGACGCATGAAAGCAAAACACCTTATGAGTTGTGGTTCGGTAGGAAAGCAACAACAAGATACTTCAAAGTGTTCGGCAACAAGTGTTATATCAAACAAACTAAAGATAATCTCGATAAGTTCGAAGATAGAGCTGACGAAGGTATTTTTCTTGGTTACTCGACAAAAAGCAAAGCCTACACATGTTACAACAAGAGGCTAAAGAAAATTGTGGAGAGTGCAGATGTTAAAGTTGATGAAGGTAGAGATCGAGAAATTACTCATCAAGAAAACTACCCTATTTATGAAGAAGTCATTGAAGGAGATGAAGAAATGGAAATAGAAGAAAATCAGAAAATTGACCCAGCTGATTTAAGAATTGACTCAGAAGAAGAAGAGAACAAGAAATTCAAAATAGGTAGCTGGTAGAAAAATCATCCCAGAGAACAGATTATTGGGGACCCAACAGTTGGTATTCAGACAAGAAGAGCAGTAGTACGGAACTACTCTCTTTTATCCAGCATTGAACCCAAAAATATTGCTAAAGCAAGCACAGATGAAAGTTGGATGAAGGCAATTAATGAAGAACTAGATCAGATTGAGAAAAACAAAACCTGGGAATTAGTACCACGGCCAGCAAATAAAAACATAATCGGTACTAAATGGATTTTTTGAAATAAATTAAATGAAGACGGACAGGTTGTCAAAAATAAGGCAAGATTGGTCTGTAAAGGCTATGCTCAGGTTGAAGGCATTGATTTTGAGGAAACCTTTGCACCAGTAGCTAGACTAGAGGCAATCAGAATGTTTTTGGCTTTAGCAGTCCATAAAAATTTCAAAGTATATCAAATGGACGTAAAATCAACATTTCTGAATGGAAAACTGGAAGAAGAGGTTTACATTGAACAACCAGATGGCTTCCAACTCGGTGACAATCCCGATTTTGTTTGCAGGTTAAAGAAAGTGTTGTATGGTCTAAAATAGGCACCCAGAGCATGGTATGCAAGGCTGGATAACTATCTTATTAAACAGGGGTTCAAGAAAGGTATGGTGGACAACAATTTATATATCAAAATAGAGAATGGCCATCTTATTGTACTTGTTGTTTATGTAGATGATATAATATTTGGTAGCAGAATGGATGAATATTGTAGAGACATAGCAAATAAAATGAAGACATAATTTGAGATGTCAATGATTGGTGAACTTTCTTATTTCCTCGGACTGCAAGTCAATCAAAGTGAAAAGGGCATTTTTATCTCTCAAGTAAAATATGTGAAAGAAATGCTGAAAAAGTTCACAATGGAGGATAGTAAACTTGTCAAGACTCCCATGACAACAAGGTTGCAAGTTGAGCAAGGATGACAAATCTCCAGATTTAGATCAAACCATGTACAGTGTCTATGATTGGAAGCCTTCGTATTTGACATCCACTAGACCAGATATATTACAGGCAGTATGCATGGTAGCAAGATTTCAGGCTAGTCCCAAAGAGACTCATGTGACAGTTGTAAAGAGGATTTTTAGGTACCTCAAGGGTACTATGGAGTATGGGTTGTGGTACCCAAAAGGTAAGGACTTCACTCTTATTGCATATTCTGATGCAGATTGGGTAGGATGTATTGATGATAGAAAGAGTACCAGTGGAGGAGCATTTTATCTTGGAGACAGATTGGTAGCATGGCACAACAAGAAACAAGAATCAGTCTCTCTATCCACAACAGAGGTAGAATACATTGCAGCAACAACATGTTGTACACAGATATTATGGATGAGACAAACACTAAAAGATCTTGGTATTCACTTCAAAGAGCCAATTTTAGTTAAATGTGACAACACCAGTGCTATAAACATATCAAAGAATCCGGTTATGCATTCTCGAACCAAACATATTGCAATCCGGTATCACTTCTTGAAGGATAAAGTTGCAGAAGGTGAGGTCAAATTGGATTTTGTTCCGACTACAGAGCAAGTAGCAGATATATTCACAAAACCATTGCCAAAGGAAGTTTTTGAGTACCTTCGAAGTAAGTTGGGAGTAGTCACATTTCCCAAGAACTGACTATCAATTGGGATCACATTCTCAAGGGGAGTATTTATGCCTATGTTTATAGTTTTGCTCATATTCATGATTTTTGCTAACTATAACAATGTGTATCTGAGAATGTTGTGCATAGACTCAAGGGGAGTCTGCAGCAGCCCTTTGGTATTATTGTCAAAGGGGGAGAAGAATTACAGGAGAGTGCATGAGTGTTGCCAACAATTCCAAAGGGGGAGATTGTTGAGCAAGGTGCAACAAAAGTATTGTCATTGTTGTCAACATAGACAGATAGATCAGTTGATGCAGTTGATGTAGTGGATAGGAGTTCAAAGGTCAGTCAGAACATGTACAGTGAATTTCCAAGAAGACAGAAGTGGCCCAGATTCAAAAAATCAAAGAAAAAGACAAGTAAGAAAACTATCGCGATATCGCGACATGTTTTCTATCGCGATATCACGACAGGTTGAGAAGAAAGAAGGCAGAAAGAAAAATATCATGATTTCGTGACATATCGGAGGAGAGAGAAGGCACAAGCAAAATTGTCATGATTTTGTGACATGAACGAGGAGAGAGAAGGCGCAAGCAAAATTGTCACGATTTCGCGACATGAATGAGGAGAGAGAAGGCACAAGCAAAATTGTCACGATTTCATGACATGGACGAGGAGAGAGAAGGTGCAAGAAAAATTGTCATGATTTCACGACATGGCCGAGGAGAGAGAAGGCATAAGCAAAATTTTCATGATTTCACGACATGGCCGAGGAGAGAGAAGGCACAAGGAAAACTGTCACGATTTCGTGACATGTTGGCAGAGAAGGAGGCAAGTAGAAAAACTGTCATGATTTTGCGACATGTTTGAAGAAGAGGCACAAGCAAAGAAAACTGTCGTGATTTCATGACATGCTCGAGGAGAAGGAGCTCGCAAAGAAAAGTGTCACGATTTCGTGATAGGTTCCAAGAGGAAGCGTTAAGGAGAGAAAGTGTCATGATTTCATGACAGGATCGAAGAGAAAGTGCCAAGGAGAGAAAGTGTCATGATTTCACGACAGGTTCGAAGAGAAAGCGCCAAGGAGAGAAAGTGTCACGATTTCATGACAGGATCGAAGAGAAAGTGCCAAGGAGAGAAAGTGTCACGATTTCACGACAAGTTCGAAGAGAAAGTGCCAAGGAGAGAAAGTGTCACGATTTCGCGACAGGTTCGAAGAGAAGTGCAAGGAAGAGAAAGTGTCACGATTTCGTGACATGTTTTTTTCGCTGCCAAAGACAGAAAAGGCACAAGGCAACGAAAGTGTCACGATTTCGTGACATGTTTCATTTTTGTGGGCAGAAAGCAGAAAAGGCACAAGGCAGAGAAAGATGTCGTGATTTCGTGACATGTTCTGTTTTCGCGAGCGGAAGGCAAAAAAGGCACAAGGCAGAGAAAGATGTCACGATTTCACATGTTCTGTTTTCATGGGCGAAAGGTAGAAAAGGCACAAGGCAGAGAAAGATGTCACGATTTCGTGACATGTTTCGTTTTCAGTTGAAGCCAAGAAGAGTAGCGAGAAGGCGAAAGTGTCATGATTTCGTGACATGTCTGGTTTTCTCTAGAGCAAGCCAAGAAGAGTAGCGAGAAGGCGAAAGTGTCATGATTTCATGACATGTTTGGTTTTCACGGGTACAAGCGAAGAAGTGGACAAGGAGGCAGAAACTGTCATGATTTCGTGACATGTATTTTTGTGGGTAAAAGGTGAGAAGGGCAGAAAGATACAGAAATGTCATGATTTCATGATAGGTCGCAACAACACAATAACAGATAGTTAACTAGAACAGAACAACAGTTAAAGGGGCAGTTGTAGAAGAAAAGCATGCAGCCAAAATAACAAGAGTTAACTGGAGTAAATGCGGCAGTTACAGATAGAAATCATGCAACTTTTTAAGAACTGGAGTTAACTGGAGTAAATCGAATAGTCGCATTAATAGAATCATAAAATGCATGCATGCACAGAAATGAATACGAATAGTCTTGTTCAAGAAGACGTATAGTCATGGTAGAGATATACGTTGCATGTAACGTAATGCACACTCTATAAATACAAAAGGAGTTACACAAAGAAGGAGTTACAGTTGACAAGTGGCAGAAGAGAACATTAATAAAATAGTTATGGGTTGCATGCGTAAATATGGAAGCTAAAAATAGAGACTTATATGTTATAAAAGCAGGTCTGCATGAAGAATAATGTTGTTGCTGTAAGTGAGAATTTGCTGCGTAAAGAGGGTTAGAAGAGGGCCGAGAGAGAGATAAGCAGAGTCGTGAGAGCATGTAGAGTTTAATCAAGTTTAATGAATTGCAGATCAAATTTTTAGCTACACTGATTCACCCCCCCTCTCAGTGTCATTGTGAGAATATCAAAACCATACTCCTAGACTGGTGCTTGTGACACAGATCAAGGCTTTGAGCCATGAAAAAAAGGTCACTAAATAAAAACCCCCTGAAACCAAAGTATCTCACAAAAATAATATTGTGAAGATAGTGTGGAAATAACCACAAGAATTGCAAGTGATTTCCAAATCGACTCCACAAGTATAAGTAGTGGTTTCCACCTATATGAACACAATGGATTGATTACAAGGTCAAAAAAAAATGGACAAACAACTTACTTCAAGGGAATATGAAAAATAAAGAGCACCATTGTAGCTATCAAATGTGTCCTTATGGTGACATCCTCATCCTACCGAAATGCATAGGTAACCAACCACTGCAACTACTAGGTGATATAGATAATATGACTAGATACTAGTATTACTTACAAAGCTTGGGAGTGTCGGGTTCAACCAAAAATGAACTCTGTGATACAACTATTTTAAAGCCACAAAAATGTGTTAAAAACAATTTCAAAAATGAAAATGGACTGCACCATGTTGTCTGACTCAAAAAATCATTTTCGATGACTATAAAAACTCCTATGATCACGTGTCAATATGGTCTCTTTTGCAAAAAAATAATAACTTCTTTCTTCAAAAGGAATATCCCAAAAATTGGAATATATAAAAAATTAAGGCATGGTTTAAAAATGTCTCTTTTTTAATTTTTTTTAATTTTTTTTTAATATGGCCATTCTCTTTTTTAAAAACTTAGATAGAAGTTCCCCTTAAATATTTGGTCATCCCTTCTTTTTTATTTTTTATGAAAAATAGGTAAATTCTGAACAAATTTAAATGGGCCCATTGCCAACAACTTAATAAAAAACTTATTATATCCATACAAATTATGGAAATATCCATAAGCAAAACCCTCAAAATCAACACGATGTTTTGTCCCTCAATCAATGCTCATAATAGCAATGACAAAGAAATGAAATAGTGCTATCGAAACATGACTCCACAAAGAGTCAAATTGTAAGGCCACGTTGTAGGAAACAACTACCATAAATGGTGCATGTTGGTGCTTAAAAGGGTGTGGCTCACATATACAACAATAACCCTACACTCCTTCTATAAAAACAAATAACAAGACCTCCAAATGCTGGACGACACCGTGCATGAAGGGAATATTCCAAAGTGCACTAGATTTCATGAAGAAAGAAAAATGTGGATTGATTTCGCCTAGTATAACCACTTCCAAACAACAATTCAGTAATACCAAAATGTAACCATCTCTAGCATTCCCAATGGTACCTCCAACTTACATACGTATCCTTCATATGCTATCACCACGCGCAATAGAATATGGACAAAAAACCACCATCACCACACCAAAAAGAACACCGCTTACATATCAGCAAACACCATCATGGTTTTTTGTGACCTACTCTAGATCGAGCCCCTTCCAAGATTCGATCTAGTTTTGAATCAAAAATATGGGGTGTGAAGATTTTGATCACAACAAAAAAAAAACCATCAAAAAAAAATATCAGTTTCTAGGCTACAGAGCTAAGGTAGCAACTTCCATCGTAAAATACATCTTCTGCAACCACGGGCCCAACTTTGATATTTCTTATTTTTCTTCACCATTGTTTACTCCACCTCTATGGCATCGATAGTAGCAGCTATCCTGTAGCACCCTAAAATTGGCGCAGTAAAACTTAGCAATAATCAAAATTACCTTAGTAATAATTCAAATTCAAATTCAACCCCCAAAACCGCTCCCAAACCGCCGTTTAACCCGTTTCCTTGTTTTCCATGCCATTTTTAGGATTTGTTGTGACCGTTGGATGATATCGTCGCCGATCAGACGATATCGCCTCAGATCGGACGATTTCGTCTGGACTAGGACGTCCAGACGATCTTGTCCCAAAACTAATTTTTCATAATTAGCTTCTGTTTCAACAGCTTCTCTAACTCGGGCAGAGACGCGTCTGCACCGTTAGAGACCTCCCCCATTGGAGATCTTCCAAATTAGGATGATCTCCAACCTCCCAGCTTCCCTCCTAAGTCTACTTAAACCTTAGGACCCCCCCTTGACATTCCCCTGGCTGGATTTTCTGTAACTTGACCTTTATACGCATTAGAACACCCTGGATTATCATCTGCACTTGTCCTATCCAAATTTTGTTGCAGGAACCTTGTTATTCTTCAGTCGGAGCAAGCTCAGGTCATCGCAGATGATCCTGTCCAATTCGAGATGATTTCATACCAATCCGAGATGATTTCGACTACAGTCTGCATTGGGGCAATCAGTGCCCAGAGTTTGCATTTTCTCTACTCTTTTCTGCTGCATTATTCTGCATTTAGTTAATTCTATGGTTATTCCTTATTACTCTGCATTTTGGAGTTCACCCATATAGTTTTAATGCATGATAAAGTCATAATTTGTCATTAAATCATTGAAATACACTCATATTTTGTTTATAATTATCCGTCTAATATTATTGTTGTCATTCTGCATCATTGCCCTCTGTTTGTATTGCTGCATTTTCTGCATTTTGTATCTATTTCTCTGTTTGTAGGTCTCTGACGAATTCGTCAAATCTCAGATCTCGAGATCCTGTCAGATCAGAGACGATCCTGTCAAATTCCAGACGATCTGGACTGCTTCAAAAATCAGAATCTCCATCAGACATCCGGGACCAGGTATGGATTTCTTCCCTTAGTTTACTCTCTATGTTTTTTGTTAAATCTATTTTTTGTATTTAAATTTGCATTTTCATATAGAATAACTTAGATTCATCTGGCCAAACCTAGGACTTGGATGTTTAAAGCTAAAATTGAACACATTAAACTCATTCCCAACCTAGGCGTGGAAACTGCCACTAAACGTTTCCTGGTGAACCCCACCATCCATCGAAAAATCACCTTAATACCCCTCCCCTGAGAGGCGGGACCTTCAAAGGGCCTCTCAGTCCGAGGTATTGTCCCATCCTTTTCCCATCCTCCTTCCGGGCGTGGATCCTTTAGCCTGAAGGTAAGGATGCAAAAAATTTGGAGCGATACATTTTGGTGAACCCGACGTGAAACTAAAACCTTTTGAAAACAAAAAAAAAAAAACAAACCAAAAACATAGATGCACTTCAAATCATTAGAAAAATACTAAGTTGCATATCATGTCTAGATGGTAGCTCCTAAGAAAATATTAGCAGTTACTATAAATGTTGAAAACCAATTAGCAGCCATAGAAGTTAATTTTGTGCTTAGTGTGCCTGAAACAGATAGAAACCAACTTCTGTGGAAAGAACTTGATAGGAGGCTAGATATCATTTCATCTAGATCAACCGAACTTAGACAAATCAAGAGGTTTGCCCTAGATAGGATCCTGGATCCTCATCAACTCATTGTTTATCATGAGCTTCAGAGAGCCTGCCATAGGTGGTTAGCTTATAGGAGAGCTCTTGTGTCTTCAGAATTGTTCACCTTCGAGGAATACCTCGAGAACGCAGTTGTTATACACCAATTCCTAGGTCATGTAGAAGATCAAGAGGTCATTCTTATGAATAGGGAAATATGGAATAGAGTTCCTAGGGCTATGTTATATCGAGAGTATTGCCATGAAATTTATTTCTACCAACCAGAATCTGAGACAGATAATATCACTATAGCACTTTTTATTAAATTCTTGAAAGAAAATTTTCAATTTGAAGAAGAACACTTCATGACTCCTGAAGAACTCGAGCCCATTAATGATATTTATAAATTGTTTATAGAAAACTAGATCATTGCTTTCATTATTATTATTTCTTGCATTTAGTGTGTTGTTTGTTATCTTTATAATATTGTTACAAAAACAAGAAAAAACCAAAACATAACAAAAACCAAAAACATTTTATTTCAAATACTATAGTAGGTATATAATTAAAATATATACCTCTTAAGCTTGTTGCACATATATATATATATATATATATATATATATACAAGTATATATATATTTGCTGAAATCTAAACTTAACCACAATGCCTAAACTTAGGAATGGTAAACAAACTGAACAAGAAGAAGAAGATTGGTTAGAAGACAAAACAAAAAACCCAAATGTCCTTCCTGAGGAATCAATTCCGGAAGGAGAAACTCTAGAACAGCCAGAAGATGACCTGGCTGAGGAAAATGAACAACAAGAAAACCTTAAAGAGGAAGGATCCTCATCCCCTAGAATAGCTCCAGATGGAACTATTGCTTTTGATAACTTAGATCATTTCTGGAAATTTTTCAATAATAACATTGGTGCTCTTAATATGGCAGTTCGTATTGATAAAGGGCAAATTAGTGACACTCAAGCAGCCATGGAACATATGTTTGACATACACACTAATCCCTTGTCTTTCATTGATCAAGAAAGTGATAAAGTTGGACCATCCAATAGAGATATGGTCACTATGATTCAAAACATGCCAAAACAACAGGTTACCCAACCCCTAAGGAACCTGTTATTGAGCCTAAAATCATTCCCACACAAAAGAAACCTTCCTTCACTGCCTTACTTCGCCAAACTATTGATCAATATGCTTCAAGTAGACAAAAACCTAAAATGAAGCCAAACACCAATTTTCAACAATCGGGCATACAACATAATACAACTTCAAAATTTCTTCATAACACCCTTCCTACCAACAATTTACACAATAGCAATATCGCATCTAATCTCCATGTCCCTCCATCATATGCTCACAAATCCCATATTAATGCCCTACCGAACCAATATGGTGGGCAAACCAATAATCTGGAAGCCATGGTGAAACAGTTAGCTTCGCGCATGGACCAGATAGATCCCTACCGTCCCTCGTACAATTATCGAGAGATATGTAGTCAACCTCTGGATCCCATAGTTGTAGCACAACCATACCCTAAACACTTCCCCATGCCCGTCCTGCCTATATATAAAGGAACTGAAGATCCCATAGAGCATCTTCGCATGTTTAGGATAGCATGTCATGATATATCACATGATGACTTGCTATTACTAAAAATGTTCCCGAAAAGCTTAGGAGGAATGGCATTAGAGTGGTACTATCAATTGCCCACTCATTCTTTGAGAAATTTTGAAGAAACAACTGAATCTTTTGTCCATCAATTTAGTGCCTACATCGAGAGGCATGTCACCATTAAAGATTTGTACAACTTAAAACAAGACAAAGATGAATGTTTTGCTGATTTCTTAGCTAGATGGAGGCAGTTGATAGGAAAACTGCACTTTGTGCTACCTTATAGGGAAATGTTGGACATTTTTATTAATAATTTACAAGAACAAATATCTTATGAACTATCAACTGCCACCTTAACTACCTTCGATCAAGCTATAGACTTAGCTCGAAGGGTAGAAGATGCTCTCATTAGAAGAGGTCAGCTCAAAAAGAAAGATGATGAGAAAACATCCAGAAATCAGTATAAAAACAAACAAGTTGTAGGTGACGGAGTCACTGATAGTAGAAATGTTGCTAACATCAATACAACGAAGACAACAGAAAAATTTATATTAAAACCTCCTGATAAACCTCCTCGAGAATTTACTAGATTAAATCAACCTTTATCAACCATTCTTCCTCAATTATTAGCACGAGGCTTGATTCAATTACCAGCTATCCGGGAACCTGATCCAACTATACCCGGATACAGAGCTGATTTACATTGTGACTTTCATAGAGGACCTGGACATGCTACAAACTCTTGCAAAATATTGAAACATAAAATACAAGATCTGATTGATAATAATGAAATGGAGGTGCAAGCCTTCCAACCTAAACAAAATGCTCCTAATAACGCTCAAAAGACCATTCCCCAAAATCAGAATCAAAATGCTAATCAATCATTGGATATATTTCAACATCCTTTACCAAACCATGGTAAAGAAGTGGCCAATCAAATCGAACATCATAATGTTCCCCCTCCTACCCGATATGTAGGGACTATTAGCGGACAATTATCTATTCAGGATCCTCAAATATTTGGCACAACCTTATCCCTGGTCACGACCGAGACCCCTACATAATATTCAAACTCCCGATCCTAGTGATGTAGAATCGAGATACTTGAAAGTGAAGTAGACATCACCTCAAATCAATCGAATAGTTCTAAAAATGAATCTAGATCCTATTCAACCCATCACAGATGCTATGGTTCCAGAAGAACCATTTCCTAGAAGAGTTACTACTCGACCCTCTTCTAATCAGTTCCTTCCTAATGAACAAGCCATAAACGCTCAACCAAGACCAGTTCAGCGTCTTCAATATAACATTGTAGGTACCATTGGAGCCGTTACCAGACAACAGGCTCAAAACTCTCAACAAGATCAAACTCAGAATGATGGATCAGCTCCATTTATTTTGAAAAATCCCAATAAAGGGAATCATATGTCTAATGTTCAACCAAAACCTCCTTACAATATTAATGAACAATTATCCAATACTACAGCCAGAATTTCCCTTTTGGACTTGTTAAGATCTTCTCCTACCCATAGGGATGAGTTAATGCTTACATTAAGCCAAATGATGGTACCTCAAAATATTCAACCCGAAGCCATGGCCAATACTATCATCACTAGAGAAGTTGATTGTATTGACTTTCGGGATAAAGATATCCCACAACATAGTTTACATAAGGATAACCCCTTATATATTACTGCTCTAATTGGAGATGTAGCTGTTAAAAGAGTCTTGATTGATAATGGTTCATCTCTAAACATTTGCACTTTTGACTTCTACCAACGATTTGGGTTTAGAAGTGATGAAATGAAGAAAACTGACATGATTATCAAAGCTTTCAATGACGAGACACAAGAAACGTGTGGAGTCATTACCTTACCCTTGCAAGTTGGTCCTAGAACCCTAGATACAACCGTGTTTATTGTACATTGCCCAACATCGTACAATATACTTTTGGGTCACCCTTGGATCAATGCGATGCGAGCGGTTCCTTCCACTTTACATCAGTGTGTTAAATTTGAATTTAAAAATCAGTTGGTCACTATCCATGGTGACCCTAGACCCTTTGATATGTGTGCTTTGGGAGAACCTGTTGGAGTGCAATTTTGCCCCGCTCTGTCATCCACACATCCTAATTCTTATTTTTCATCTAAACATGTGAAAAACACACACATAACATCATCTACTCCATCAACTACACCTATACATTTAACTCAACCATCTTCTGAACAAACCACACTAAAACCTCAAAAAGGTCTTCAATCCACAACCAATCCTTCATGTTCTATCCCTATAATTTCAAAACCTATAGACCCATTTATTGACACTTCCACATTATCAACATCTATCATACCTTCCACATCTAAAGATATAGGGAATGATCCTTCTACATCTTATGCTCTTTCTGATGAACTTTTACCGGAATTATCCACAATCTTAATATCAGAAAAAACAAATGCTTTTATGCAAGATTCAATTCTTTTAAATAACTTGCCGCCATCTCCTCGTACTTTGGGCCTCCCACAACCTATGGGAAGTACTTACCAAGTCGGGAGTTGTGCTTTTATTTATAAAGGATATGATTGGGGAAGAATACCCAGGAATATCAAAACTCATCATGAGGGATATGCCCGATGTTATTTTGCTAATGAATATATTAAAGCTAAACCCATAATGCTTAAAATGGGCTATAAAGGGAAAGGCTTGGGACCTTTCCAAAATGGTATGAAAGAACCTATTGAGGTAGAGCCATGGCCCGCCCGATGTGGTGTGGGCCTATTTCCTAGTAAGGGTCAACCCTTCCCTTTTGAAGATGATGATCAACTCATATGTTATCAAGATTATCTAGATAAACAAGATTCTTTGTGTTCAAAGAATAATCCCTTTACCTGCAACATGCTATCCATAGCTTACCCTGAATTGATTGCTGAATCCGATGAGGAGTTGGAAGGAGATATTTTCCATGATGTCTCCGTTGAAGAGTTATTACACAATGGTTTTTATTTTGATGGTTCTATACCAACTATAGCCCAACTTGAGGCCACCACTCATCACGATGAATTATCCAACTTAACCTTAAAAGAATTACAAGAATTGGGCGTTTCACCCGCCCCACCTAATTTTGAAAGAGATCTACACATGGAAGTAGAAAACGTCATTAAAGTTAACATTGGAACTGAGGATAATCCTCACATAATCAATATTGGATCAGCATTAAGTCAAGAAAAACAAGATGCAATACATTGCATTCCTTAAAGAATATGAAGATGTCTTCGCTTGGACATATGAAGATATGCTGTGTCCGGACCCTTCTGTAGTCATGCATCATCTAGTAGTCCATCCGGATGCTAAACCTGTTAAACAAAAACTTAGAAAAATGCATCCCAAAGTGGCCTTGCTAGTCAAAGGGGAGTTAGAAAAACTCTTGAATGTTATTTTCATACAAGCTATTGATTATGCTGAATGGATCTCAAATGTAGTTCCAGTCACCAAGAAAGAAGCTACCAAAGTTAGGGTTTGCACAGACTTTAGAGATATTAACGTTGCATGCCCTAAAGATGATTTTCCTCTTCCAAACATGGACCAAATCATTGACTTTACCATCGGGAGTGGAATGATGTCCCTAATGGATGGATTTTCTGGCTATAATCGGATCAGGATAGCTCCTGAAGATCAGGCTAAAACAACCTTTATTACCCCTTGGGGTACCTTTTGTTGGAAAGTGATGCCATTTGGTTTAAAGAATGCAGGCGCAACATATCAACGAGCTATGACTTATATCTTTCATGATATGATGCATGATATCCTACATGATTACGTAGATGATATTATAGCTCGCTCTATTAAAGAAGATGATCATTTAGATGATTTGAGAAAAGTATTTAATCGGTTAAGAGAATACCTTATTCGATTAAATCCAGCCAAATGCATATTCGGAGTTAAGTCCGGTAAACTATTAGGGGTTTTAGTTTCTTTACGTGGTATCAAAATCGACCCTCTCAAGATTGCGGCTATCACTGATATGCCCGCACCTACCAATATATCTGAGTTACGAAGTTTACAAGGTAAGCTTCAAGCCATCCGTCGCTTCATCGATAAGCTGGCGGACAAAACCACTCCCTTTCTTAAGCTCCTTAAGAAGGATGTCCCTTTTAACTGGGACGACGAATGTATAGAAGCTTTTGAACTTCTCAAACAATACCTCCTTAATCCACCTGTGCTTTCACCGCCTAGACCTGATCGCCCGTTTCTCCTGTATATTTCAGCTTCAGATTTTGCTTTAGGAGCTATGTTAGCTCAGCTTGATGATGAGAAGAAAGAACGTGCTAATTATTACATTAGCCAAACTTTAATCAGTTATGAAACTCGTTATACAACATTAGAGAAACTATGTCTAGCAGTCGTATTTTCTACGCAAAAATTACGCCATTATATGCTTAGTCAAAAAACATATGTCATTGCTAAATATGATCCCTTGCGGTATCTTATGAGTCGACCTTATTTATCGGGTCGCACAGCCAAGTGGGTTCTTGCTCTAAGCGAGTTTGAACTCACATTCATAGGTCAAAAGTCTGTTAAGGGTCAAATCATAGCAGATCAGTTAGCTGCTGCACCCTTAGAGTCTACCCATCCCCTCATCATTGAGTTTCCTGATGAATGCCTTCAATTAGAGGCAGACCATGTTGAACAATGGTCCTTATACTTTGATGGAGCCCGATGCATGAGTGGGGCTGGTGCGGGTATTATTTTAATATCCCCACAAAAACACATCATTCCTCTGTCCTTCAAATTAACATTTGCTTGCACCAATAATACTGCCGAATATGAGGCTCTAATCCTTGGATTACGAGCTGCCTTGGCATTAAAAATCAAACATCTGCTAGTTTTTGGTGACTCCCAACTTGTCATAAATCAAATTAATGAAGTTTATCAGACCAGAGATGATAAATTGCGCCCATATAAAGCATATGTTTTGCAATTGTTATCCTTGTTTGATAAAGTTACTTTGGAAGCTATTCCACGAACTAGCAACCGTGCGGCTGACGCTATGGCCGCAACTGCATCTCTTCTGCCCTTGGAGTTAGATGACGAATATGCCACCATCATTATTCGTCGACTCCAGGAACCCGCTTCAAATAAGTCATGTTTAGAACCTTTGGATGTGTTTCTAATCAATGAAACTACTCCTGACCCTTGGTATACGGATATAGTTGATTTTCTTCAAAATGGGACTTTCCCTGCCAATTCTAATAGAAACCAGCGTCGGTTATTACGTAGACGAGCAAGTCGATTTGTAATAATTGGCAATACTTTATATAGGAGATCTTTTGAAGGTATCCTATTGAGATGTTTGAATCTAGAAGAATCCAAATCAGCTTTAAGTGAAGTCCACGATGGATCTTGTGGAGGACACTTCAGTGGTAGTGTCATTGCTAAAAAGCTCCTTAGGATAGGCTACTTTTGGCCTACTATGGAAAAGGATGCACATGATTATGTGCGCCATTGCGACAAGTGCCAGAAACATGCTGACCTTGTCCATGCGCCTGCACAAGAGCTGCAGGCTATTTCATCTCCTTGGCCCTTTTCAAAATGGGGCTTAGACATTATTGGCAAAATTAATCCTGTGTCATCTGATGGACACAAATTCATCATAACCGCCATTGAGTATTTCACGAAGTGGGTTGAAGCTATGCCTTTAGCTTCCTGCACTGGAACACAAGTCTCTAAATTTATTTTTAATCAAATCATTTGTAGGTTCGAAATTCTTGCAAATCTCATCTCAGACAATGGAACTTGTTTCAAAAATAAAGATGTCAAGAAGTTATGCCAAAAATATAAGATTCAACATCGCTGGTCCACTCCCTATTATCCTCAGGGTAATGGCCAAGCAGAAGCATCTAACAAAACCTTAATCAAAATTCTCAAAATATTGGTCAATAAATCTGGCCGCGACTGGCATATTCAATTATATCCAGCTTTGTGGGCTTATCGAACTAGTGTTCGAACTCCCACTGGAACTTCACCTTTTGTCTTGGTTTATGGCGCTGAAGCCATTTTTCCTTTTGAATTAGAAGTTCCTTCTTTGGCTCTACTACTTCAAGATACCGAAGTAGGAGATGAATATCGAGCTGGCAGACTCAGTCAGTTGGAACTTCTAGATGAAAAGTGCATCAATGCTTTGGAGCATCTTCGTGCTTACCAAAACAAGCTTAAAAGATCATATGCCAAGAAAGTTCGTCATCGATCCTTTGAGGTCGACGACCTTGTTTTAAAAGAAAATAAAAAAAATACTAATGCAACTAAAGACCTTAAAGGTAAATTTGAGCCCAACTGGCTTGGACCATATATTATTACTGCTAAATTTGAATCAGGAGCATACAAATTAGCTACCTTAGATGGTAAATATTTAAAAGAACCTATGAATATTATGCATCTTAAGCGATATTACGCATAAAATTTGGTCATTTCATCATTTGTACATATTTTGCATGTTGTCTCATTTTAAAAATATATATAAAACTGTTTAAACAAAAACTAAAAATAAAAATAAAAGTCAAAAACAGCTATATTATTGACTCTTTTCAAAACCAAAAAAAAATAAAGAAGAAAGAGAGAGTCAAGATCATCAAACTCCTCAAAAATATTTGTTGTATATATTTCTTCTTCAAGTATTGCAGTTATATTTTCAAATTATTTTGGATAAATTAGCATTTATTTGGAATCCCTCACTATCACAAACACAAAAAATAAATATCTTGATTTTATCTGGCATGATTACTAATCTCTCTTATATCAAAGTCCACAAAATTCAATTAAATAAAGTTTGAGCATAGAGAATTGATCTTGTTATTTACTTAAACCAAGCATATCTTTTCACAATAAAATGATTACATTTGTAATTTCCATGTTATGCTACATAGTAGAAGTGGTTTCTTGAGCGAAAAGTTTCCCCTGCTATCCTATCATGCACATGGTCTAGAATCTTTGAGAATTGACAAAAGGACAAGCTCACCCCTACCCGGAATAAAAATCCCTTGCTCTACAGCTAATCCGAGCAAGTATCCCTAGTATAGGAAGAAAAGAAAAGTTCAAGAAAAAGAGAAAAAGAAACAAGTTATTTCAGCATTATCTCAAATATCAAGCCAAAATACAAAAATACAAAAAAAAAAAAAAAGAGAGAAAAAGAAAAGCAAAAGCAAAGAAAAAGAAACAAACAAAAGCAAAAGCAATAAAATCCCTTTCCCTACCCATTGAAAAGAAAAGAAGGGTTGATGAGCTTGAATCCCTGGAATTCTCAATTATTCGAAAACTGTGAGGTAAGCCCCATAACAGGTGGTTTGTGCCCAACCCGCTTGGCCTTGGGTAACTCCTAGCGTGGTGATATTCCTGTCACATTAGCGACCTTCTTTTGTACAGACCTATGTCCGCTTATGGATTAGCTAGCTCTTGATAACCCGACTTACATAGTAGTCTGGTATGGTTATATGCATCTAAATCATGGTTAATGAACACTTATTTGGTTAATTCAAATCACTTGTATCATAGTATCTTGCTCAAACCTGGTAAATGAACAATGCAATTGCACACACATTTTGTATTTGAGAGATTTTGTGTATCATTATGATAAATCAAGATTGGTAATGAACTCACCTACGCACATGGGATTCCTTATAAATCTAACTTTTGTCTTTAAGATACTTTGAAATATTTTTGCAAATTGTTTGGAATAAATTCATTTTCTTCTTTGAAGTACAGTTGTTTAGTATAAAGACAACTACATGCATTATCAAAAATCAAAATCATTTTCAAAAACATGCAATCAAGTTACATTTATATATAACTTTTGACTTTCGCGACGATGGTATAGTTCCAAAACCAAAATTGGAATTTTATGCCTAGCGCAAGTCCTCATCTTCATATTTTCAGTTTATTTTCAAAAATTAAAAATCAACCATGCAATAAAACTATTATATTATTTTCTTCTTTGGATTTCACGATGATGGTATAAGTCTATACCTAAATATTCTATGCCTAGCGCAAACCATTGTACCAATTTTATTTTCCATTCAAAATCATAAAAACATATGACTTAAATCATTATGTTACACCATTATGCTTTAAAACAAAACAAACACTTACTCTATTTTCATGTCATTATGTCAAACTTCAATTTTGCAATGATGGTATAATTCCTAGGGAATTATCCAAAAATTTTATCACACTTAGGAATTTATGCCTAGCAAAAGTCATTTTAAAATATTTCATGCATAATATTTTCATGGAAATCTGAAAACAAATCATCATCATCATCATCATTTGCATCATCACACCAAAGTCTTAAGACAGGTCTCTTAAGCACTCTTTTACTTTTAACAATATTTCTATACTGGGATTAGCTTGACGACCGAGTGAGCGGCGACTCCATGAAATGGTCTATAATAGCGACAATGTCCTTTGAAATTATTGTTAAAAGTCCTCTTTTATTTTTATCAAATTATCACATCACAAAACCAATTTGTTTACATCAGATTATTTCATTTAAATTTTAAAAAGCATGACATTCAAACCATAATATTTCCAACCGACATAATTACATAAATCATCCAATCAATCACACCACAACAATAAAGCATCATACAAACACATAAGACAAGTCATATGATCAAAAATATCATATATATATATATATATAAATATATATTATCTCAACAATATATGTACATCATATCAAAACTGGATTGGTATGCCACAATCTACATCTTGGCATACTCAATCCTCTCAAATCATATAATCAGTCTGTACAGTGCAGTAGCCTAGCCTCGAGAACCCCTCGAGCTCTCAGCCTCATCTCCTCCCCAGCCCTGAGGTGGACGAGGTGGCCCCATCACAGTATGTGTGGTACTGCGAGTCCTAGTCATCGATCGGGATGAAGTCCTCGATGACCCAACCCTGATCGGATCCGCAATGTCAGCTGGTAGCTGTACCCTCTGGCCCTCTGGCACCATCTGGAAGTAGATACCCTGATAGAACATGGTCTGAGCAATCGACCGCGCCAGCTCCTGAGTGCTCGCTCCTCCGCTCCATGCTCTGAGGCATGCAACCTCATCTCTGAGCTGTGTAGCCTCAGCTCGATGGCATGCAGCCTCATCCTGTAGAGTCTGCACCTATGCCTGGAGACGGACAGTCTCTGACCCGAAGAGTAGCCATCTCACTACTCTCTCCTATGTCCACACCCTTGCCCTTATCGGGCGATGGTGGTCTCTCTCTCCATGGAGAAGGGGGTCTCTCCTCCCTCCTCTCCCACTATCGTGGCCTCTACTGAGCCTGTGGTCTCCTCTGCTCTCTCCCTCCATGACCTTATGCCACCTCAATGGCCGCCTAGCGCCGCCTCCCCATCCGATGCACAACTACATGAATCGGACCCTGAGCCCTCGTCATCCGAGGAGGGCGGATGCCTGTGTACCAGGCATCGTAGCCATCGGCTACCCCTGCATCGTCCCCATCCACTGGCTGAATGGGGGCATCATCTACATCCTGACTCCAGAAGCACTACATATCTGGAGCCCCGCTAGCTGTAGTGTTATCCCGGATGGTCCGAGAAAACTCGTAGTCTCTGAGAGATGGGATCCCCTGCTGTAGACCGAACTGCCTCAAAACTCGGTCGTAGCGGTGGAGCTCCACCTCTCCCCTCTCCATCCTCAGCCAGCAGACTCGCCTGACGTGAGCCAGCTCCTGTCCATCCTCGGCCCACCTTGGATGATCTCTCCAAGGCCTCCAGGTGATCTGGTCGGAGACAAGGTCATCAAGTAGTCTCCGGGACATTGGCAGATCTATCCGCCATTGTGACCCTCTCCGGAGCCACCAGTAGAAAGCTCGGGGCCTCTCCCCATCAATCCCTATCAGTGGGAGCCCTACCGGCCTCCGCACCATGATGTGCTCCCAGCACCAAACCTGTAGTAGTGATGTCATCACCAGACATCGGCCGCCCTTGTATACGACCCCATGCAGGATCCTATACAATCGGCATAGTACATAACTCCCCCAAGCAAACCTGTACCCATGGTCTCTCATGTCGTAGACCACATCTGTCAATAGCCATGGTACTCTGCATCCACTCTGATGGCATAGCAGCAGACCACCTACAACCCCAGCCAAAACCTGTGTCAGTCTAGATGCCCCAGGCATCTGGCGTAGCGACTCGATGTTCACTCCGCCCTTCTCCAGGGCGAAGCTCGGATCTCCGCACAGTCGCATCATCACGTGGCCCTGATTGGCCATGGGAGTTATCAACCGTCCTTGTATGGGGATCCTCAAAATCCTCCATACATCCTCTAGTGTGGGAGTCATCTCCCCTGTCGATAACCGAAAACAGGAAGAACCCGGATACCACCTCTCTGCTAGGGCTGTCAATAGCCCCATATCTGTAGAAACCTGTGGCATCTCTGCCACATGCTGCAAGCCGACTTGTGCCAACTGATCTCGCTCTGCCTGAGATAGAGCGGCCAAGTCATCCCTCAGCCCATCGTATTTCCATTCTCTGCTCTTTAGTAATCCTCTCTGCGACATAAACAACAAAACAATAAAAATCATTAATCCAAATCATTAATAAAATAGTGATTAAAAATGCAAGTAAAGTAAGTTCAATTTCATCAATGATGATATCGTCCACTATTGGACGATATCGTCCCAAATTTGAGCAAATTCGTCTCCGATTTTGCAAGCCGAAATCGTCCCTTTTTGACGAAATCGTCCCCATTTCGTCGATTTCGCCCTTGGACGAAATCGGCGATATCGAGACGATTTCGACGAAATCGAGACGATTTCGTCCCGACGACGTCGACGGCCCAAAAATGGCCGCGATGCTCAAAAATCATCAAAATTTAATCTACAAAGCATAGAAAATCAAATTTCAAGCATTCTAAACTAAGTTTAGACCCTTACCCGTAGCCCGCGCCGGACCTCTGTCGATCTGTGCGCTGTCTCGACCATCTTGTCTGCAGAGCTCTAGAAAACAGTAAAAATGAACAGTAACAATGAATTAGGGTTTTTCCCTATTTTTCTTAATTTTATTCAAAAACAATTAAAAACATTTTAATTTTGCTTTTTCGCGTTTTTACCTCAAACGTTCGATTTGGGTAAAAACACGGAGGGGGCATCATAGTAAGTTGTCGTACGATTCGACCAAGAATCGTCGCCTAAAAATGGGAATAATTTTTGCTTTCTCGTAGATCGAGAAGAACTCATCTTTAACGCATTTTCTTCAAAAAATTTGCTAAAGAGGGGGCAAAATGTAGCACCCTAAAATTGGCACAATAAAACTTAGCAATAATCAAAATTACCTTAGTAATAATTCAAATTCAAATTCAACCCCCAAAACCGCTCCCAAACCGCCGTTTAACCCGTTTCCTTGTTTTTCGTGCCATTTTTAGGATTTGTTGTGACCGTTGGACGATATCATCGCCGATCAGACGATATCGCCTCAGATCGGACGATTTCGTCTGGACTAGGACGTCCAGACGATCTTGTCCCAAAACTGATTTTTCATAATTAGCTTCTGTTTCAACAGCTTCTCTAACTCGGGCAGAGACGCGTCTGCACCGTTAGAGACCTCCCCCATTGGAGATCTTCCAAATTAGGATGATCTCCAACCTCCCAGCTTCCCTCCTAAGTCTACTTAAACCTTAGGACCCCCCCTTGACATTCCCCTAGCTGGATTTTCTGTAACTTGACCTTTACACGCATTAGAACACCCTGGATTATCATCTGCACTTGTCCTATCCAAATTTTGTTGCAGGAACCTTGTTATTCTTCAGTCGGAGCAAGCTCAGGTCGTCGCAGACGATCCTGTCCAATTCGAGATGATTTCGTACCAATCCGAGACGATTTCGACTACAGTCTGCATTGGGGCAATCAGTGCCCAGAGTTTGCATTTTCTCTACTCTTTTCTGCTGCATTATTCTGCATTTAGTTAATTCTATGGTTATTCCTTATTACTCTGCATTTTGGAGTTCACCCATATAGTTTTAATGCATGATAAAGTCATAATTTGTCATTAAATCATTGAAATACACTCATATTTTGTTTATAATTATCCGTCTAATATTATTGTTGTCATTCTGCATCATTGCCCTCTGTTTGTATTGCTGCATTTTCTGCATTTTGTATCTATTTCTCTGTTTGCAGGTCTCTGACGAATTCGTCTGACGAATTCGTCAGATCTCAGACGATCCTGTCAGATCAGAGACGATCCTATCAAATTCCAGACGATCTGGACTGCTTCAAAAATCAGAATCTCCATCAGACATCCGGGACCAGGTATGGATTTCTTCCCTTAGTTTACTCTCTGTGTTTTCTGTTAAATCTATTTTCTGTATTTAAATTTGCATTTTCATATAGAATAACTTAGATTCATCTGGCCAAACCTAGGACTTGGATGTTTAAAGCTAAAATTGAACACATTAAACTCATTCCCAACCTAGGCGTGGAAACTGCCACTAAACGTTTCCTGGTGAACCCCACCATCCGTCGAAAAATCACCTTAATACCCCTCCCCCGAGAGGCGGGACCTTCAAAGGGCCTCTCAGTCCGAGGTATTGTCCCATCCTTTTCCCATCCTCCTTTCGGGCATGGATCCTTTAGCCTAAAGGTAAGGATGCAAAAAATTTGGAGCGCTACACTATCTATTATTTTTCTCTCACTATAGACCACCACTAAGTTTTTGGAGAGCTTTTCGTTAATCAGTACTGGGACAACACCGTCAATCTCCATTGGAAGAGTTAGAAGTATTTGAAACTTTTATTTTTGATATAGAATAACCTCTACATTAGATCCGCACACAATCACATCACTTTTATAGTAGAGAGAGTGTATTCAATGGCCCTAATTGTATAGCCACACTCCACATATCCCAATGAGGACTAAAAATGTCCAATAAAAGATACACAGTACGGATCACTACATCAATGGGATGCAAGTTGGGGGGAACAAACGTCACATGTCATGACCACGCACCATTAAAAAATTCAAATAGGTCCAACTTCCCATTTTAAATAAAATAAAATATCATCATCACCATGAATATGCACGATGGACATTTTTGGCCATGATTCTAGAAAAAAACAACAAATATCTTTACAAAAAAATACAACAACACGCAGTTCCAATCAGCAGAACATGCGATCGCTTCCACTCCATGTTGCTTAACATGTAATTTCTAACTTTATTTTCATGGACATCCCTTGGCATCAACCGGTCAAAACATCTTATCTTTATAATAATAAAAAAATGGGGTACCAAGATATTGAACCACCTCGAGACGCCTGCACACAATGTCGTTGTTACGATCTACAACTCCTTGGTCGTAGCACAATGTGTACCGATCCAAAAATAGCCTTAGGAGCTACAATAGCATTGAAGAGGATTAAAATCTTGAACTATGTCCTGCATATGTTGCAGCAATGCAATGACTTATAGCTATTACTCCATCAAATACAATGAACTCTTGTTAGATCTTGTGAGGGCAGGATTGTTGGTTGTTTCGAGGAGAGTCTTCTATGCTCTAGAGCTAAGTTACCTTCTAGAATAAAATTTTTAATGTTGGAGATGGTGATTTTAAATATCACCATAGATGTTGATGATTCCTCTTGAGAATTTACCTTTTTTTGCTGGATCAACACCGTCACCTCATTCTGTTACAATTCAAAAAAATGAAAAAATATATGCCCATCTGGACGCTGCTATCTATAGCAATTTAACTCCTCCATGATCTCTTTCTACCCTAGATTCTGGTGCATGTGTGCTACCACCCATAGCATTCCATGGTGTCATGCATCATTTTCATCAATAGTTTTATCACTTCCTCCTTTCTGTGACCTGCACTAATTATGCTCCTTGATCTCACGTAACTACCTCTATTGTAGATGACTCCCGATTTATGTCTATACCACATATTTGCTTTGCTATATGTGGTAGATGGTTGGCTACATGCATATGAGAAGTATAGTAATTTGGCAATCCCTTACTCGTCCACTATAGTATGCAACTTATCACCAATTTTGGGGCTATTGTGGTTGAAAATTTTATTTGTAGATTTGTTGTTCTCCCACGATCTAGTGCACCAAAATCTCTGAGAACTCCTCTAGCAGATCCCCTATCAGCTTCATCCTCCATCACATCTCATGGATGGTTTTCGTTTCCACTGCTTGCTTGCATCTTCTCCATAAAAGTACGTAGGCTCCACAACATTGTACATGCCCAACTCTTCATCACAATCATTAGGTACATCATTCCTTTAGAAGTGTATCGCTCCAAATTTTTTGCATCCTTACCCTCAGGCTATAGGATCTGTGCCCGAAAGGGGGATGCGAGAAGGATGGGACAATACCTCAGACCGAGAGGCCCTTTGAAGGTCCCGCATCTCGGGGGAGGGGTATAAGGGTGATTTTTCGACGGATGGTGGGTTCACCAAGAAAATTTTGAATGGTAGTTTCCACGCCTAGGTTGATAGTGAGTTTGATGTGTTCATTTTACACTTTAATCATTCAAATCCTAGGTTTGGCCAAGATGAATCTAAACTATTCTTTATTCCAATGCTGATTTAGATGAATACAAAAAATAGGAATGAATGCTAACCATAGAGAATGTGCTAGCTAGAACATAACATACCTAATTTTGGATTTCTAATGAATATTCTAAGTTTTGTAACAGTCCAAATCGCCTCAATTCGTACGTAGTCATCTGATATTTCATAGGATCATCTCAAATCACATACGGTCATCTGAGATCAGATAGAATCATCTAAAATCTGATGAATTTGTGAGACGAATTCATCATAAACCTGTAATCATAGAAACAGATACAAAATATCGAATATGCAACTGTAGAAGTAAAGGAAAATGATAGCAATAATAGCAAACATGCCTAAATCATAAATTCAAATAACAAAATAAGGAAAATATAGTAGATTTAATGATTGATATTAAATTTATCATGTGGTTATGCTAAATGAGGTGAACTCCAAGATGCATGAATATAATAATTTAAGATAGTACAAAAATATAATAGGAAAATGCAGAAAAGAAACTAAGGAAATGCAAACTCTGGGCTCTGATTGCCCCCAATCTAGACTACAGTTAGGATCACCTCCAATCGTACGAGATCGTCTGTGCTCCTCAACAAGATCGTTCGAAATCGTATGAAATTGCTTGCGACAGTCCAAGCTAGCTTCGACTGAAAAATAGTAAAGTTCTTGCAAGAAAACATGAAATACAAAATACAAATGATAGTTCTAATGCACAAGGAGCTAAATTTGCAGGGAAATCAGTCAACCAGAAGATTCAAAGGGAGTTCATGGGAATCTAGGGGGATAAACTAAGAAAAACCTAGTTTATATAGGATTAGGGAGAGGTTAGGAGGTTGGAGATCATCCCAATTTGGGAGATCTCCAACGAGGGAGACTCTAGCTACGCAGACACGCTTTTTGCCCAGGTTAGAGAAGCCGTTGAAACAAAAGCTAATTATGAAATTTTAGTTTTGGGATGAAATCGTCTAGACGTTCTGTTCCAGACGAATTCATCAGATCTGGGACGATTTCGTCTAATCTACGATGATATCATCCAACGGTCAAAACAAATCCTAAAAATGGTGCAAAAAACGAGGAAAGCGGGTAACACACAGTTAACAGGAAGTTTGGGGTTAAAATTCAAATTTTTATCTTTTCACTAAGGTTTAACTGCACCAATTTTAGGGTGCTACATTTTACCCCCTCTTTAGCGAATTTTCCAAATAAAATGCATTAAAGACAAGTTTTTCCCATTTTACAAGAAAGCAAAAAATGTACTCAATTTTTTAGACGATGATTCTAGGTCGAATCGTACGACTGTTGACTATGGTGCCCCCTCCGTGTTTTTACCCAAATCGAACGTTTGAGGTAAAAACACGAAAAAACAAAATTAAAATGTTGTTGGGTTTGAATAAAATTAAGAAAAATAGGGAAAACCCTAATTCATTTTTTATTATTCATTTTTACTGTTCCAGAGCTCTGTAGAGAGAAAAATGGTGGAGACAGCGCACAGAGCAACAGAGGTCCGGTGTGGGCTATGGGTAAGGATCTAATCCTAGTATATTAGGTTTGAATTAACTTTGTATAATTTTTGGATTTAAATTTTGATTTTTTGGGGCATCACGGCCGTTTTTAGGCCGTCGACAACATCGGGATGAAATCGTCCCTAAATCGTCAATTTCGTCCGAGGGCGAAATATGTGAACTAGGGGCGATCTCGTACAATAAGGGGTGATCCCCAAGTTATGAAATTAGAGATGATTTCATCCTAACAAAGGACGATGTTGCCCAATTTGGGATGATATCATCCAATGGTAGACGATATCATCTTTAAGCTTGATTAAAATGTGTTTAATTTGATTGCAATGATTGATTTATTAATGAAATTTTGTTGTTTTATTGTTTGTTTTGCAGAAAGGATTACTAAAGAGCCAGGAATGAAAATACGGTGGGTTGAGAGACGAATTGGCCACTCTCAACTAGGCAGAGCATGACCAACTAACACAGGTCGAGCTACGACATGTGGCAGAGATGCCACATGTACCAATGGATATGGGGCTACTGACAGCCCTAGCAGAGAGGTGGTATCCAGGGTCGTCCTATTTTTGGCTATCGACAGGGGAGATGGCTCCCACTCTAGAGGACGTATGGAGTATCATGAGGATCCCCATATAGGGATGGTTGATGACGCCTATAGCCAATCAGGGCTAGGCTATGATGAGATTGACAAGAGACCCGAGCTTCACCTTGGAGAAGGGCGGGGTGAACATCGAGTCTCTACGGTAGATGCCTGGGGCATCCAGGTTGACTAAAGTTTTGGTAGGGATGGTCGTGTAGCAAATGTGAACACCTTTAGTGGTTAGGTTAGGTTAGCATTGTCGGCAAATGTCGACAGGTTTTTTAATTAATAAATTCTCCTCTTCCCCTTATCCCTCCATTTCCTCCATTATTCCCTCTTCCTCCTTATCCCTCCAACTCCCTTTCCCCTTATTCCTCCAACTTCCCTTCATTTCCTCTCCGTCGACTTCCTCCCTATCCTCTCCATATAAATTAATGGACATTTCCTATGTTCTATGGTTAATGTAATAAGCTCTGCAATTATTTTAATATTAAGATTTATTTAATATTACCTATTACCTCCTGGTCCAAATTTGATATCTGGTATCAGAGCTTTGGTCGGCCAAGCGTGCACAGGCATGATTCTCAAGATCGTACGGGCACGATTCTCGAGATAACATGGGCATGATTCCCAAGGACACATGGTGACTGGCTGACACACATGTTGGGCATGCATCTCGAGGGCACACTGTGTTCGAGGAGCTGGCGATCGGATCGAGGAGGTGGCAGAGCTAGGCATGGATTTTGATGCTGCATGATTTCTGAGGTGACACGTGGCAGGCAAAGCGACAGCTGACATGGACACGCGGATCGAGGAGCTGAGGTGGACGCTGAGGTGGCAAGAAGGGGGGGGGGGGGACGTGGCGATTGAGGTGGCGGCTGAGGTGGTGAGGCGATCGAGCATGTGGGTGGCAAAAATTGGTTGAAACACGTGGCGAGAGGAGATTCGTCCGAAGCAGACACGTGGCGATCGCGGATTGGCCGAGGAGCAAGCATAGTGGTGAGGATCGATTGCCCAAAGGCAATCGATAGTATATGCGCCTTCGCGCATATTTGAAGACTAATGTATCTTCCTCCCACTACATGTGGGATAAATCCCTGAATTTTTTTTTTTTTAAATCCCCGTCCAATGATGGTATAAGGAATAGGTGGTTCTATTCCTTACCCGCTGATCCCTGTAGCGCAGTTGGTTGTGTTGTGTGCTAGCGGAGGAGAGGTCCCGGGGTCGAATCCCGTCGGGAGTTAAAACAAAATTTTTGTTTTTTTTTTTTTACATCTTTGGACGACGGCGAATTTAAAACGGTGGACGTCCCCTTTTGTCTCACCGGCGCCGCGTGGTGTAGCGGCTAGTTGCTGCGGGCAGGACGTGGAGGTCCTGAGGTCGAATCCCGTCGGGGATTTCGCGACGAGAAAAAAAATAAAAAGGTTTTTTTTTATTTTAATTTTTCATTATTAGTTTTTAATTAAAGTTTTTAAAATATTTAATAATTTTTATTTATATTTTTTATTAAGTTTTTTTAAATAAACTTTTATTTAAAAAACTAATTTAAAATATCTATAGAAAATTGTTAAAATTTTTAAAGGCTTTATTAAAATAAATTTTGGAAAATTGATTTAAAAAAATAAAAAGGGTGAAAAGTTTTTTTTTAGCATCATTATTGTAACCCAGTGCATGCGGTGAAATTTTTGGGTAGATGATTCGGTCATCTGGATGCTATCATGCATTGCTCTCTCTGTTGAGAAGAGAGACTCCTGATTCCTTTGACAGGAAAGTCCAACAGAGTGGACTTCATACAGTGTTTTGTCAGTTGGAAAACCAAGTGATTGCACATCAAGGAAAACCAGATTCTGGATACGAGGCAGATTCAGAAGATAATATCTTCGGGCAAAGAGTAGTTGAATCCGAGATGGTTGAAATAGTACCTAAAGGACAATCAAGTGACAGCTATACTCCTGCAGTGCCTGAAGTTGAAACGAGTGAGAGCTATACACCTCGCTCTCCTGATTTAGAACCAGTAGAAGCAGAAGTAGAAGTAGAAGCAGAGGAAAAAGAACCAGTGGAGGTGAAACCTGCAATTGAAGAACGAGTTGTTCTCAAAAGGCGTCTTGAGCCAGCAGCAATAGCAAAAGAAGTCATTATCATCAATGACGATGAAGCAGACAACTTCACCTTTCCAGTTTTGGGAAATCCTCAAGAAGAAGAACGCCAAATCAGTGAGAATTTTAAGAAAGCTAGATTTGATTTAAATCAGTAAATCAGTAATCTATTTTGTACTTCTTGTACAGTTTGTTTGAAGTTGAAATAAAAGTTGCTTTCTAAAATGGCTTCCAATACTAGTTTACCAATCCCTGAATTCAATGGTAGTGATTACGAGTATTGGTCAATTAAAATGCAAACTCTGTTGATTGGCAAAGGTCTTTGGGATGTAATTGAAGAGGGATATACTGAACCTTCAGCTGCTGAGTGGGCAGTTTTGAGTGGTGCTGATAAAAGGGCTAGAAAAGAAGCACAGAAGAATAATTCTTTTGCCCTTTATCACATTCACGCCGCCCTTGATAAAAGTATTTTCCCTAGAATAGCTTCTTTTAAAACTATTGAATCTACTTGGAAAGCTTTACAAGAAAGTTATAGGGGTAGTGACCAAATCAAACAAGTTAAACTCCAAACCTTGAAAAGAGAGTTTGAAACTCTTAAAATGCAAGAAAATGAAAAGGTTGGTGATTATTGCGTGCGTGTGAAAGCCGTAGTAGATAAGATGGTCACTTTAGGAGAAGATGTAAAGCCTGAAGTTATAGTGAAGAAAGTGTTGAGAACACTTCTTCCTAAGTGGAATTCAGTAGCCATCATTATAGAGGAATCTAAAGACCTAACTTCTCTGTCTTTTGAAACCCTCATTGGCTCACTTCTCTCACATGAGGAGAGATTACAACCATCTCCTTCCACAAGTTATGGAGGAGATGATAAAGCCTTTGCTTCTCAAGAAGGCAGAGGTAGAGGTCATGGCAGAGGAAAGTCTAGAGGAAGAGGCAGAAATAATCAGAGAGGTGGAACTCCTAACAGAGGAGGAAATCAGAACAGAGGAGGATTCTCAAACAATAGTGAACAACAACGAGAATAGAGGAGGACAACAAAATAGAGGGAAACAATCGAGCGAGAGGTAAAGGAGGAGATAAGTCAAAACAATCTTGCTACAATTGTGGCAAACTTGGCCATTATGCTCGTGATTGTTGGACTAAGACTTCACAAGGAGCTAGTAGCAGCCAGAGCAGTCGGTTTGGAAACTTTGGAGAAGAGGAAGAGGCCACAAATCTCTTTCTCTCATATGGTCAAGCAGATCAGAACATGAATGATACATGGATCTTGGACACTGGGTGTTCAAACCATATGAGTGGCAAAGAAGAGCTCTTTGCTACTCTAAACTCCTCCTACAAATCCAACATCAAATTGGGAGATGATAAATCATTGGCAGTCGAAGGCATTGGAGCTATGGCAGTTCCAACTAAAGAAGGAGTCAAACAAGTAAGTGATATCTATTATACACCCCATCTCCAACATAATCTTTTAAGTGTTGGACAAATGTTAGAAAAGAACTACAAGTTGCTTTTTGATGAGGGTAAATGCACTATTTTTGATAAAAATAACAATAATAGAATCATTACTCAAGTGCCAATGTCAAAGAATAGATTGTTTCCTTTAAATTTTGGCCAACCAGGGGGAGATAAGTTAGCAAGTGTTGCTATTTCCAATCCAAGTGTTCTATGGCACTTGAGATATGGCCATTTGAATTCTGCTAGTTTGAAAATGCTAACTTCCCAAGCCATGGTCACTGGACTTCCTAAAGTTCAGGATGGTAAAGAAGTCTATGAAGGGTGTGCTCTTGGAAAGCATGCCAGATCAAAGTTTCCTCATGGACAAGCATGGCGGGCCAGCTATCCACTCCAGCTAGTGCATACCGACATTTGTGGTCCGATGCGACACGTAGTCCTGGGTAACAACTCTTACTTTCTACTCTTTATTGATGATTATACTAGAATGTGCTGGATATATTTTTTGAAACATAAGGATGAAGCATATGAATGTTTTCTCGATTTCAAAACAAGAGTTGAAAGTGAAAGTGGACATTTTGTAAAATGTCTTCGATCAGATAGGGGAGGAGAATATTCCTCTAATGAGTTTGTGAATTTCTGTAAGCAACATGGCATTAAGAGGCAGTTCACTACTGCCTACACTCCACAGCAGAATGGTGTCGCAGAGAGGAAGAATCGCACCATTGTGGAGATGGCAAGGTCTATGCTTCAGACGAAGCATTTGACTAATTCATATTGGGCAGATGCAGCCAGGACCAACGTGTATATCTTGAACAGAAGTCCTACTTCAAGTTTGAAAGGACTGACACCTTACCAAGCATGGTATGGTAAAAAGCCAAATGTTAAGCATTTCATAGTGTTTGGCTCGCTGGCCTATTCTCACATTCCTGATGAGCTTAGGAAGAAGCTCGATCCAAAGAGTCAGGCATGTATCTTTGTAGGATACTGTGAGAATACAAAAGCTTACAGACTCTATAATCCCCGGACTAGAAAGCTTGTGATTTCCAGGGATGTGATTTTTGATGAAGGGGGAGAATGGGGTAAGCCCCGAATATTCAGTGATGTTGAATCCACTGATGTAATTTCTCAGCAGGTGCAACCACAGACACCATAGAAAGGAAAGCAACAACCACCACAGAAAGGAAAGCAGTCTCCTCCAGATCCAGATCCAGATCCAAGTTCATCTTCTGATTCTTCTTCTTCACCAAGTCCTTCTCCATAGCGATCTGTACGTTCCTCACCAATGGACATTGATTCTCCATCCAAAGGTAAGAGAACTCTATAGTATCATCCATCATCTCAGATGTTGGATAAAAATTTTTCAAGAAGATACACTAGGAGTCAAGCTAGTGAAATGGATTCTGTTTTACATAGATTAGAAAGTATGCACTTGTATGGTGATGATGTCTCCCAGCAGGAACCTAGGGGAGATCAAGTTAACTATGCTTTGTTAACTAGTGCACAACTTGAACCTTCTAGTTATGAGAAGGCATGTACTCAGAAAATTTGGCAAGATGCCATGAAAGAGGAGATAACCTCTATAAAAAACAATGACACTTGGGAGCTGGTAAAGCTTCCTAAAGGCAAGAAATGTGTTGGATGTAAGTGGGTCTACAAGACCAAGTTTAATGCTGATGGTAGCATTGAAAGGCACAAGGCGAGACTAGTTGCAAAGGGATTCACTCAAAAATATGGAATTGATTATGAAGAGACTTTTGCTCCTGTAGCCAGACAGGAGACTATTAGAACAGTTCTTGCCTTAGCTGCAAATAAGGGATGGAAAGTTCAACACATGGATGTGAAAAGTGCATTTCTAAATGGTTACTTGATAGAAGAAGTGTATGTTGAGCAACCACAAGGATTTGAAGAGAAAGACAAGGAACATCTTGTTTACAAACTGAAGAAGGCACTTTATGGCCTCAAGCAGGCACCACGAGCTTGGTACTCACGCATTGATGGGTACTTCAAAGAATTTGGGTTCACCCGAAGTAGAAATGAACCCACCCTTTACTACCTACAGCAAGGAAATGACATCCTCATAGTTTTCTTGTATGTGGATGATCTCATATTCATGGGTAGTAATGAAAAACTGAATATGAAGTTCAAACACTCCATGATGGAGCAGTTTGAGATGAAGGATCTTGGCTTAATGCACTACTTCCTTGGAATGGAGGTTCATCGATCAGATACAGGGATCTTCATTTCGTCAACATAAGTATGTTCGGGACATGCTTAAGAAGTTTGCTATGGAGCATTGCAAACCAGCTTGCAACTCCAGTTGGACATGGGATCCAATTAAGCAAAGATGATGGAGCATCAAAAGTTGACGTGACCACTTTCGAAGCATGGTTGGGAGTTTGATGTTTCTCGCCAACACCAGACTTGATATTCAGTATGTTGTTTCTCTTGTCTCTCGATTTATGTCTAACCCTTCTGAGTTGCATTTGCAGGCAGCTAAGAGAATTCTTAGATATGTAAAGGGTACATGGGATTTTGGAATCCATTACCAGAAATGTAACACTATCAAGCTTGTAGGCTTCAGTGATAGTGATTGGGGTAGCAACATTGATGACAGAAAATCAACCTCAGGGAACTGTTTTAGTCTGGGTTCGGGACTAATAACTTGGAGTTCCAAGAAGCAGACAATAGTAGCACTATCTTCAACAGAAGCTGAGTATATAGCGGTCACTCATGCTAGTACTCAAGCTCTATGGCTACGAAAGGTATTAGAAGAACTTGGAGAGCAGCAAAGTGGTCCAACAAGGTTATTTTGTGACAACATTAGTGCCATTCAGCTTGGCATACAATCCTGTCCACCATAGTAGATCAAAGCATTTTGATATGAAGTACCACTTCATCAGAGATATGGTGGAAATTGAAACTGTTGAGCTTCAGTATTGCCCCACTTTGGAGAATGTTGCGGACATCTTCACCAAGGCACCGGCTAAAGCTCAATTTGTAAAGCTGAGAGACTGTATTGTCAGACCTCTCAACTTTAAGGGGGAGAATGTAGCAAATGTGAACACCTTTAGTGGTTAGGTTAGGTTAGCATTGTCGACAAATGTCGACAGGTTTTTTAATTAATAATTTTCCTCTTCCCCTTATCCCTCCATTTCCTCCATTATTCCCTCTTCCTCCTTATCCCTCCAACTCCCTTTCCCCTTATTCCTCCAACTTCCCTTCATTTCCTCTCCGTCGACTTCCTCCCTATCCTCTCCATATAAATTAATGGACATTTTCCTATGTTCATGTTGTTAATGTAATAGCTCTGCAATTAGTTTAATATTAAGATTTATTTAATATTTCCTATTACCTCCTGGTCCAAATTTGATAGTTCGATGGCTTACTGTTGTGCCACCAGAGCAGGTGCAGACTGTAGTGGGTGCTCTCAGATATAGTCTACGAAATAAGAGATCACGGGTATAGGTTTGCATGGGGCAGCTTTGTACTATGTTGCTTGTATAGGATCCTGCATGGGGTCGTATACAAGGGAGGTCGATGTCTAGTCTTGACATCGCTGTTACAGGTTTGGTGCTGGGAGCACATTGCGGTACAGAGGCCGGTAGGGCTACCATTGGTAGGGGTTGATCGAGAGAGGCCCCGAGTTTTCTACTGGTGGATATAGAGGGGGTCACAGTGGCGGATAGATATTTCGATGTCATGAAGGTTGTTGGACAACCTCATCCTTGACCAGATCACCTGGATGCCATGGCGAGAGCACCCCGGGTGGACAGAGGATGGGAAGGAGTTGGATTGCATTAGACGAGTCTTCTGGCTAAGGATGGAGCAGGGAGAGGTAGAGCTCCACCGCTACGACTGGGTACTATGATAGTTTGGTCTTCAGTAGGGGATCCCTTCTCTCAGGTATTATGAGTACTCCCAGACTGTTCGGGATAGTACTACACTGAGTGGGGCTCCAGACATGTAGTGGTTCTGGATCCAGGAGACTAACGATGCCCCAATCCAGCTAGTGGATGGTGATGACACTGGGGTGACTGATGGATATGATGCCTAGTATGTAGGCATCCACCCTCCTTGGATGATGAGGGTGCAGGGTCCAGTGCATGCCATGGTGCACCAAATGGGGAGGCGATGCCAGGCTATGATTGAGGCAGCGTAGGGTCACAATGGGGTAGAGCAATGATGGTCTCCATAGGAGAGATGCCAGAGGATGGCACGGGCTCCCCAGAGACCACAACAACCAGGGAGGAGGGAGGAGGGACTATCTCCTCAGTAGGGTGAAAGACCACCATCACCCGATAAGGGCAAGGGTGTCGAGGTAGGAGAGAGTAGTGAGATGGTGACTCTCCGGGCTGAGGTTGCCCGCCTCCGGGATCAGGTGCAGACACTACAGGATGAGGCTACACATCTTAGAGCTCGGGGTGGAGGAGCGATTATGCAGGAGTTGGCATGGCATGGTCTATGGCTCAGATTGTGTTCTAACAGGGAGCATACTACCAGATGGTTCCTGAGAGCCAGAGGTTATAGCTGTCAGCTGACATCATGGGGTCGATTAGGATGGTGTCATCGAGGACATCATCATGATCAATGTCGAGGACCCACGACATAGGGTGGAATCCGATGGGGCCTCCTCCTCCACCTCAGGGAAGGAGAGGAGATGAGGTTGAGAGCTCGAGGGCTTCTCAAGGATAGCTGCTATAGATGGATTGATTTGTATTATTATATATATATTTTTTTTGAGAGGATGGAGTATGCCAGGCTATTGATTGTGGCATACCAGTCCAGTTTTGATATGATGTACATAGTTTGTTGATATATATATGATATTTTTGTGATATAACTTGTCCATATGTTTGTATGATGCTTCAATGTTTGAATTGTTTGTTTGTTGATTGATGATTCATGTAATTATGTCATTTGGAACTATTATAATTTGATGTCATGCTGTAAAATTTAAATGAAATAATTTGATGTAAACAATTGGTTGTTTTGGTGTGATTTGATGAAAAAGGGACCTCTAACAATAATTTCAAAGGACATTGTCACTATTGTAGACCATTTCATGGAGTCGTCGCTCGCTCGGTCGTCAAGCTAATCCCAGTATAGAAATATTGCTAAAAGTAAAAGAATGCTTAAGAGACTGTCTTAAGACTTTGTGATGATGGAAATGATGATGGTTTGATGATATGTTTTTCAGATTTTCATAAAAATAGTATGCGTGAAATATATTTAAAAGTGATATTTTCTAGGCATAAATTCCTAAGTGTGATAAAATTTTGAACAATTCCTTAGAAATTATACCATGGTGGCAAGATTGAATGTTGACATAATGACATGAAATATAATAAGTGTTCGTTTGTTTTAAAGCATAATTGTGTAACATAATGATGCAAGTCATATGTTTTTATGAATTTGTTTTTAAAATAAATGGAAAATAAAATTAGAACAATGGTTTGCGCTAGGCATAGAATTATAGGTATAGACTTATACCATCATCGCGAAATCCAAAGAAGAAATTAATATTTTGGTTTTATTGCATGATTGATTTTTGATTTTTGATAAACAGAAAATAATAATATATAAACTTGACTTTATTTTGCTAGATTTTGTAATAGGTTGTTTAAAATAATTTTGGATTTTTGAAAACAATGTATGTAATTGTGAGTATACTAAATAGATGTTCTGAAATAAGAATAAAATTTATTCCAAAAGAGTTGCAGAAATATTTTAAATTATCTTAAAGAAAAATGTAGATTTATAAGGAACCCTCATGTGCATATGTGAGTTCATTGCCGATCTTGATTTATCATAATGATAGAGAATCTCTCAAATACAAATGTGTGTGCAATTGTATTGTTCATTCACCAATTTTGAGCAAGATAATTTGATACAAGTAATTTGACTTAACCAAATGAATGTTCATTGACCATGATTTATATGCATGTAACCGTACCGGACTACTATGTAAGTTAGGTTATCAAGAGCTAGCTAATCCATAATCCGACATAGGTCTATACAAAAGAAGGTCGCTAATGTGACAAACATATCACCACGCTAGGGATTACCCAAGGCCAAGCGGGTTGGGCACAAACCACTTGTTATGGGGCTTACCTCACAGTTTTCAAAAAATGAGAATTCCAGGGATTCAAGCTCATTCACCCTTATTTTCTTTTCAAGGGGTAGGGAAAGGATTTTATTGCATTTTGCTTTTGCTTTTCTCTTGTTTGCTTCTTTTTTTTTTTTTTTTCTTTGTATTTTTGCTTGATATTTGAGATAATGCTGAAATATTGCCGTGATGATACAAAATAACATTTTTCTTTTTCTCTTTTTCTTTGAACTTTTCTTTTCTTCCTATGCTAGGGATACTTGCTCGGATTAGCTGTAGAGAAAGGGATTTTTATTCTAGGTAGGGGTGAGCTTGTCCTTTTTTCAATTCTCAAAGATTCTAGACCATGTGCATGATAGGATAGCAGGGGAAACTTTTCGCTCAAGACACCATTTCTACTATGTAGCATCATATCGAATTTGCAATGAAATCATTTTAATGTGAGGAGATATACTTGGTTCAAGTAAATAACAAGATCAATTCTCTATGCTCAAAACTTTATTTAATTCAACTGTGGACTTTGATATAAGAGAGATTAAGAATCATACAAAATAAAATCAAGATATTTATTCATGTGAATGTGAAAGTGCGGGATTCCAAATAAATGCTAATTTGTCCAAAATAGTTGAAAATATAACTGCAACACTTTCAAGAATTGACAAGTACGAAAATAAAATGTGTTTGAATATTTTGATTTTGATGTTTTATATTTTTTATATTTTTGATTTTGATTGATGAATTGCAAGAAGAAATACTATTACTGTTTTTTGAAAAATATTTTGATAGAAATGGCTAAAATGAAACAATATGCAAAAATACAATATATACAAATGATGAAATGACCCAATGTTATGCATAATAACGCTTAAGATGCATAATGTTCATAGGTTCTTTAAGATCTTTACCGTCTAAGGTAGCTAATCGATATGCTCCCAATCCAAATTTAGCAGTGATGACATATGGTCCGAGCCAGTTGGGCTCAAATTTACCTTTAAGGTCTTTAGTTGCATTAGTATTTTTTTTATTTTCTTTTAAGACAAGGTCATCGATCTCAAAGGATCGTTGATGAACTTTCTTGAGGTATGCTCGTTTAAGCTTGTTTTGGTAGGCATGAAGATGCTCCAAAGCATTGATGCACTTTTCATCTAGAAGTTCTAGCTGACTAAGTCTGCCAGCACGATATTCATCTCCTACTTCAGTATCTTGAAGTAGTAGAGCTAAAGAAGGAACTTCTAATTCAAAGGGAAAAACGACTTCAGCACCATAAACCAAAACAAAAGGTGAAGTGCCTGTGGGGGTACGAACGCTAGTTCGATAAGCCCACAAAGCCGGATATAATTGAATGTGCCAATCTCGACCAGACTTATTGACCAGTCTTTTGAGGATTTTGATTAATGTTTTATTAGATGCTTCTGCTTGGCCATTACCCTAAGGATAATAGGGAGTGGACCAACGATGTTGAATTTTATATTTTTGACATAATTTCTTAACATCTTTATTTTTAAAACAAGTTCCATTATCTGAAATGAGATTTGCAGGAATTCCAAACCTACAAATAATTTGATTAAAAATAAACTTGGAAACTTGGGTTCCAGTGCAAGAAGCTAATGGCATAGCTTCAACCCACTTCATGAAATACTCAGTGGCAGTTATGATGAATTTGTGTCCATCGAATGACACAGGGTTGATTTTTCCAATGATGTCTAAGCCCCATTTTGAAAAGGGCCAAGGAGATGAAATAGCCTACAGTTCTTGTGTAGGCGCATGGACAAGGTCAGCGTGTTTCTGGCATTTTTCGCAATGTCGCACATAATTATGTGCATCATTCTCCATGGTAGGCCAAAAATATCCTATCCTAAGGAGTTTCTTAGCGATGGCGCTACCACTAAAATGTCCCCCACAAGATCCATTGTGGGCTTCATTCAAAGCTGATCTAGATTCTTCTAGATTCAAACATCTCAGTAAGATGCCTTCAAAAGATCTCCTATACAAGGTATTACCAATAATCACGAAGTGACTTGCTCGTCTACGTAATAACCTACGTTGGTTGCTAGTACAACCATTAGGGAAGGTCCCATTTTGGAGAAAATTAAAGATATCAGTGTACCAATGTTCAGGAGTAGTTTCATTGATTAGAAACACATCCAAAGGTTCTAGGCATGATTTTCTTGAAGCGGGTTCCTGGAGTCGACGAATAATGATGGTAGCATATTCGTCATCTAACTCCAAGGGCAAAAGAGATGCGATCTGCAGCCATAGCGTCACCGCACGATTGCTAGTTCGAGGAATAGCTTCCAAGGTAACTTGATCAAACAAGGATAATAATTGTAAAACATATGCTTTATATGGGCGTAATTTATCATCTCCGGTCTGATAAACATCATTGATTTGATTTATGACAAGTTGAGAATCATCGAAAACCGATAAATTTTTAATTTTTAGTGCCAAAGCGAGCTCATAATCCAAGGAGAAGAGCTTCATATTCAGCAGTGTTATTGGTGCAAGCAAATGTTAATTTGAAGGACAAAGGTATAAGATGTTTCTACGGAGATATTAAAATAATACCCGCACGAGCCCCACTCATACATCGGGCTCCATCAAAGTATAGGGACCATTGCTCCGGATGGTCTGCCTCTAGTTTAAGGCATTCATCAGGAAACTCAATGATGAGGGGATGGGTAGACTCTAAGGGTGCAGCAGCTAATTGATCTGCTATGATTTGACCTTTAACAGACTTTTGTCCTATAAATGTGAGTTCAAACTCGCTTAGCGCAAGAACCCACTTTGTTGTACGACCAGATAAGTATGGTCGACTCATGAGATATCGCAAAGGGTCGAATTTGGCAATAACATATGTTTTTTGACTGAGCATATAATGTCATAGTTTCTGTGTAGAAAATACAATTGCTAGACATAATTTCTCTAATATGGTATAGCGAGTTTCATAACTGATTAAGGTCCTGCTAATGTAATAATTAGCACGTTCTTTCTTCTCATCGTCAAGCTGAGCTAACATAGCTCCTAAGGCAAAATCGAAAGCAAAAATGTACAAAATAAATGGACGATCAGATTTAGGTGGGGAAAGCACCGGTGGTTTAAGGAGATATTGCTTAAGGAGTTCAATGCTTCCTGACATTCATCATCCCAATGAAAAGAGATGTATTTCTTAAGAAGCTTAAGAAAGGGTCCGGTTTTGTCTACCAACTTGTCGATGAAGCGGCGAATAGCTTGAAGCTTACCTTGTAAACTTCGTAATTCCGATATATTTGTGGGTGTGGGCATATCTGTGATAGCCACGATCTTGAGAGGGTCAATTTCAATGCCACGTAAAGAAACTATAACCCCCAATAATTTACCGGACTTAACTCCGAATATGCATTTGGTTGGATTTAGTCGGATAAGATATTCCCTTAACCGATCAAATACTTTTCTCAAGTCATTTAAATGATCATCTTCTTTGATGGAACGAGCTATAATATCATCTACATAATCATGTAGAATATCATGCATCATATCGTGAAAGATATAAGTCATGGCTCATTGATAGGTTGCACTTGCATTCTTTAAACCGAATGGCATCACTTTCCAACAAAAGGTTCCCCAAGGGGTAATAAAGGTTGTTTTAGCTTGATCTTCAGGAGCTATCCTGATCTGATTATAACCAGAAAATCCATCCATTAGGGATATCATTCCACTCCCAGCAGTAAAGTCAATGATCTGATCCATGTTGGGAAGAGGAAAATCATCTTTAGGGCATGCAACATTAATATCTCTGAAGTCTATGCAAACCCTAACTTTAGTGGCTTCTTTCTTAGTTACTGGAACTACATTTGAGATCCATTCAGCATAATCAATGGCTTGTATAAAAATAACATTTAAGAGTTTTTCTAATTCCCCTTTGACTAGTAAGGCCACTTTAGGATGCATTTTTCTAAGTTTTTGTTTAACAGGTTTAGCATCCGGATGGACTACTAGGTGATGCATAACTACAGAAGGGTCTAATCCTGGCATATCTTCATATGTCCAAGCAAAGACGTCTTCATATTTTTTAAGGAATGCAATATATTTATCTTGTTTTTCTTGACTCAATTCTGATCCAATGTTGATTATGTGAGGGTTGTCTTTGGTTCCAATGTTAATTTTTATGATGTTTTCTACTTCCATATGTAGATCTCTCTCAAAATTAGGTGGGGCGGGTGAAATGCCTAATTCTTGTAATTCTTCCAAGGTTAGCTTGGATAATTCGTCTTGAGGAGTCGTGGCCTCAAGTTGGGCTATACTAGGTATAGAGCCATCAAAATAAAATCCGTTATATAACAATTCCTCAATGGAGACATCATGAAAGATATCCCCCTCCAACTCATCGTCGGATTCAAAAATCATCTCAGGGTAAGCTATGGATAGCATATTGCATGTAAGAGGCTTATTCATTAAATGCAAGACATCTCGTTTATCCAAATAATCTTGGTAACATACAAGATGGTCATCATCCTCAAATGGGAAGGGCTGACCTTTACTAGGAAATAGGCCCACACCACATCGGGCAGGCCATGGTTCTACCTCAAAAGGTTCTTTCATACCATTATGGAAAGGTCCTAAACCTTTCCCTTTATATCCCAATTTAAGCATTATAGGCTTAGCTTTAATATACTCATTAGCAAAATAGCATCTAGCATATCCATCACAATGTGTCTTGATGTTTCTGGGTATTTTTCCCCAATCATATCCCTTATAAATAAAAGCACAACTCCCGACTTGGTAGATACTTCCCATAGGCTGTGGGAGGCCCAAGGTATGAGGAGAGGGTGGGAGTTTATTTAAAATAAGGGAAGCTTGCATGGCAGTGTTGGTTTCTTCTGATATAAGAATTTTAGATAAATCGGGTAAGAGCTCATCAGTAAGAGCATAAGAGGTAGAAGGAACATTTCCTACATCGTTGGATGTGGAAAGGATGCTTGTAGTGGATGTAGATGTTATAGGGATATCGATGGATGAGTCTATAGGTATGGAAGTTATAGGAGTAAAACAAGAAGCATTGGTTGTAGTTTTAGGATCTTTTTGAGGTCCTAATGTGGTTTGTTCAGAAGATGGTTGAGCTATATGTAGAGGTGTAGTTGAAAGAGTAGATGATGTTATGGGTGTGTGTTTCACACGTTTGGGCGGATGATGAGAATTAGGATGTGTGGATGACAGAGCAGGGCAAAATTGAACTCCAACAGGTTCTGCCAAAGCACACATATCAAAGGGTCTAGGATCACCATGAATGGTAACCAACTAATTTTTAAATTTGAATTTAACACACTGATGTAAAGTGGAGGGAACCGCTCGCATCGCGTTGATCCAAGGGTGACCCAAAAGTATATTGTACGATGCAGGGCAATGTACAATAAACACGGTCGTGTCTAAGGTTCTAGGACCAACTTGCAAGGGGATAGTAATAACTCCACACGTTTCTTGTGTTTCGTCATTGAAGGCTTTTATAATCATATCAGTTCTTTTCATTTCATCACTTCTAAACCCAAATCTTTGGTAGAAGTCAAAAGTGCATATGTTTAAAGATGAACCATTATCAATCAAGACTCGTTTAACCGCTACATCCCCAATTAGGGCAGTAATATATAAGGGGTTATCCTTATGTAGACTATGTTGCGGGATATCTCTATCCCGGAAGTCAATACAATCAACTTCTCGAGTTATGATAGTATTGGACATGGCTTCAGGTTGAATATTTTGTGGTACCATCATTTGGCTTAATGTGAGCATTAATTCATCCCTATGGGTAGGAGAAGATCTTAAGAGATCCAAAAGGGAAATTCTAGCTGTAGTATTTGATAATTGTTCATTAATATTATAAGGAGGCTTATGTTGAACATTAGGCGCATAATTCCCTTTATTGGGATTTTTCAAAACAAATGGAGCTGATCCATCATTCTGAGTTTGATCCTGTTGAGAGTTTTGAGCCTGTTGTCTGGTAACGGCTCCGATGGTTCCTATAATATTATTTTGCGGATGATGAATAGGTCTTGGTCTAGCGTTTATGACTTGTTCATTAGAAAGTATTTGGTGAGAAGATGGTCTAGTAGTGACTCTTCTAGGAAATGGTTCTTCTAGAACCATAGAACTTGTGATGGGTTGAACAGGATCTGATTCATCTTCAAAACTATTCGATTGATTTGAGGTGATTTCCATGTCACTTTCAGTCTCATATTCGGTATCACTAAGATCAAGTGTCCGAATATTATGTAGAGGTCTGGCCGTAACCATGGATAAAGTTGTGTCAAAGACTTGCGGATCGTGAATAGGTAATTGTCCACTAATAGTTCCTACATATTGGGTAGGAGGGGGAACATTATGATGCTCAATTTGATTAGCCACCTCTTTACCATGCTTTGGTAAAGGATGTTGAAATATGTCCAATGATTGATTGGCATGTCGATTCTGATTTTGGGGGATGTTCTTTTGAGCATTATTAGAAGGATTTTGTTTAGGTTGAAAGGCTTGCACCTCCATCTCATTGTTATCAATCAGGTCTTGTATTTTATGTTTTAATATTTTACAAGAGTTGGTAGCGTGTCCAGGTCCTCTATGGAAATCACAATGTAAATCAACTCTGTATCCGGGTATGGTTGGATCAGGTTCCCGGATGTTTGGTAATTGGATCAAACCTCATGCTAATAGTTGCGGGAGAATAGTTGATAAAGGTTGATTTAACCTAGTAAATTCTCGAGGTGGTTTATCAGGAGGTTTTAGTATAAACTTCTCTGTTGTTTTCATAGTATTAACATTGGCAATGTTTCTACTATCAGTGACTCCATCACCCACAACTTGTTTATTTTTATATTGATTTCTGGATGTTTTCTCATCATCTTTCTTTTTGAGCTGACCTCTTCTAATGAGAGCATCTTCCACCCTTCGAGCTAAATCTATAGCTTGATCGAAGGTGGTCAAGGTAGCAGTTGATAATTCATAGGATAGTTGTTCTTGTAAATTATTGATAAAAATATCCAACATTTCCCGATAAGGTAACACAAAGTGTAATTTTCCTATCAACTGCCTCCATCGAGCTAAGAAGTCAGCAAAACACTCATCTTTGTCTTGTTTTAGGTTGTACAAATATTTAATGGTTACATGCCTTTCGATATAGGCACTAAATTGATGCACAAAATATTCGGCGGTTTCTTTGAAATTCCTCAAAGAATGAGTGGGTAGTTGATAATACCACTCCAATGCCATCCCTCCTAAACTTTTTGGGAATATTTTTAGTAATAACAAGTCATCATGTGATATATCATGACATGCTATCCTAAACATACGAAGATGCTCTATGGGATCTTCAGTTCCTTTGTATATAGGTAAGACAGGCATAGGAAAGTGTTTGGGATATGGTTGTGCTACAACTATAGGATCTAGAGGCTGACTACACATCTCTCGATAATTGTACGAGGGATGGTAGGGATCTATCTGGTCCATGCGGGAGACTAACTATTTCACCATGGCTTCCAGATTACCAGTTTGTCCACCATATTGGTTTGGTGGTACATGAGTATGGGATTTGTGAGCGTAGGATGGCGTGATGTAAGGATTAGATGCTATATTGTTGTTATGCAAATGGTTGGTAGGAAGAGTATTATGAAGAAGATTGGTTGTAGCATTATGTTGTATCCCCGATTGTTGGAAATTGGTATTTGGTTTTGTTTTAGGCTTTTGTTGATTTGAGGTATATTGATCAATAGCTTGGTGAAATAGAGCAGTGAATGAAGGTTTCTTTTGTGTGGGGATAACCCTAGGCTTAGTAACAGGCACTCTAGGTGGTTGGGTAACCTGTTGTTGTTGCGTGTTTTGAATTATAGCAGCCATGTCCAAATTGGATGGTCCAGCTTGATCACTTTCTTGATCAATGAAGGACAAGGGATTAGTGCGTGTGTGATAGATGTCTTCTAGGGTTGCTTGAGTGTCACTAATTTGATCTTTGTCCATATGGACTGCTCTATTAAGAGTACCAATATTAGTATTGAGGAACTTCCAAAAATGTTCCATGTTCTCAAAAGTAACAGCTCCTTCTGGAGATATTTTAGGGGATGAGGATCCTTCCTCTCTATCATTTTCTTTTTGTTCATTTCCTACATCAAATTCTTCTTCTTGTTGGTCGAAGGTTCCTTCTTCCTGAATTGGATCTTCAGGAAGGACATCTAGGTTATTTTCTGGTTTTCTTAACCAATCTTCTTCTACTTCAGTTTGTTTTCCATTCCCGAGTCTAGTCATTATGTCTAAATTTAGATTTTAGCAAATATATATTAATATATTTGCAACAGATTTTGGGAGGTATATATTTTAATTATATACCTACTATAATGCTTAAAAATAAAATGTTTTGATTTTTGTTATGATTTTGTTTTGTTTTTGTTTTTTTTTATGCTTTATAAAGACAATAAACAACACACTAAATGCAAGAAATAACAATAATAAAAGAATAGCTTAGTTTTCTATAAATAGTTTATAGATATCATTGATAGGATCAAGTTCATCAGGAGTCATGAAATGCTCCTCTTCAAATTGGAAATGGTTTTTCAAGAACTTGATAAAGTGTGCTATAGTGATATTATCTGTTTCAGACTCTGTCTTGTAAAAATAAATCTCATGGCAATACTCTCGATATAACACAGCTCTAGGAACTCTATTCCATATTTGTCTATCCGTAAGAACGACCTCTTGGTCCTCTATACGAGACAAAAATTTATGTACTACAATTGCATTATCGAGGTATTCCTCAAAGGTATACAATTCAGAAGACACAAGGGCTCTTTTATCTGCTAACCACCTATGGCAAGCTCTCTAAAGCTCATGATACAAAGTCACTTGATCGGGATCCAGGATTCTATCTAGGACAAACCTCTTGATTTGCCTAAGTTTGGTTGCTCTAGATGAAATGAGATTCAATCTCCTATTAAGCTCATCCCATAAAGGTGGAACTCTATATGTTGGAGATACTCTAAGCAAAGAATTAATTTCTATGGCTGCTAATTGATTCTGAACATTAATGGTGACAACTCGTCTTTTATTATAATCTACCATCTAAATATAATATGCAATCATTGATTCTAAATGCATTTATGTTTTTATTTTTTTTTGGATTGTTTTCAAAAGGTTTTTAGTTTTCATGTCGGGTTCACCAAAATGTATCGCTCCAAATTTTTTGCATCCTTACCCTCAAGCTATAGGATCCACGCCCGAAAGGGGGATGCGAGAAGGATGGGACAATACCTCAGACTGAGAGGCCCTTTGAAGGTCCCGCCTCTTGGGGGAGGGGTATAAGGGTGAATTTTTGATGGATGGTGGGTTCACCAAGAAACTTTTGAGTGGTAGTTTCCACGCCTAGGTTGATAGTGAGTTTGATGTGTTCATTTTACACTTTAATCATTCAACTCCTAGGTTTGGCCAAGATGAATCTAAACTATTCTATATGCCAATGTTGATTTAGATGAATACAAAAAATAGGAATGAATGCTAACCATAGAGAATATGCTAGCTAGAACATAACATACCTGATTCCGGATGTCTGATGAAGATTCTAAGTTTTGTAACAGTCCAGATCACCTCAATTCGTACGTAATCATCTGATATTTCATAGGATCATCTCAAATCATAGACGGTCATCTGAGATCAGATAGAATCATCTAAAATCTGACGAATTCGTGAGATGAATTCGTCAGAAACCTGCAATCACAGAAATAGATACAAAATACCAAATATGCAACTACAGAAGCAAAGGAAAATGATAGCAATAACAGCAAACATGCCTAAATCATAGATTCAAATAACAAAATAAGGAAAATGCAGTATATTTAATTATTGATCTTAACTTTATCATGCGGTTATGCTAAATGAGGTGAACTCCAAGATGCATAAATATAATAATTTAAGATAGTACAAAAATATAATAGGAAAATGCAGAAAAAAACTAAGGAAATGCAAACTCCGGGCTCTGATTGCCCCCAATCTGGACTACAATCGAGATCGCCTCCAATCGTACGAGATCGTCTGCGCTCCTCGACAAGATCATCCGAAATCGTATGAAATCGCTTGCGACGATCCGAGCTAGCTTCGACTAAAAAATAGTAAAGTTCCTACAAGAAAACATGAAATACCGAATACAAATGATAGTTCTAATGCACAAGGAGCTAAATTTGTAGGGAAATCAGTCAACCAGGAGATTCAAAGGGGGTTCAGGGGAATCCAGGGGGATAAACTGAGAAAAACCTAGTTTATATAGGATTAGGGAGAGGTTAGGAGGTTGGAGATCATCCCAATTTGGGAGATCTCCAACGGGGGAGACTCTAACTATGCAGACACGCTTTCTGCCTAGGTTAGAGAAGTTGTTGAAATAGAAGCTAATTATGAAAATTTGGTTTTGGGATGAAATCGTCTGGACGTTCTGTTCCAGATGAATTCATCAGATCTGGGATGATTTCATCTAATCTACGATGATATCGTCCAACGGTCAAAACAAATCCTAAAAATGGCACGAAAAATGGGGAAAGCGGGTAACAAGCGGTTAACGGGCAGTTTGGGGTTAAAATTCAAATTTTTATCTTTTTACTAAGGTTTAACTGCACCAATTTTAGGGAGCTACAAGAAGACCACACTATCCAAAAATTGTTGCTCGCATTGTGTTTATGCATTGGTAGGCAACTGTGGTATAACGATAGCTCACAAAAAGAAATATATCAATTGCCTTCAACAAAAATTGGAATAAGCACGAAATAAAAATAGTGGAGGTCTCATATCAGCTAAAATAGACATGTAGAGAGTAAAAAGATGAGCAAATATGGTTTTGCAGATTAGCTTTAAATGTATGGAGCCATAATAATTTTGAAGAATGAAGTGCATCAAATATTTATGAATGGCACCATAGTTTTAATAGATGATAGCATCAACACACAGGTGTACCATCACCAGTGTAGCAACAATAAAAAAAATTTGGAACTCGGTGCGACTTTCCCATGATCTTCATTCAACAAGAACTTGATTGTGGTTTCCAACATTTGCACTATCAATTGTTTGTCTCACAGCTATCCTCTTAATTTTTGGTGGTTTGGACTACATGGTATCGAATAAGCATAGGTAAAAAATGATCTTTCATGCTCTCTACCTCACAAATTGCACTAGTGTTATGCCTAGTCATAACTAATTTCAGCATCGTATGTTAGAAGCAATTCCACCAGCACTCCGACAAATCCATCGTCTGAGGAGCAATCTCGATGCTAAATCTAGCACTCCACCACCATTCACTAATATTTTGTAATGGTAACACTACATCACAAAATCCACATGCTTCAACTTCTTACACCACTCAACAGAAAAAAAACAACTGCACCTCTCCCTCTATCTATGTGCATATTTATACTCCGCTAAGCTAGCAATAAATTAGAAAATTGTCTCCACCTTTTGAGGTGTTGAGAATTTATGTGGATGCTTTTCAGCATGGCCCATTAGGCTTTCAACACATTACATCAAATCTCCTCTTTAATTGTAGACCTCTGTCAAGTTTACCAATAGTACTCATCATTCGGATTATCAAAAATTATTTTAAAATTTGAAAAAAAAACTAGTGTACATCACATCAAAATATAACTATCAAAAAATATAGTGTGCCATTCATGCATAGATCTGTTGGTCTAGCTAGAGAAATAAAATGTGTTGTGAATTAGGTTCGATGGTGCCAAATAACAAATGAAGTGTCATCACACTAAACATTGATGCAAATATAATGTATTAAAAATAGCTATATCATCGGCTATTAGAGAGGAAAAAAATCTTAGGGGAAACATCTACATCTTCCTTAGGTTATCCCTTGATCTCTCACATATGAGTAGCTGGTAGGTGAACTATGGTAGGGGTCAAAAAAAGACATCTCCAAAATTCTAAAAAAATAACTTCGACCATGCCACAAACCATCTCATCCACCCTCAAAAAAATGTAGGTACTATAGTTGAAATTTTTAGGCCTCATCCAACAATCGTCCATGTTTTTTTCCTTGGTTTGACTAAAGGGGTTGGCAGGGCTAGGGATTTTTTTGGTGAAAAGTTGAGCTCCTACACAAAGAACCATGATGGCAGTGAGAGGTATCAAAAAATCAGGTGGTAATCGATGCCATAAACCACCACCTACTCAGGACAGACTACCCAAAGCAGCATCTTCTCACAATATTACTGCAAGAAACATAACTCTCCATTAAAAAATCACTCAAAAAACTCAAACTAAAAAATTTCCCATAAAAATTGGTAGCCATGAAAACTTCTGGTTTTTGATCCATCAAAGATGGAGAGCATACTCCCTCAATATTATAAAAAAAAGCCAAAGGGAAAAAAAATGAGGAGGGTATTTCCATGAGGGAAGTCCCCCAATGAGGAAAAGCTCCTAAGGCTCACAGGGCAGGGAAGGCCTGCTCTGATACCATTTTAGAAAAGTGAAATACTTGATATTATTCAGCTAAAAAGATTTTGCTTAAATAGCAAGTTCTTACAATCTGATCCATTGGATCATAACTAACTAAGCTAATCTCAGACTCACAAATTATCCTAGTAACAACTTAGGATATAATATTATTCTAACAACATGGTGGCATTACATGACACATAAACAACTTTCACAATTTGACTCATACTATTGACCAAATATAAACACTCCCTAATATAAAGGACCAAATAATGTAATACCTCCAACACCCCCCTATATTACATTATTTTGCATGTAGATATGTTTTTATACATATATGTATTTTAAATATGTTATATTTGTTTTTTCCAAGTACTTTTGTAAAAAAAAATTACAAGTTGAATATGATGGTCCAAAACATGATCCCTAATAAAGTGACATTGAGCTTCAATATATTTTTTTCTTTCATGAAATACTAGATTTTTGATTAATTTTTGAACTCCTTAATTATCACAATTTAGTATTGTAGGAGTTATCTTGATTCTCATATATGATGCAACATATTATAACCAAATATCTTCATATATAGCATATCTTGTTGCATGATATTCTACTTATATTGATGAGAGTATTATTGCATGTTGTTTTTTACTATTCCATGAAATAGGTCCTAAACCAAGATGAAATACATAGCCTAATTTTGATTTTTTATCATCTATTGACCCAACATAGTCAAAATCTAAATATCCCTATAAGTAGAAATTATCATTTCTCTTGTACTGTAAACCATATTCTATGGTTTTGTTGGCATATTAGTCTCTTTGTGTATTTCTAGTGACTTTCTCTGCAATCTTGCATAGATCTAGAGAGATAACTTATAGCAATGACAATGTCAGGTGTAGTATTACTTAGATATACAAGACTTCTAATTAGTTGCTAATATATAGTAGTAGAAACTTGTGGTGATTGATCATATCTTCATAGTTGTAATCCTTGTTGCACTAGAGTATCTATAGGTTTGTACTTTTTCACTCTATATATTTAAAGTAAATATTTGCATACTTTGTTTTAGTTATTATGATATTTTTATTTTGACAAATTTCTAGACCAAGACAATAGTATAGAAATTCGAGATCTATCATCTAAAAGTATTTCTCTATATTATTTTTACACTATTTGTGAGTGTATTTGAGCTTTCTTTCAGTACTATATCATCAACATATATTACAAGAATTATTATCTTAGATCCAATATTTTTTACTTAAATATTTGAATTGGAGGCACTCATTATAAAATTGTTTCGTAGTAGATGATCATTAATATTAATGTATCATGCTCTAGGAACTTATTTTAAGCCACATAATATTTTTTAAATTTTCAAACCTTTTGTTCCTATCACTTGATAACAAATATTTTTGGTTGAATCATGCAAACTTATTCTTCAAGATCACCATTAATAAATGCACTCTTAACAATCCATCTGATATAATTTCCAACCAAATTGAGCTACTAATGTTGTAATAGTCCCAATATAGCCATGTCGGCTAATTATTTTTTATCTTGGGCCTTTGGTTTAGTTAGTCAACCCTTGAGAATTAGGGTTAGGTTATTATTGATTTTATTTATAAATAGGAAGAATATTTTATTAGTTTGGATCATCGTAGAATCATAATTTAATTTGTGTATGTTGTGCATAAGAGACTTCGCCCTCTCAAAGTGGATATGAGACTTTACCCTCTATGAGTGGCTATGGATTTATTGTGGCATTGATTTGATTGGATTTACTATTTACCTATTCTTTGGATTGGAATTATTAATTGCATATTGTTTGCGGTATTTGAATAAAAATTATTATTATTGCATGTTGTTAATAATAATTCAATATTGAAGTGTTGCTACCACAACAACACTTCAATATTGAATTAAATTATATAATGCGTAGCATTCATAAATTAAATTCTGATTTTACGATGATCCAAACTAATAAAATATTCTTCCTATTTATAAATAAAATCAATAATAACCTAACCCTAATTCTCAAGGGTCAACTAACTAAATCAAATGCCCAAGATAAAAATAATTAGTCAACATGGCTATATTGGGACCATTACAAATGTAAAAAAAATATGAATGGTAGTCATGTTGGCTAAAGATGCAAATATTTCCTCATAGTCAATTCCTTAGGTTTTAGTATAATATTTCATGATATATTTTAGACAAGGGATTCTAATAAAGTAATACCTCTTCTAGTAGCCCCAAATAACTTAAACACAAAAACATGCAAATATCAAGAAATAAACAATAGTTTCTTACATTTGTTTGTAAAATACATTACAACAATAATTTAAGATTTCTTGATGGCCATCTTAGCATTCTCTTTCCATTCCTTTCCAAATTCCTTACTAGTCATCCCAAATCCTTGTTGACTCCCTCATTAGTCTCTTACTAGTCCCTTGTTGACCCCTTACCAGTACTTATTGATTCCTATTCAACTCCTTATAGACCTTATATGGTCCTTTCCTAGTCATTTAATGAGAAGAATGGGATATAATGAAAATGATTTAGAAGATATAGACAAGGTGTGAAAATTCCCATAATACTAGAAGTAAGATCAAGAAATGAAGGTCTTCGATATACAAGTCCAACAAGAAGCAGTAAGACCAATTTTGTGGGAGGAGAGAATAATATAGGGGATGAAGGCCTTAGGATGGGTTGTTGTAGTTAGTGTGGAAGATTTAGATATATTGTAACTAGGTGTTGGAACCTACATCCTAATGAGATTTTTGGAGGCCATAATCACTCCACATGAAAGCGTTGGTACCAAGAGGAATTAGCCAATAAAGCACATGTTGAATGTGGTTGGATGGATGCAATGAAATGGGATAGGATAAAATTAATTATGGGTGAATTATATAAGAGATGATTGTGTTCTCATATGAATGTAAGGACAAGATAACAGAGGGAACCTTATGAATACAACCAAGCTAAATGGTAATAGATTTGAAAGATAATTCATGTTCATGAGTTGGATCTCATGAAATATTTTCTCTTATTAAATGTGTCTAATGTAAAATTATACAGGTGAACGGATAATCTTGCATCATAAAAAAATAAGAGAAAAGAAAGAAAGAAAGAAAAAAGTAGAAAAGAGCAAAAAAAAAGAGAAGAAAATAAGAGAAAAGAAAAACAAAACAAAAGTGGTAGCTTTAATAAAGTAAAATATGAAAGAAAGTATTTCATTAAATAAAGTATTAAAAGCAAATTTATTTTAGTCATTTAGGATTTAGTCTTTAAATGAAGGGGACAACTATAAAAAATAGTTGGTGAATGAGAATAGCATAGTGGAGAGTGTGTGGTGTGAGAAAAGTGCTTAAGGCTAAGATTGTAATTGTTTGTTGTCTCTACAAGAATGAAATTATTGTGCTCTTTTTTCCTTTAATAATAAAATTTTGTTATTAATATAACATTGTAATTGATGTTTTTTTATATCTATTTTTGCAAGAGTGGGAGCTTCCATAGATCATGTGATTGAGTTATTTTTCCTAGAAGTGCAACCTTAACTAGTTTCCATGTTTAGGACTACATCATTTTGCAATTAGATGTGCCTTATATTTATCAATAAAACCATTCAAATTGTATTTTACATTCCAACCCCATTTACATCCTACTATAATTTATCCTTTTGGTAGGTCAATTATATCCTATATTTTATTCTTCATTAGTGTTGCATGTTGTGATTCCATGGCTATTTTCCACTTAGGTTGTCGTACGAAATCTTGTTTAGTTGATAGTTTTGTTTCTAAACTCATTAGCCCCATATTTGTTCTTGTCATACTATGATCTTGAGGACTTGTAGCGGCAAGATATGGAAAATTTTCTAGCTTGGATTCCTTCAGTATATTTATATATCACTTTTCTCTTTTATTTATGATGAGGTTATAATTTTTGAGTCTTCAACTGATTCATTAAATAATTTTATTTTGATTCTTCATTTAAATATTATTATATATCTGATAAAATATCCACAATAGGACATGTATTGACCTCTAGAAATTCAATGAGAGAGTTTTTTTCTTCATCAAAAACCACATATATAATCACATAGAATTTATTTATTTCTTCATATCCAAGAAATATGCCACACATGGTTTTTGTATCTATTTTTATTATTTTTTGCTTTGGAATGTGCTTGTATGTTTTACATAAAAAAATTCTTAGATGTGCTACTAAAGGTTTGTGTTCTAACCAAATTTTTTGAAGAGTAACATTTTTAATAACTATTGTGGTAAATCTAATTTGTATAGTTCATATGTTGTCCTAGGAGCAAAATAGCTATCTAAGCTTGGTGTTATTATTGTTAATCTACAAAAATTATATGTTAAATGGAAAGAGAAGGGAAGAGTTACTTGTCTCTAAGGAATACAAACCCTCCCTCCAATGTGGTTAGTTCATATTATATGGAAAATCAATTGAGGAAATATGCTTATGTATTATTGTCCCAAATCATTTATGTAGATGTTTAGTCTTTAGAGCCACTTATTCTAGCTCTTCCTTCAAATTAATAAAACATTGTGGATTGATATGATTAATTATTTAGTGATACCATAGTTCTTCTTCCTAATTGCACACATGACCATCTCATACACCTTATTTTAAGAATTCAACCTCCTAATATGCATTCTTATTACTGTCCCTAGTGTAGAAAGTTAAAAATTAATAATCTAGTTCAAGAAATGTTAAAGTAAGAAATAATCCATCCAAGCATTATTTCATACTCCTATCTAGTTTTCATAGTACAATGCAAGGATAATTCATGGCACATGTGTCCTAAGTTTTTTTCTCTCAAAAATATCACTATCAAAGATAAGTTCTTTGTATTTTTTATAAATGATTTCTTGAATGAATTTAATGGTGCCAATACTTTACAAAACTATAGTTTTGTTGTATGTTTCATCAAACTATGGTTAGGGAAGATAAAATTTCCAAATCTTCTTTTCATGAACATGAGGTTCATTATAAGTTCCTAGTCATACCTTTTGATATCACAAATTCTCCTTTCACTTTCTAAAGTCTCATGAACTTTACCATTCATCATTTTCTTCACATGTTTATCCTTGTTTTCTTTGATGATATTTTCACTCATAGCATGTCCTAGGAGTATCATATTCATCATGTTGAAAATGTTATTCACCTATCATAAAGGGATTTTTTTTTCAAAAGGTCTAAGCATTATTGTAGGGTCTACAAGGTAAAATACTTGGTAAATATAGCATCTTAGGGAGGAGTCAAGGAATATCCTAACAAGATTAAATCTATGTAAGATTGGACTTTTCCCAAATTCCTTAAATAAATCCATGTATTTTTAAGACTCATAAGCTACTAAAAATAAAGCATCCATAATTACAACAATATTATGACTCCTCTCACTGATTTCACTATAATCGATGTCTTTATTTCATATAAATCTATGTCCTAAGACTTACAAGCCATCAAAGAAGCTATGCATACCACTCCTACTTTGGGCACTCATAACAATAGCAAACCTTTTATCATTGAATGTGAAACTCATGACATACGCATTAGAGCTACATTGATGTAAATGAGTACCCATTAGCCTTTGAAAGTAACTTTTGGATAATAATCTTGGGTGGTCCACTTATGAGAAGGAAATGTTACCTATTTTTCATACCTTAGATAAATGGAGTTATTATTTATTGTATCATTGTTTTATCATCAAGATAAACCATATCAGGTCCAAGCATTTATTAGAGTAGCATTGTTTATATCCTAAATAGAAAAAATAGATTACCAAGATTTTGGGTTATAATTTTGTCATGGAATACAAGGAATGAAAGGAGAATGTGGTGGTCGATGTTTTGTGTCACAAATATGAGAATGTTGTTGTTGTTAATACCATTTTAGTCCTCTTCCACAATGGGTTATTTATATTTAGGAACATTGGATTTCTAACCTAGAGGCTAGAAAAATCATTAAAAAAAAAGAGGTGGGATCATCATTACATTCTTGTTTCTCATACATGGACGGAATGCTTCACAAAAAGTATCATAATTATCTTCCTTAGTCAAATTTTCTTTAATAATTGTGTTCATCTCCTTTGGCTAGACATTTAGGATTTATGAAAACATACTAGTGAGTGAATTAATTGATTTCTTGGAAAGGATTAAAAGTAGATGTCAAGATGTTTATGGCCAAGTGTAATATGTGTTAGCATAACAAAGGTGAAATAGTTAAATCTCTTAGATTATTGCAACCATTTATTATCCATAACTTCCTATGGAAGTACATATCCATAGAATATATTGATGACCTAACCAAATATAAGGAAAAAATGGTGATCATTATAGTAGTATATGTCATGACCCTCCCTGGAAGACTTTTTGGAAGAAAGAAAAAATGTATTATTCTATGATGTTTTAATACCTAAGTTGAGTAATTAAACCAACTATGTGATGTTTAGTTGATTTGAAAGTGTGTGATACTACTGAAATATAGCTAATATGTGCAATATTAGGTACACTCATAGGTGGAAGAATTAGAATCATCCACCAAAAGTGGGGGTACATGAAGTTGGCGAAGTGATTATTAAGGTAACTCAGGGGTAACATTGATGGATACCTTCATATAATAATATATTTGGTTAGGGATAATAATAAAAAACTAACCACCTTGAGCCTCAAATTGATAGCCTAGTAGCTATCATAAATTCTCAATATTGAGACAGGTGACTGGATTGATGTAAATATTCTCCTTTGTTTGTTTCATATGTTAATTATCTTTTACTTTGTCACTATCTGCTTTTAAGGTTTGGGAAATAAAAGCATGCATAATTTAAATTATCTTGAGATGCCTTGTGATGCTTGAATATGTTTGGTATGATGTTATGCTCAAATATATATATATATATATAATCCTTGAATGTTTCAAGAATTTATATAGAAATAGTTTATTTTAAATGATAAAGGAATTTCATTTCAAAATAAAATTTAGTTTAACTTTAATTGATAAATAAAATATCAATTTAAAATAATATTTGTTTTTTTTAAAATGACAATTGATCCTCATTTATGAATAAATATTTGATTTTTTTTGGAGCTTCACGTATAACTATTTATTATATATTAGTAAGAGAATATTTTTATAATCCATAGTTAATAAGATATATTTTTTTTTGAATTCAGTGAAAAAACCCTTGCAGGGCTGCCTTGGTCTGAGAAACCATGACTAGGGGGTTCTACATCATCAAAATAACCCAGGAGTCACACCCGAACCTGACTGCACCAAAGATAATAAACTAGATTATGGGTACCCAATGTGTGTTTGGTAGGGTGGAGATTCAAACTAGGGACATTCCTTGGAGGATTACCCTAATCTCTTTAACTCACCTACAACACGTGGGTTTAATAAGATATTATTAATATAATACTCAAACTTCATATTGATCCAACAAAAGATATTTGCAATTTGAATGTAATCCAAGTGGAAATTCAAGTTGGTAGGAGGAGTACCTACCAACATTGGAGGGATGGGTGCAATTTATGATGGAGCTTTTCCAAACAATTTAAAAATGATATCTCCATCGATCACCACATGATGGTAGTTAGAGAAGTTATGAGGTGTGGTGGGACATAGAGGACTAAGGAGAGAGATCCATAATTTTGTGAAGGATGAAAATGACTGGTTGAGAAGAAGAAAGGAGGGAGAATATCAATAGAGAAAAGGAGATCTCTAGAAAACACCAAGCTAGTACAATGCTACCCAATCCACCTCAAAGGAAGTGGACAATAAACCAATATGGATTATATTAATTATTACCTTTGTAATTTTTTTGTGTTCTTCATGATTTCCATTTGGTTATCACCATTGTTTGTTGGTTTTGGGAATATGATATCCCATCCCATTACAACCCTACTATGTGTTTGCTTATGTTCTTTCCCTACAAAACTACCACCATGGCTTATTAGCTTCAGCTATCTTGGTCTGTTCTAAATTCCTTCTCTTTATGTTGTTGTTAACATGTTAACTGTAAGACTCCCAAAGGATGGGGTCTGAGTATGTTCATTTGTAGCAAGCCACGTATACCATTCTAGCTTTGCTACCTTGAAATTCATGTCTTATCAAACCAAGTCATCTATAAGCTATGTCACACTATTTTTTGTCAATTCATGGTTTTGTTTCCATTAGGAAGTGTTTGTAAGTGTTGAGGGGCATTTTCCCTACCAACCATCCTCTATCTCCTCAAGACCTATGAATATAAAAGGTCACCATTACTCTCAAGCAAGGGTGCCCACCTATTGGATGTTCGTAATCGTAAGTAAGCCTTCCCTTCTACCGTAGTTTAGGGTATGAAGGCATGGTTACTTTTGACCATAGAGATCATTTTCTTCAACTATGAGCTACATGGCTTAGCACACGTCATGTTTGACACTAAGCTTGTTAGTGTATCCATTGGTCACTTTTGGAAACATTATTTAAGTTAATAGTCTTCTTTAGTTTCTTAAAGCTTTAAATAGGTGAAATGAACAAAAAGATGCTAATACATTCATTCAATATCAAATAATATACTACATTTATATTGAATTCATAAAAGGGGTTACAATTATGATATCCTTTTACAAATGTTTCCCTAAAGGCTACAATGGGCTCTTCCATAAGGAAACCCTTTCATATTTGGAACAAAAGTAGCAAGATCCATATTTTTGAGTTCCTTGGTGTAGGTGGGCTTCTTGCTCATGAGCCACCACTAGTTGGATGTGTCCTTGTACTTTTCTAGACCTGTCAACCTATAAAATCTTGTTAGTGTGTTGAGGGGTCTACCTCAGTCAAACCCCATGTTTATGAAGACAAAATACCCATTAACTATATTCAAAATATGAAAATAAATATTAAAAATAACATAAGAATACTAAATAAAGCTATCCTTACCTTATACAATGATTTTGGTGTTTGTAGCAGAGGTTCGCACCTCAGGGTGTGAATCGGTCTTGGACCGGGTGGTTCACAAATTATTTTTTTGGTTGTCCTAAAGTAGTTGTTTGTTTTATTTTTTTGCGGGTCACCTTCAAAAAGTGCACTTTTTGAAGGATTATTTATTTATCTCAATCATAAATGAACTCCATGAAATTCACAAATCAAAATGCGATGTTTGTATGATGGTTATGTGATGGGGGTGTAATAGATGCAAGTGGCTATAGTGATTTTGATAGATTTTCGGTAAGAAAAAGTTGGTTGTTGTGAAAATATGAAAATGGCCTTTTATTTATAGAGTTGGATAAGGTGAGAGAAAGGGGATAGGGTGTCCCCTATAAGGTGGCAATGGTGAGGTGTCCACCAAAGAGGTATCCCCTGAGGTTTCCTGGCTCATAAATAGTGTTGGGTGAGATAATCTCTCACCCATCCATAAATAATGATGAATTGCTAAAAATATCCATTAGGTATTAATGAACACCTTTTAGAAATATCTTTTTATTTACAAATTGCCTTTTATGTGCAAAAGTCTCCATCTTACATTTATGATTCAGGGGAGTGTGGGTGGATAAATATCTGGGTGAGAGGTGGCAGGGCTAGGATAGGCTAGAATAGGTGATATGGAAGGCTAGGGTAGTCAAAGTAGACTAGGGGAGGTGCAGGGACCAAATTAAATCATTATTAGATTTAATTAAGCATGTAATTAGCCATAAAGCATGTTTTGACCAAAATGTTGACTTTTTGACCATAAAGTGCTTTTTGACCATGGTGAAGGATTCAACCTTAGTTGAGTTGGCATGAGGTCATATGAGGATTATGGTTAAGCTTAGGGGGGGCTTAGTTAGCCCAAAGGGGCTAAAGATGATGAATAGTGATTTTAATTATTGAATAGTATTTTTAGCCAATCTATGCAATTTTTGAGGGTTTGCAAATTGATTGACCACATAAATGGGGAGAGGGATAATGTGCGACTTTTAGGTATCTACATTTTGCTTCTTTTTGTATTGGATTTTGTGAAACATGGTTTAGTATAAAAACTGATGATGTGAATTGATGGAATGATTTGGAAGGCAAAGAATTTGTGATTGATGAATTATGGATGATTGTAAGAGAGATGCATTGATATAATTGTTTACGATTTGATACAATACTTTGTAGTATTGTAATGATTGATTTTTGGAGGAATGATTCCCTTGCATTATGATCAATTTGATATGTTCCAACTATATAAGGAACAAATGCATTTGTTTATTTTTACTTTTGATTGATTGATGAGATCTTTGACAATATTTAACAAATCATTGGAGCCATGGGGTATAACTTTTAGGAGCTTCATTCACAAGTGGTCTTACGACTGCCACTATGAATATTGGAATCCATGAGGTGTCTACAATCAGAGGCATTTTGAGGTCTATCAAACATTGATTTGTTTTGGATTGGAGTTTTGATTGAGAAGAGAAGTTTCATTTTTTGTATCTGTCCTAGCATGAGGACTTGAGATAATCTTCAGCAAAAAATTTCTTAGGAATTTATTGTATTCATGATTATATGTTTGGTTTTTTTATCATGTGCAAGGTAGCTTTTGATGTATTGGATGATTATACCCTCAAGTGATGAATTACCTATGGAGGAGACAAAAATTGGTGATGAAATGGTTGATGAAGATTAATGAGAGAATTTAAACAATTTTACATGAAAATAAGAAAAAATGGAAGAATTGATGGAAATTTCAAAGAAATTCCATATATTCAGGGTAATTTGGAGCTATCATGGAAGGTTCTCACTTCACACATGTAAACCAAGTGGTTTGCACACTGGTGTGCGAACTAGTCGGTTTGCATGGATGGGGTACGAACCTACAAAAAATGGGGTTTTTTAAGATTAAACAGACGTCATTCACATCATTTTCATGTAAAAATGGTATTAGAGAGGTGGAGGAGAGTAGAAATGGAATAAATTACTACCAATTTTCCAAACATATGAGATGAGATGTCTAGTGCATTAGCGAGTACGAGTACGGGGGCGAAGATGCCAGAGGTAAGTGTTTTATCTTTCTTGATATCTATGCATTTATTGAGGGTTTGAAAAATGTTAATTGCCATATTTTATGTTTTAAAATGAACTTTTATGCATGGTATGGGTAAAATTCATGCACTTTGCATAAAAATGGGCAAATGGGTATCCCGGTATGATGTTTGTTTTTGCTTGCGATGTTTGCTTTTTTTGGAAAAGCGTACATTGGTGTGATGGGTGAAATGGGGTGGAAAAAGTGAATGCATGTTAAATATGACAAGTGGGGGCTCCTAATAAGCCAAATGGGTACCCTGATCTATTTCTTATTTTTTGACTTTACTTCTTTTTTACTACCTCATGTTGCATGCCAATGTGTGAGAGTGTGCATTATTTTTCATGTTTTTCAGCACATGTTTGATATTTTATGCATGCATGGATGGTATGGATGGATGGGGAGACGATTGCAAAATGATGTGTGAAAATTTTCCTGTTTTAGGTGGTTCACATGGGTGGGGTGCAAACTGGGTGGTTCATACAGGGGTGTGCAAATCGTTTGGTTTGCATGGGGTCGTGCGAACTAATTTTTTTTTTGTCATGCATATATATACATGAAAACAAAAAGGAAAATATTTTTATATACCTGGTTTATAACTCATGGTATGTGTGAATTGATAGGTGAAGAAGATATTCATGTGATATCAATTGTAGAAATACCAAAAGGCATTGCAGGATGTGTGGGGGGCGGATGATGGGAAGTGGTTGCGGGTTGTGGGGTTGTATGGTGTGTGGGAGATGCATGAGGTGCATGTAAATAATGCATACATTTCCACTCTATGTGAGAGGTGGGATCCTAATAGGAACACCTTTCAATTGCCTATAGGGGAGATGACGGTGACCCTAGATGATATTTACCATATTTATTGGTTATCAGTAGAGGGGATCAATGTTATGACGGTAGATAAGGATTTGTGAGATGACATTTTGGAGAGGACATTCAGGTGAAATTAGTAGGAGGTAGATGCCAAGAAGGGGTGGATTATATGAAGTATTGGAGGAAGGAGTACTTATCGAATCGCCATGCAATGGCGATGTTACTAATTGTGAGTCATGCACTACCAGATACTTTAGGGGTAAAATTCCCTTGGAACATGATGGGGGTAGTATGTGATATGGTAGACTGTAATATAGTGTATGCATGGGTGTTAGCATTATTAGTATAGGTTTAGAGTTGTATGCGGTGGTGAGGATAGATAGGACGAGCATCAGTGTGAGCCTATTGTTGCAAATATGGGCTTGGGAGCATATTATGATTCTGAGACCTGTAGAGTTGCCTTATAAGGCACATGATATTTATGGAGAGGATGTGCCCTATGTTATGATTTGGAGAGTAGATAAGGAGAGGAATAAGAGGAGGATGAGGAAGGATGATATAATGTATCATTATGAGAATATGGAAATACTGATGATGGATCATATGATATGTATACCATGGTGGGGAGGACTTGATTTAGGTGAGGATGTGGAGCACTTCGTGCATATTTGATGAGGGTGGTAGGTGGTGGGGAAGTACCTATGGTAGGTGGAGTACTTCACATTATCTAGTGTAGTGATAGTTTGAATTGAGGTAGGGGCTACTAGAGCCACCAATAGAGATCTATAGAGTAGAGGATGATAGAGGACCATAGCCCATAGTGCCACCACTAGACATGATGCCAGATGAACCCGTTGTTATCCCTAATATGGAAAATGTAGGGACCACTCTAGAGTATGATGTGTGTTGGTCTAGGTAGACTTGGGATCTAGTGTGAGGTGTTGTAGATAAGTGGGTGGAGGCAATAGAAGTGTTTCTTGATAGAGAGCTACCAGGTGGGGTGAGAGAAGCATTACCAGGGCATGTGGGTCAGAAGGAGGATGTGGGATCACCTGAGCCAAGTGAGAAGGAGGAGGTGGAGCTAGATCATCGAATTATATAGGTGAGGCCTCAACGTGATGACTAAGATAGGTTGGTGAGTGATAGTGGCATAGGGCCATCATATGAGAGGGGCAAGGGTATGGGGGGTGGCATAGAGGTGATGGAGGATATTCCCATGATGGATTTTCATGAGGAGGTAATTGAGGAGTCACCAGTGATTGGTGAGGATATGGGGGGAGAGCCAGATGAGTATGAATTCGAGGTATATTTGGTAGTGGCAATCATGGCAAAGGGTAAGGTGGTGGCTTTGAGGGTGAAGGTGAAGAGGCTTAGAGATAATATTCTTGACATCGATCTGGATTGGGGTGCTGATCACTCAGTGATAGAGGAGGAGAATAATTAGGTAGAGGTAGAGGTAGAATTGAGGGCCACTTTAGATGAGTATGATGAGGTGAGGATATGAGTGCAATAGATGGTAAAGGATATGGAGGTGCTCAGGATTGAGTGGGATACACTAAAGGGTGAGCACAACACTATACAAGAAGAGTGGAATGAGATGATTGAGGCCATAATACAGTTGAATAGGTTTTTGTATGAGGCTCAAGTAGAGACATAAGCCATGAAGATCTATCATTTAGTGAGGGTAGCGGATCTCAAGTAGACCGTGCGTGAGACACAGTAGGTGAGGGAGTGGGTGAAGCAGGAGATTTCTTGTGTAGGTAATAGAGCACCATAATTGGAGGTATCACAAAGGGAGATGGCACGACTATAGGAGGGGAATGAGATATTGATGACAACCAACATGAGGGAGGCTACCAAGAGGATGAGGGCAAAGAGTGAGCTGATGGTGAATGGTATACCTATATTTACATAATCTAGGTATATTTTCTTATTGCAACTTCAGGTGGGGAGGAGTCAGTAGAGTACACCCTTTATTGGAAGGATGGAACAACAGGTGGTGGCACCTACGATATCATACACACCAATGAGGATAACACCACCGACATAGGTGGAGGTAGTATAGGGGGTAGGGGATAGAGTTACTGAGTGATCATAGGTAGTGGTAGGATGAGCTCCAACATATGAGGGTATTGGTGAGACTCCTACAGGGTAGCAATCATGATGGGGTTGTAGGGGTAGATTGGCTGATGTGTTTTGAATTTTTGTAGGTGCTCAAGATGAGCAAATTATTTTTGAGGGTACACTCCGTATTGTAGTCGTATAGCATTTTTTATGGTGATGTATGTACATGGATATGTGATGATATACTCGCAAGGGCCCACACATTTTATTGTATCCTGATGGCATCAATTTTGATATATATATATATATATATATATATATATATATATATATATATATACATATGATATTCTACAACACTTGTGTCTATTTACATTTTTGTGTTTGTTTGTTTTTGCTTATGATGATGCATGATTAATGTAGATGTGGTAATAGGTAGTTAGATGTGAATGCAATGGTGATATGCTTAAATAGATATGAAATGACATTAGATGTGTATGTATAGGATGATAAGACTAAAATATATAAACAAGTTGCTTAGGGACAACATTTGCATCATTACAATAGCCATATGATGTAATCCATTTCGTTATTCCAAGGAATTTGGATATAAATATTGTAGTGAAGAGATTCGAACACTACATTTTGTAAGTAATCAAACCCATTAACTAACTGAGTAAACTTCTTGAATAGGTCCTAGGCTATCTTGGTAAAAAAGACCTCAATCCTAGATTTGTGTGTAAAGTGATGTTCATTTTACTATTTTGAAAAATTATGGTTTTATAACTACATGGTAACTTAGCCGATAAGCTAGTCATTGGTAAAGACCTGAGGAAAGTAGGGATTCAAGCTAATGATACTCTCAAGGATTTTCCTTTTATTTTTTGCCCATGTATGATGATTTATGGTGTGTTTCTCTATCTTTTCTATTTTCTTCTACTTCCTTTTTTTTGTGGGCATTGGCTTTTGTTTTCTACCCATTTTCTCTTTCTTTTGGAAATTGTCCTTTTTTCTATCCTTAGGTTCAAGAGAAATCATGTGAATAATATAATGAGTGGAGTGATTTTTGCTAAGCATTAGTTGACATGCAACATAGCCAGTCCTATTTCCAAAATGTATTTAATGTGTAGGATGTGTGAGTAAATCCAAGAATAAAATCAAGTTAACCAATGGAATTCTAGAAATATTTTTGAAATGTGCCAACTTTAGATGGTGGTTGATTATATAACTATTGATGGGTAAAGCACTCAAAACATTTCAATAATCCTATCTCCTGAAAGGGGGTTTGGGCATCACAATGGTGTGCTAGCATTTGCATTTTTAATGCCCCAAGCATGGTATTTACAATGATTATGTACATATGACTATATGGATGCAAAAAGTGAGAATTTATGTGCAAGGTTACCCCAATGTTATGGAAAATGGAATGAGGTGTGAGTGTAATAGGTGTTGGAAATAAAGAAAATAATGAATAAAGGAGGAGAGAGATAAGAGGGAGAAAAGAAGAAAGAAACTTATCAAAGGTATGTAGCTGCTCAAAGCGTGACCATACAACATTGATGAGTAACTAGAGGAAAAATAATATAAGATAAAGAAGAAAAGAAACCTATCAAAGGTATGTAGTCGCTCGAAGCGTGACCATACAACATTGATGGGTAACTAGAAGAAAAGAAGATAAGAAAGAGAAGAGAAGGAAAATAAAAAAGAAAAAGAAGAAGGGTGGGAGAATGAAAGGTATGTAGCCACTTAGAGTGTGACCATACAACATTCATTACAGAAGAAGGATGGAAGGGGGAAGAAAGGAAAGATATATATGAAGCAGATTTAAATGTAAATGCAAGTTAAATTAGTGCCATAGAATATCACAAAAAATGATGATGTTGTTTTTATGTGGATTTATTATGATGTGATTGATTTTTTTTTTGGAGTTTTTTTTTAATTATATACATATATACAAGTGGCGATTGTTAGAATATTTTAATGTGCACTATACCTCTTTTGACACTTTTCATGTTGCTCTTGACATTTATCATTATCTCATATAGGCCTTCTACCTATATATTATACTATCTTGTATCAATCAATCATATCATCTATTTCTCATCCTAACATTTGGTTTCAGAGCTCTAGGAGCTCTCCTGAGCTTGTGAGCTTGAGGGGGGTTTCCCTCATGCAAATCCCCCCTGATTTTTTTTCCCTCAATTTTGTTTCCCTCCATTATTTCCTTCTCCAAAAGGCTCAGGGAGTATGCTCTCCACTTTAGTGGATCAGAAACCAAAATGCCAAAGGGAGAATGAAAGTATTTCATGGCTGCCCCTAAAGCTTCAATGCTTGGGGTCATGATTTTTTCTTGATGTAGATCTATTTATTTTTGACCACGTGATTGGATAGTTGAACAAGTTCGTTTGGAGATTTTTTTTGTCCGCCATGTGATGATTGTGTCTAATTATTTTGTGTTTATTGTCCACCATGTGATGATTGTGTCTAATTTATTTGTGTTCATGGAGTGTCCTTATCGTGTGAGCTGGTGAGCATTGGAAATTGTTTTTTTATATTTTTTACATAGTGGCCATGTTCAGTGTAAACTAAAGTCCATTGTAGTTGTGTCCAGAGTAGAATACATGGAGACACAAAGTGGCCATATTCAACCTGCTATAATTATCCTGATTCAAATGTTGATACTATTTCCTAATCATATCCTATCGATGGTAGATAAAAATAAATATCCACCACATTGGGCCTGTTAGGAGGGAAAACTGTAGGGGATTAATTATTGATAAAAATAGGTTACAATATATAGGCATAAGCCTATATTCAACACATGACACTTGTCAAGTGAAACTGACAAGTGTCAAGGTGAAGGCATAGTGCACTTTAACTCTAACATTCCCCCTTAAAGTGCACTATCCTAACTAAAGAAAAAACAAAGCAAGTCAACATTAGGTAACATTCCCCCTTAATGTTGACTTCTCGAAAACAACCTATCATCCTCGCTTATTGCTGATTTGCTCTAGGCTCGTGCTCTATGCTCTTGGCTCTCCAACTGTGAATAATGCTAGATTCACTATGTATACATCTTGGTCTGTTGCCTCAGGGTCAGCCACTTCCATGGGTCTATTGCCACTGGGTCAGCCGTCTAAGTGCCTCGAGGTCATCATGGGTGCCTCAGGGTCAGCCACTTCTAGGTCTGTTGCCTTTGCAAGTCATCCTCAGAGGATGTTGCCTCTCGTAGGTCACTGACTAGATTCACCATGAGTATGAAATCCCTCCTCATGGTGAATTCAATCTAGAAGGTGTCGGTATCTATCAAAAATGCACCTAATTAAAGGAAAAACGAGCCATGTAAGAGTGTCGGTCTCTGTCGAAAATGCACTCAATACAATAAAATGAGCCATAGATCAAAATAGGAGGAGAGAAGAAGAAAAGAAGAGAATCTTCTAAAGTGTCTTCATCTGTAGTCTTCAGAAGTAGATCCAAAAAAACCTCGGATAGAGTCTAGGGTGTCTTTGTCTGTAGTCCCTAGTATAAGTGTCCTTATTGTGACCATGTCATCCCATAGAAATGCATGGGTAACCAGCCACTGCATTCGCCAAGTGTATAGAAAAGGTCACTAGGTACAATGATCACATATAAAATTACCTTGGGAGTTTCGGGTACAACCGAGAGTGCACTCCAAGGTAGAAAAATTTTGAGGCTAAAAAACTCAATTAAAACAGCCTCAAAATTACAATATGACACAACCATTGTGTCCGTCACGGAAAAATGTTTCCAACGACTATAAATACCCCTATATTCCATTATTAAAGGGGCCTGCATCATAATGAAAAACAACATGCCTCTCCAAGACAGCAACTAAAACCTCGCACTGTGGCTATAGTCGGATCTCAATAAGTCTTCCATACATGGGAAAAACACCAGTATGTCACTTAGGCAGCAAATACCTTTTCCTCCTTACAAAAAAAATAACATGGGCCATGTGGGCCATCATCTAAAAAATACAATAAGAGGCCATGAGGGCCTTCAGCTTCCACTTCCATGTGGAAAAAACATAAAAAATGGCCAAAGAAGCCATACTGTCAGCCATAGTGTCACAAGCACTTCAAGTTTCCCATAATACATAACTTTCCAGAATGCCCCCACCATTTTCAAAAAAAAAATTTAAGGTTGGCCTTCCCACTTAAAAAATGCCCCCGTGCATGAAAGGCATTATAGGCTAAGTGGGCCCTCTACATTCAATTTTGAATAAATGTTCCCCATGATTTAATAAAATGCCCCACAATCATAAAAAATATTTAATTTTAACTAAATATCCCCTTTCCCATTTACAATAGGGAAATAATACATCCTTTTGGCCGCTGCAAATGAATTCTGGCCACGCCCAGCACACCAAAAAAAACTCTTGGCATTCTCATTGGACCTCTTTGCCAATTCTGGCCACGCCCAATGCCGTCTCCTTGATATTCATGCTTATAGTCCGTCCTGTTAAAGCAATAGCACAGAAGAATGAACCAGTTTTTTGTACATCGCCCTGGCCATGGCCGGGTTTCTGATTGCTGTCATCATAGTGGAGAATCACCAGCAGCATCATTTTACCTGGGGATACCAGATTTCCACCACCATAGTATTACTGTTCCTCCTCTCTAAGTTGGTCGTAGCAGTCAAAGTAGATATGGATCAAAGGAATGAGTAATTGATGCACCAATCTCGATATCAAGGGAGGCAACTTGGAGTGATTCTATAGCTGTCCAGCAACTTGGAGTGATTTTGCAGCTATCCGTGATTGCATGCGATTGATTTGTGGCTGAAAATATGCAAGGCTGGGAAGGCGTAGATCATGGGTAAATAACAACAAGAATCTATTCGAACTTGATGGCGAGGACCATGGGACTCGAGCTGTACACCTGTCATGAGCTCCAACGAGTTATTGCCATATGGGCCAAAATGCCAAGCACTACAACAACCATCTCTTTCACAAGCGTAGCCAATGCTGGGGCGTTGCCTTACTGCAGCAGATCTTGTTTGAAATGAAGCAGCATTGCCCTTACAGAGCCCCAAACAAAAATAGAGACTGATGTAACCAACCTAACACGACCAATAAATTATGCCCAATGCTCTTCAATCTGTACTCCTCTGCACTACTGGTAGGGGTTGTTCCTTTTGTATCATCACACACTCATGGATAATAAACCCCGTTCAACACTGCATAGCAACGGCCGCTACCTCTACGACACCACAGACTACAATCTCGATGGACTGAACCCCTGACCAGAAGCTATTTCTCATTTATTTTTCTGGGTGGTGCGACAGGGTATGGGGCCGCACCCTCTGCACCTTTGACGTCGTTAAACCTCTTACCAGTTGGTCTGTAGTGTATTCTATAGTTCTCAAAATTGGGGATACCCTTTGGCTTACTCCTCGTGACATGACGGATTATAGTCCCTCCATTTATTCTTCTGTGAAGTGGATAATGGTTGCCTCATATGGTGCTAGAGAGTGACGGATGTCATAGATATATATATGGCAAAATGACGACAGCTAGTAGTGATGACGGCATACATCCTCCATTGGTTTGGATAGGAAAAAAAATCATCTTGCTTGCTCACAATGACTTGACCACGGTTGTAACAGCACGTAGGAGTGCATAAATCTGTTGGGAACTGTTTGTATTGGTGCAGTAACAACCACACGGTGCCATCCTCCATGTTTGTCGTAGCATACCTAAAGAAAATTTGTTACAAAGGCCACAATATTAGTTGCCCAGGTAAATGGAAGACGAAAATTGTTTTTGAACTCTGGACTTTGATTGAAGCAATGGCGCCAAATGCACTGCCACATCTAAAATTCCCTGCCTGAGATTTTTCCAGACCCTCCTGCATAAACAGTTCCAGTCAATCTCAACAACTACTACATCACAAATGGAGGAACAAGTTTTCTGTCAACCAGAATTTTTAGAGGATTCAGCTTGGCTTCCAACATGGCTTCACAGACATTTCTCAGAAGGTGACGAGAAACCATTCAATATTAATTGTACATCTAAGACATAATGGAAGGCTTTTGGAGGTTTGGCTGGAAGTATAAAGCTGGCTGGGGAAGCTACACGTGGTACTTGACAAATGCATGACACTTGTCAAGTGAAACTGACAAGTGTCAAGGAAGGCATAGTGCACATTACATTAACTCTAACATTCCCCCTTAATGTGCACTATCCTAACTAAAGAAAAAAAAACATGTCAACATTAGGTAACATTCCCCCTTAATGTTGACTTCTCTAAAAGTAACCTATCATCCTCTCTTATTGCTGATTTGGTCTAGGCTCTTGCTCTTTGTGCTTGGCTCTCCAACTGTGAATAATGCTAGATTCACTGTGTATACATCTTGGTCTGTTGCCTCAGGGTTAGCCACTTCCACGGGTCTGTTGCCACTAGGTCAGCCGTCTAAGTGCCTCGGGGTCATCATGGGTGCCTTAGGGTCAGCCACTTCTGGGTCTGTTGCCTCTACAGGTCATCCTCAGAGGATGTTGCCTCTTGTAGGTCACTGACTAGATTCACCATGAGTATGAAATCCCTCCTCATGGTGAACTCAATCTAGAAGGTGTCGGTATTTGCCAAAAATGCACCTAATGAAAGGAAAAACGAGCCATATAAGAGTGTCGGTCTCTGCCAAAAATGCACTCAATACAATAAAATGAGCCATAGATCAAAATAGGAGGAGAGAAGAAGAAAAAAGAAGAGAATCTTCTGAAGTGTCTTCGTCTGTAGTCTTTAGAAGTAGATCCGAAAACAACCTCGAATAGAGTCTAGGGTGTCTTTGTCTGTAGTCCCTAGTATAAGTGTCCTTATGGTGACCATGTAATCTCACCGAAATGCATGGGTAACTAGCTGTTGCATTCGCCAAGTGTATAGAAAATATCACTAGGTACAAGGATCACATATGAAAGTACCTTGGGAGTGCCGGGTACAACCGAAAGTGCACTCCAAGGTAGAAAATCATTGAGGCTAAAAAAATTGAATTGAAATAGCCTCAAAATTACAATTTGACACCACCATTGTTTCCGTCATGGAAAAACATTTCCAACGACTATAAATACCCCTATATTCAGATACAATTTGATGCTTCAAAAAAAGCAAAACATAATGACCTTGAAAAAATGTGCAACTCCGGGACTTCCCAAATGGTCACCCATCCGAGTTGTGCTCTACAAAATTTTGCTTGACTTAGGAGTTTTTATAATATGTGCTATTAAAAAAAATAATCTCTTTCACTGGAATTAAAATATCAACTGAAGTTCATAAGTAAATTAAGTTTGTTTTGAACCGTCGCGTCCCAAGCTTCTTTTGAACCGCACTACCTTACAATAAACGAAAAACTAGGTGGGACTCCTTGCAGCGTACAGGTGGAGGGATCATTCGAGTATGGCGCGCCAAATGGCAAACAATGCAGTGTGTTGTAGGGAAATCCAATCTGCTCTCCAGATTTACTGCTCCATTCCAATTATCTACTGGTGGTGCATATCCACCATATCTCAACCTCGGCAAACATCTTGGCGTAAACATCCAGTGGCCATTTTTCCCGTCAAACAGACATCTTCCAACGTAGAAATCCAACACCACTTCCATATCAGAATCTCCTTCAAAAATCCTATTCTTGGCTGTCGTCGATCAGAAGAGAAAATTGATGCGGAAAACATGAGAAAATCTTTGTAACTAAATAACAACTCCCTTGTTCAGGTTCAAGTCGCGCGGCAGCGGGATAACAAAGCATGTGACTCCATTCTTCGACATCATAGAAGAACTCAGCAGTGTCTATCGTCATCCTCTGAAGCATCCTCTAGTCATTAGTCTAAAAATCATTGGCAGCCACTGGGGTTGCAGCTTGAAGGGAAACAATCTTGAAAGACTCTATCCGCTCATTCTTGTCCAAAATTTTTGATTGTTTTGAATATGCATGCTCTTGAGGCAGCAATGTACCCTTTTCTTCAGAATTTATATCATTCAATATTTCCAGGTTCAGCTTTAGTCCTTCTTTGCAGCTCTTGAAGAAGCAGTCCCCTGGCCTCCACTATCTGAGGGGTGGACAACAGAAGCGCATCCTTCTTGTTAAGTCGAGAATGCAATAGGACAAAATATATCTTCCAAAAATGACCTTCACTCATATAACCAGGAGAAAGTTCAATTCTAAGGGTAGCCAGTATTGGCGCTAAATTTTCAATAATATGAAAATCTAGCCATGTTTCAGGGTGTATCCTTGGCACTAAATTTTCAATAGTCTAAAAATCCAGCCACGTTTCAGGGTGTATCAAAATATTTCTCGCAAATGTCAAAACCTGGTCCATCACTCCGGCCGCTGATTTGAGCCTCTCTTTCATCAAACTAAACCTCCTCATCGACGTCAGATTCTCTCTTAAACGACAGCAAATTCGAATCCAGCTTAGACGAAAACCTCGAGATCCCCGTCTTGATTTCTGCAAAATCGCTGCGGATTCCCTCCAGCCCCGTTGCATTCTCCGTCGCCTCTTTCGCAGGAAAAGTTAGCACAGCAAGTGGAGGTGAAGTTGGAAGGCAAAGCATTGTTGGTGGTGCTGATTCTACTTCTCGTTGGCGCCCTGCATAATGGATTTTAAAAAAAAAATTGGGGGCAAAAGCTGGAAAAGCGTCGGGCCATGCCCACCAACAATAGGAATGTCAACCACTTCAGCATGAGTTCCTTTCTTTTCAGAATAGAAAGTATTTGTACCATCAACATCAAGAGTATTGACACTGAAAAAACTTCCTTTAATCATAGGTCCCAGCCTTCTCAAAAACTTCAAAATAAATGGTACAGTAGAATTTACAGAATCACGGTTATATTTACCAATGCCTTGTAATCACAAAGCAAAGGGATTTCACGATTCCAGCATTGAGATTGAAAATATCATCACAGGCCATACAAGGCTTCCAAAGTACACAGCAGGAATGATCACAATGTCTGCCCTTCTCCATCACTTCAGAAAAAATAATAAAAAAAATAGCATCGACAGCATTTCGTGGTGACATCGAGCAAACAACGCTCCACCATTAATTTGGGGGCAGCCATTAATTTTCAAAAATCTGGTTTCTGATTCATCCATCAAGGATGAAGAGCATACTCCCTATTTTGAAAAAAAATGGGGGGAAAAATGAAAAATTGAAAAATGGGGGAAAAAAATGGATGAGGGGGGAGGGAGGATTTCCATGAGGGAAATCCCCCCTCAAGCTCACAAGGCCAGGAGACCGCCTGGAGCTCTGATACCAAATGTCAGGAGGGAAAACTATAGGGGATTAATTATTGATAAAAATAGGTTACAATATATAGGCATAAGCCTATATTCAACACATGACACTTGTCAAGTGAAACTGACAAGTGTCAAGGTGAAGGCATAGTGCACTTTAACTCTAACAGGGCCTATTTCAACGAGTCTAGAAATAGGTGCTAAATGAATTTATTCCTAAATGATACATTGCACTAGTTTAAGCATAATCAAAATATGCAAGAAGAATTAAAGATTGCAGAGGCCTTGACTACTCCATACGAGTACATACAATAAATATCTATATTTGTTCTAGCCTGTGGTGCATAAATTTTAGCTAAATTTCCTTATCGATATCTTGGATAAATATTTGTATGGTGATAGGGGTCATATCTAATGTAGCTATGGAGGTGCATTTTTCTAGGCCATCGAGTTTGCATACGTGTGGAGCACTACTTGCTTTTGTTTTGTGGAGTAATATTTTTTTTATTCATAGAGTAATTTTTTGGAGCTATTTTCTCCTAGCTGCCGAAACAGACCCCTCACAAATGTTTGTGTCACTCATTGTCAATGGGTATCCATATCTCCTACACGCTTTGGCCACCTGGAGTTTTTTTCATGTAGCGACAACATATTTGGTGTTTGAAAACCATCCACACGACTTGTTTTCAATGATGGTTTTTCTTGCTAGTACCATTTTTGGGAAGTGTAGTTGTTTCAAATGAACGGTAGGATTCTGCACCAGATTCCAATTTTATTTTTGAGCAATTTTTAGAACAACCTGATGGAGGATGTATCCAAATGTGGAGATATTTAGTAAGCTATGAAGGAAGAATTATACTACATGCTGATTGAAATACCCCGCAGATGAATGGTTTGATTGTGATTCGAGTCATGACGGGTGATGCGAAGCATATCATAGAGGATGTCACATAGCGTGAAGGTGCGAGATGAATTTTTTAAGTGATATCCCCATTTAATGATTTTTTGCATCACGACTTCCTGTTCGATGAATAGTTACAAAATATACATCAGTGGCATTTCAAAACATTTCCAGATGATATGGATACCAATGATCGTCGTGCCCAAAATATGTTAACTATTTTTTTCTTTGCCTGCATGATTTATAATAGATATTAAATTGGCATCAACATAGAGGCTAGCTCTACGATATATCCAGAGGCACTGCAATTTAGATTGTAGTTTTTATATATTTTTTGCCACCTGTGACCGCCTATGATGCCTCAAAAACTCTGTGCATCCATGGATCACAATCCATGGATGTGGTGGAGAGGTTGTAAAATCCTACTTTGGGTATTCATTTTATACCAAAAAGTTTCCTAAAAGTGTCTGTGTAGCTGGGGGCATGGTTGATGCAAGGAGACCTATTTTGTGAAGGAGGTTTATCAGTGCACTACATAAAGATCCATGGATGTGGTGGAGAGGTTGTAAAATCCTTCTTTGGGTATTCATTTCATACCAAAAAGTTTCCTAAAAGTGTCTGTGTAGCTGGGGGCATGGTAGATGCGAGGAGACCTATTTTGTGAAGGAGGTTTATCACTGCACTACGTAAAAAGGCTTAGTGATTCAAAACCTAAAGTAAATCCTTCCTTGCATCTCCCAAATTGTGTTGCTCATTATAGAATATTCCTATGAGAATATTGTTGTTGCTCATTGTAGAATATTCCTATGAGAACATTGTTAACTCCCTGATGCAGCAATTGTGGAGGCAATAAATATAGAATATTGAGGTCACGAATGAAATTTTGAGATCTCCACCAGATTCTTAGATGGTTATGTTTAGGATGTTCTTGGTGATGCAAGCCTGGATCTGTGTTCCTCAATTGTAGCCACATGGATAATTGGATGTCTAGTTTAGCTAATACGGGATCAGTACATGGAAGAGTTGGTGGTGGATGTGTTGAGTGAACATTTTATCCTATTGCAAAATGATCACCACAAACAAAGTATTAAGTTGAAATCAAAGCCAAAACACAATTTGGGAGATGACCAGAATTAGAAAATAACCATCTAAAATGACCACAAAACTAATCTCGGTTATAGAAAATAAACAACATGAAATATCTATAGAGTTAGCTGGAAAAATAAAAATGACATCAAAATTTGGTTAACAATACCTTCCATGCAAAACCCCAAGTTATGAGACAAATCAAAAGACAACTTGACCTAATAGACCTACAAAATAAACACAATCATATTAGGACAAGTGCTAGACTCAAAGTACAAAATATAGTTGCATTCTATTTGAAATTCACATATTGTAACCCTTCAATGGCATAAATAGATAGATACAAGTCAAAAAGAAATGCAGAAAAGATACACCATAAATGCAGTAGTCTTAGACGTAATCCCCTTTTGGTTCTGCTCACAAAGGTTGTTCTTGCCAAAATGTAAGCATTTGATTTTGAAAAATAGTCTTATTTTCATAAAATTCTAGCCATTGTACAATGCCCTCCTTGGGTATTTAAGGTTTCAACACCTTTGTTCGTTTCACCTTCCACTTCATCAAGATGTCCAAATAAGACAAAATATACAAAACAAGACAAAATGTCTTTGTTTCATCTTCTCTTATATCATATGTTTTTTTTTTTTTTCTGAAAACAAAAGTATTTCCTTATAACTTCCCTGGGCACCATGTATTATAATGCAAAGAAAAGAAACATTACGTAATGTAATTTTTTCCTATATTATATAGCATAGAAGCCAATTTTTTTTTTTTTTTCTATCCATTAACCTTATGACTCTCGATGTGCTATATAATATACATCATACTTTAAAATTGAAATCATGCCTTATTTTATCACCTACCATATTTCATCAGGCATGTTGTGACATTCACATATGATGACTACAATTGTGGACCCTTCTTCACAATCGACACTCCACAATACTCTATCTGACAATACCTCTCGACTCCCTATTTGGCGTCTTTCCTCTCCCTACAATCCGACAAACAAAAATTTACATCCTCCATCCTAAGTTTTAATATGCAAGTGTCTTGAGGCCTTAGTATTCCATTGCAACGTATTACAAGGTCCCTTTCCTTCGACATGGCTCTTCTTTGATCACAACACCTATGCCTTCTACTGCTTTGGTAGGTTTGGGTATACGTTGACTATCATGTTTATCATTCAAAATGCTCTCCTGATAAAAACATCAAATTTACCATTAAAATCATCCCCTATTTTTTTTTGCTACCATAAAAATGTTTCTCTAATGCCTTGTCAGCACCCATCTACCCTCGAAGTGTGATTTCTTTGTCAATGCTTCTAAAACCGCCTTGGATATCACTATTGTGCTCACTATGCTTCTTTTGCATATCTTGGGGGTAGACTTGTCACATCATCATCGATACCTATCCTTGTTAAAATATGACATTGTACTTCAATAGATTTCTCCACTGCACTACGTGCACATTGCCACTACCTACATGTAATACATAATTTTCTCTTTGACTGTTACGTTGAACACATTTTGCATGTCAAACTACCATTGCTCATTCCTTGGTTTCTTTATGCATGGATGTCATCTTGCTGCCATTTCATCTTACAATCAAGCGTCGATGATGCAATGAACCCCATAAACATGGTGTGAATTGAATGATTCACATATGATTCCACAGGTTCCATCCTATCATGTGAGCTTTTCCATGTCGTGATGCTTGACGTTGTTGGAATTTGTGTGATTTCATTTTCACTATAGTGCCATGTATAAATCCTAACTTCTACGTACACTTGTAAACCTGCAATGTCATCGATCTCATCTATGTCTCCTCTATTAATGTCATAGATGCCATTCATTTTTGTTTTAGATTGATGTGAACATTATCGTTGTTAAACTAGATACATCCTATTTCACCCACTATGAATTCTTCATCAGAAACTATCACATAGTTCTGACTCACATTCAAGATGTCATGTCCCAGCTACCTTGCTTCATTGTACTGTAATATTTTTAGTGTGGATTCAGGCCTTCGGTGAACATCATGCAACATGACCAAATTGCTAGTCAAAAGACCCACAATGTTGCCCCAGTTTCTTTATATCAACATTTCACTATCACTCACTACACATGGTTAATGATGCATCTTTGGTTTGCAAAACAAAAATATTGGGATAGGCCTTCGTAGCTGTTTACACTGCATATGTCACATAACTTTATTCGAACGTCCTCACCATGTCATCACAATTTCTAGCAACCATCCATCATCCTCTGGTGACCAATCAACCCTGTTATATTTTATCTCCATTGAATGACAATAATTATATTGTTAATTGGCACATTGAATTTGGTGCACCTCCTGTAGACACCTAAATTGTGTAAATCAGATAAGACTATTAGTGCATCACATATGTGATTCCTATCAACATCATATAGCCCAATTGGGCACCCATCTAGGCTTGCATAAGGATCCAAAATACATTTGTAGGTTTCCTAGTAGTTTAGGGCAATTTTTGGGCACATCCTTGTGACCTTCCCACCAATTTGGTGACCATCTAACCCAAGGACGTCCAGCCATAACCATCCCTGGGTGGGACGGTCCCTAAATAGACCCTTAAAAAAGTCAAAGGACATGTGAGATGATAATAAAAGACTACCATTACCATTTCCAATCACCCCAAATTGATTTGGGACTTGCCATTAGAGTCAAGAACAAAATATTGGGAGCCCCAAGTGGGCAACCTTCCCTCACCTATGCATGCCAAAGAATTGGACAAGTGGCGGCACCTGCCTCACATGGCAATACTTTTCCCTTTTCCATAGATGCCATTTTGGGCTATAAAAAGAGGTGCATTCACCCATTTCAAAAAAGGAGAGATATAGAATTTTGACAATGAAGTGCTACCCAATTCTACCCTCACTTATCCTCACCTTTTGCAAACCAAAATTTGCCCCCCATTTGACCTTGAAATCCTCTTCATTTGAAGGTGCTTTTAGGGGCAATAGAAACCTATCCGAGCAATTCCAAATAGGTCAAATTGAAGGTAAAATTTTCCCCATATATTGACAACACCTCTAAACCAGTTTTGGACCAATTTCCTTGGGAATTGGTGGCAAAAATAGGCTAGATTTGTAACCGTCCCACCTAGGGATGGTCAGCAATCAGTAGGTGTCACACCTAGGGACGGTCAAAAAATAGCATATGATTTGGATAAAATTCCTCCATAGACTCCTTAGGAATGCTTAGGTGAACCTCTGGTACAAATTTGGTGAATTTTAGAGCATATTTGAAGGCATATTTGAGGTCTTCAATGTTGTAGGTTCAGGTGTCCCTGTCAGGTATGGTCACTTTTTCTACACACTTTTACCTTGAATATTGTGTTTAAATCTCTCCAAAAGCATTTAGATTATATTATATTTCATTTATATAGCATTTAGAACAATTTTCATGTGTTATAGATTAGTTTTGATGTTGCTATATTAATCTCCTTTCTATGTTTTCAAGGCTTTGATTCTATAATGCATGTGCTATTAACCCCTATTTCAATCCCTTGTGTGTAGGTGCAGGTGTTATATACAGAAGGAAGGAGCTAAGAATGCAAGAATAAAAGGAGCCCAAGGATAGCTCTCAATTGTGGGAATGCAAGATTCACACCATAGTATATCGCTTTAAGGCCTTGCAAGGGATTGGATCCCTTGCACATTGTAATGTTGAAAGTATCAATTTGTAAAAGCCCTCAAGGGGATGTATTTGTAATCTCATTTTGAAGCCATGAATAAATGAATAGAAGGAGAAATCCACCATTTTATTACACACTTCACTTCATTTTAGTAGATTACATGTTTATGCTATTTTCCCTTTGAATGCTTTCAAACTACTTTACATTGCAATAAAGTGCCCTTAAGGCGATGTCGTAAATTTCGCTTCTTCAGTGGCGTAAAGTTCCGGGTTAAAAAATATACCTTTCCCAACGTTCAATTTGCATATATACTATTCAAATTAGTCAAATTTTATATTTTAATGTCTTCTCTATGCATAGAAAGGTTATATATCCTCTTTCTAAAATTTTGCATTAATTAAATCAGATAAAATAGGGAAAAGAACAATAGATTACATGCTTTTTGTCTGGTTTGCCTTCTTGAAACTTAACCAAAAGAAGGTTAAGTGCATATAGATTGTCAATTTCAATGGTTTCCTTTTGCTACTAACAAATCTGAAATTAAAACATACTTTCATGCATATTAGTGAATCATCATTGTATGTTGTATTGTTTTATTTCAATATTTAAAAGGAACCCCACACACCATGAGTTATTTTAACATCAGTGGTAGTAGTGGATGTAATTACCACTTGACTGGCTTGTCTGAAAGAGTATCATTGGGACCCAACTTACTGGCCAATACCGACTCCAAGATCTGTCCTAACCATGCAAAATAGCATGCATTTCTCTTCGAAGGGGTGTATCATTGTGCACGGGGTTCTAGGTGAGGATCGATAGGACCTATGCTCCTTGATCAAGTATGGAATTCATCACCATACTACCGATTGGTTTATGTGACTGGAATAATATGGAATTTATCACCATACCAGTTGTCAAGCTAAGAGTATATAGGTAAAATCCTTTAAAATTTGAGTATATCATCCAATGAAATATCAAACATGCCAAGTATTTTCTTTACAAAGCAACACATATTGAAACACAACAAACAGTTTAGAGATTCACATTTAAAATATTTAAAAGAGATAATCACTTCTATACTTGTGTGTTTCTATTTTTTGTTTGTTTCAAATTCATAAAATTGTAAAGGAGATAATCATATAGTAGTCTAGAGTACATAGCTATGATACACACCTGTAGCCAAGCCCATTTAAGGGTGGAAGTTGTGCGGAGTAGGGAAGAGGACATATACCATCTTTGCCTAGATCCGAAGGACATGGTCATACCTCCTTGGAGACCACCTACTCTTCCTAATTCTAAAGGAGCTAATAGGAGACCTAGCCAACAAGGTACCCCTACACGGGGCACCCCCACAGGTGATGGTCTCAACTTAGGAAGTCATATCCCTAATCATCGAATGACAAATGAATGGATGGTTACTCCTAGAATAGTAAGAAAGGGACCTAGCCAACAAGGGACTCCTATGCGGGGTACCCCCAAAAGCAACAACCCCTCTTAGGGAATTATTTCCCTAATATAGATATTTCTAGTGCCTTATTTTAAGAAGAATCACTGTGCAATGGAGCACTTCCTAATAGAGCAATTTCATGCATTTGTGTGCCTTCTCGGTCTACTCCTTGCAATGTTGTGTAGGAATATGACTTGTCACATAAGGTAGGGTTGAATGATCATCTTATGATTTCCAACCACCCTTACCCATGGTGCCATGATCGTGATGAGGGTAATACTCATTGCCATAGGCAACCTCATTATGCCTTACCTTTCCTTGTTTACGAGGGAAGACCTAAGGAACATCCAAATTATCCTCATTCAAATGTGTCAATGCAAGCACATTGTACCTTTGCACCAGTAGATTATCAAGAATATATGTTTAGGGGTGAGCCTCAAGTCAATGTAACCTATCTCAACGAGAAAGCGGTAATAGATCTCACAAACCCCTAAACAAGATAGATATCAAAGTAATAGTGCTAAGGTAAATACATCTGATCATATCAATTAGTTGGTAAAGAAGTATGCTAACTTCCAGGACAAGTTAAATTAACTTAGGTCTGATAAAGATCGCCTATATCTTTTAGAGTAGTGGCAACAATAAGAAAAAGAAAAACTTGAATGAAAAATTCAAGAAACTTTGCGTAATGGAGCTTCTAATCCAAATATACTTAGACAGGAGGCTCACCCGAGGTAACTAAATGTCCAACAAGATAGGTCTCTTAGACCTAATCCAATGTTGCCTCCTAGAACTCCTAGGCTTAAACAAAATATATATGATAGGCCTAACATAGATCACCTTCAAGAGGCGTTCGTTCCTCCTTGTAGGCCCATACCAAAAACACCTTATGGGGCCTATGATGATTTGGAACAAAATGAGGATTATATAGAAGCACCTTATGGAGGTGTGGTTGATGTAAATAAACCATCCTAACCTATGCTTAATATTCCTCATCCACCTCTACGAGTTCAAAATAAGGAAGAGGAAATCAAATCCTCAGATGCGTATCAAGCTTTTCTTACACACTTAGAAACTATAGAAGGTAGGATAGCTGGCAATGGGCTTCAAAAGCCTACTTTGTGTCAGTTAAATAACCAAAAATTACACCCATCCATTCCTTCCCCGATTTATCTTGAGCATTTGAAAATGTCCAAATTTGATAGATTCAAAGGGGAAGAAGATGCTCAAGAGCATGTTACTATATTTCTAAATTTGTGCTTTAACATACAGGACAATGATGCATTTATCCTCAAAAATTTCCTAAGTACCCTCTCTGGTCTTTCCATTGAGTGGGTCAACCAACTTCCAAAACATAGCATATACATATTTGAATAATTTGCTAATGCATTTTTGGAATGTTTCATATTTAATACCAAAATAAAGGCGACATTAACAGACCTCACGGGGTTGAAACAAACTGAGGATGAGTCAATTACTAATTATGGAAATAGGTGGTGAATGCTTTTGGCTAAGCTACCTTATCTATTACCAGTGACTGAGTTAAATCGATTTTTTTCAAAGAGTTTCTTGAAACCCATATCTTTGATGTTGCAATTACATCAATACCCTACCTTGGAAGAAGCTCTAGCACATGCTAGAAACATAGAGGAAATAAAAATCCAAGAGGGAGAAATAACTAAACCTCATAAGGAGTGGACAAAGAATCCTAAAAATAGCTTGGCACCTGCAAAGCTAGCAATGGTCAATCAAGTGGCCATAAATATCCCCGGGCCTACACAAGTGATGTCTACTCAAAAGTTGAACTATCAGGCCCAACCTCCTCCTGTGAGCTATAATAGTAATGGTCAAGTGAATCAAGAACAAAACCAACAACATTTCCCTAAGAGAGAATTTACTCCCTTCACTAAATTCATGGATTCTCTATTCGATTGATTATGGGTTGCAAAAATGATTAATCTACCAGATATCAAACCCATCGATCCAAAAAAAAACAAACCCAAGCCTATGGGACATCGAGAGGATCAATATTGCAAATTTCATCAACAAGGTGGCCATGATTTACAAACGTGCTATGGTTTTAAACACCTAGTACAAGATATGATTGAGAGGAATGAGCTTCAAGTGGATGCTCCATTAGACCTTACCAATCAATAGATGGGTATATACAAAGATCCATTACCAACTCATGAGGTATAGGTAGCACCTACTAAATCAATTAATGAGGTGAATAAAACATCCATTATTGAAGTGTATGTTGGGATGGTGATTATGGTGACCAAGAACAAAAGATATCCAATCCAAGTTGCACTAGCTGTAGCTTTGAGTGATGTTCCTACAACGTTGCAAACTACACCACCTATAGTACAAGGCCTTCCATCTAGGCCAATATTAACAATAAATAACAAGCTTACACAAAGCTTAATGACAACATCAGCATGATTGTCCTTCTATGATCTAATCCAACAATCACCTCCACATCGAGATGCTTTTATGGATATTTTAAAGTCAATAGAGTTGCAACCATAGGAGTCTAACTCCATTAATTTTTTGGATCATGTGCAACAATGCAAGGAACCAATAATAATATTTTATGAGCATGAGCTTAAGGGAATAGCCAATGACATGGTAGATCCTCCTTTGCATATCATTGCATGTGTAAATAAGGTACCATACAAAAGAGTGCTCATAGACATCGGTTCCTTGAGAAATATCATTACAACCACAACATTGAAACATTTGAAATTTCTAGCATCTCATGTTGTTGTGTCAACTTACACTCTTCATGCATTCAATGACACAATATCTTCTACTATTGGTACCATAGTCTAACCCATCCAAGTGGGGTGCAAGACTATACGAACATTGTGTCATGTTTTGGAAGGTAAGATGGCATACAATATTTTTCTCGGTAGACCATGGATATGGGATATGAAGTGTGTCCTATACATTACGCATCAATGTATTAAATACACTCTTGAAGGGTAAGTCCATGTAGTCTCTGTCGATCTAGAGCCCTTAAAATACTACAATATGGTGCAATAGATGTCATAGTCGACATTACCTTTGACTCATGTAGAATTCTAATTGAGCACACCTATTTAGGGTCTAACCATTCCATCATCATATTTAATTCCACCATCTACATCTTCATCCATACCATACTCATCATCGATACCCATAGAGATGCCTTCGACACTGTCAGATCCTCCATCAAGAAACATGTCGAAAATACCCATTCATCTTCACCATCCTAGACCACAGTGCATATGTCTAGTATAGGGATAGAAGAATATCTAGTGAGAAATGTCACAACTGTTCCATCCATAGAGACAGTGCAAGATATTGGGTGACCCCGTCTTCCCATAGGTAGCATTATACCTCTTGGTCTACCTCCCAATCAAACTAATTTTATATATGGAGGTTTAGAGTATAGATCTCTACCAATTCTTTCAAAAGCAGAAGATAATGAACCTTTTATGGAGGATGTAAATTATTTGTTGAATCTTGATTATGCATGGTGGTACTTAGATCGTTGTAATTGGCACTGTTTTAGTTTAGGCCTATATGAGTAGGGTACTCATGTCCCATGTCAGTCCTAATATTAGTTACTGTATGATAGATCTAGGTTGGGACATAATAAGCCAGTACCGTTGGACGTCCTCATAGATAGTCTAGAACACCTATGTCTAGGTTATCAGGATAATCTTACACATTATCCATAGGCCAATCTGAATCACATCCATTACTTGGGGGATCATTTACTCAAAGAGATGACAGATCAAGGACTATCCAGTGATGTTTCCCAACCCCAAGAAGTTGGAGAAAGCTCACATACCTTGAAATATGATAGTGAGGAAGAGGATCAAGGTCCTCCTCATGAATGGACAAGTAATGATGAAGATGACTATGGTGTCACACCAATAAACTATCCTAGCTCATATGATGAACATGAGAGAGTGTTATTCTTGGATGACGAGGATGAATATTATCTTTGTATGTTATTTTCCATCCATGTCCCCATCTAACACCAGCTCTTATCTCATGAAGAGCAAGCCTGTACTCTTCTTCATAGGCCACTGCCATTTATTCCACTTCCACCAAAGCCACCCCCATGAGTTATGAGATTAAATTAGGTCCCTAGACCCACTCACCCTAGAACAAGAGATCATGTATATATCAACATGATTTCCATAGATTTAACTACATCACTAATAGATCCAAACAACCCATAAAATCCATTACATCTCGATATTGAGGTAATTGAATTTGATTAGGGAGATTCCACCCCATCACCACCAGAGTATTGGATTTGCAAGGAAATGTTACAAATGTTTCAATTTTCTCCAAGAAATACTTAAAATTTTTTTCAATCCAAGGTTGATCCTAAATTTCCTATGGATGAAGAAAACCCAGCTGATGACATTCACTTGATTTCCACTCCACATCAGTTGTAATATGGGTCTCATATGTCAATTGAGCCAACAATTGGCAAGGATATCAGTATAGATCCTAATAATACCTGCATTATCAAACTAGGGGAAAGTCTATCCCCAGTTGAACAAGATAATTTCACACAAGCATTGAAAGAAAGTATCAATGATTTTTCTTGATCTTATAAAGACATGCCAGGACTGGACCCAAATCTAGTCATGCATAATCTTACATTGGATCCAAAGATAAAACCAGTCAAGCAAAAGTTGTGCAAGATGCACCCAATAGTAGCCTTAATGGTGAAAGATGAATTATGAAAGCTATTGGATGTTGATTTCATTATCTCAGTAGACTATCCACCATGGGTTTTGAACATGGTTCCCATCAAGAAGCCTGATGAGAGGATTCACATTTGCACTGAATTTAGAGATCTCAAAAAAATGAGTCCTAAGGATGAATTTCCCTTACCAAACATTGATTTGTTGGTAGCCACTAAAACAGGACATGAAATGCTTTTTCTCATGGATGGTTTCTCTGGATATAATAAAATATGTATTAATCTATAGGACCAAATCAAAATGGTGTTTACAATGCCTTGGGGGATATTCTGGTATAAGTTCATGCCTTTTGGTGTTAAGAACGTCGATGCCACATATCAATGAGCCATGATGCATATCTTCCATGACTAAATGCATAAGATTTTGAAGGATTACATGGATTACTTATTGGCAAAATATCTATTGCACCATGAGCATATCGGTGTATTATGTAAGGTTCTAAATCACCTCATTGAGCACAATGTTAGAATTAATCCCAAAAATTGTGTATTTGGTGTCATATTTGGTAAAATTTTAGGATTCATATTGATGCAGGAGCATCCAGTGGTAGTAGAACGATCTTACAACAAAAAGAAATAAAAAAATGAAAAAATGCTAAGTGTGGGAAGTGTCACGAAATCGTGACAAGTTTTGTGTCACGAAATCGCAACACATTTTGGCAACAGAAGCTACGTCGACAAAGTGTCACGAAATCGCAACACATTTTGGCAACAGAAGCTACGTCGGCAAAGTGTCACGAAATCACGACAAGTTTTGTGTCACGAAATCGTGACACATTTTGGCAACAGAAGCTACACCGGCAAAGTGTCGCAAAATAGCGACAAGTTTTGTGTCGCAAAATTGTGACACATTTTGGCAACAGAAGCTACGCCGGTAAAGTGTCACGAAATCGTGACAAGTTTTGTGTCACGAAATCGCAACACATTTTAACAACAGAAGCTACGTCGGCAAAGTGTCACAAAATTGTGACAATTTTTGTGTCACGAAATCATGACACATTTTGACAATAGAAGCTACATCGGCAAAGTATCGCGAAATCGCGACAAGTTGTGTGTCGCGAAATCGTGACACATTTTAGCATCAGAGGCTAAGTTGACAAAGTGTCGTGAAATTGCGACAAGTTTTGTGTCACAAAATTGTGACACATTTTGGGCAACAGAAGCTGAGTGTAAACAGTGTCACGAAATCGTGACAAGTTTCATGTCGCGAAATCACGACACATTTTGGCAAAGGAAGCTAAGTGTGAACAGTGTCATGAAATCACGACATGTTTGGAAGCAAAGACTAAGTGTCGTGATATCGCGACATCTTGGCAGGGAAGGACGAAAGATGAAAAAGTGTCGCGATATCGCGACATCTAGACAAAGAAGGCCGAAGGACAAAAAAGTGTCACGATATCGCGACACTTTGGCAAAAGAGAACAAAAGGTAGAAAAGTGTCGCAATATCATGACATGTCGCGTTTTTATGACAAAACGAAGAGAGAGACCGCAAGGGAAGAAAAGTGTCATGATATCATGACATGTTGCAGTTTCGCAGACTGTTGCAAAACGATAGTTAGACAGTTACCAAAAGTCGTTACAGCAGTTCCAAGGGATTGTTTTTTTGAAAAAATTGAAAAACTTGTATTAAAACAAAGAACAGTTACAAATGGGAGTAAACACATCCCAACCAAGAACAAAGAAACAAGATTACAAGCGCAGAGCGCAAAAAGTCAACACTTTCCACCGCAGAGCGCAAAAAGTCAACAAGGCACAAAAACGCGACATGTCGCGAAATCACGACATGTCGCGATATCGCGACAATCAAACCAGCCTTGGCCACGCCAGAGCAACAAGTCACGAAATCATGATAGCTAGACCTCACGGTGCCTGATCACCAAAAGTGTCACGAAATCGCGACGGCTTTTCCCCTTGGCGCCCCATCACCAAAGGTGCCGCGATATCACGACGAGTTTTCCAAATGGCGCCTGATCTCCAAAAGTGTCACGAAATCACGACGAGTTTTCTCCTCAGCGCCCAACCTTCAAAAGTGTCACGATATCACGACGAGTTTTCCACTTGGCGCCCAGTCTTCAAAAGTGTCACGATATCACGACGATTTTTCCCCATGACTCCTATTCACCAAAAGTGTCACGATATCACGACGAGTTTTCCCCTCAGCGCCCAATCCTCAAAAGTGTCACGATATCACGACGAGTTTTCCACTTGGCGCCCAGTCTTCAAAAGTGTCACGATATCACGACGAGTTTTCCCCATGGCGCCTGTTCACCAAAAGTGTCACGATATCACGACGAGTTTTCTCCTTGGCGCCCAATCTTCAAAAGTGTCACGATATCACGACGAGTTATCCCCTTGGTGCCCATTCTTCAAAAGTGTCACGATATCACGACGGTTTTTCCCCTTAGTGCCAATTCTCCAAAACTATCATGAAATCGCGACAACTTTTCCCCTTGGCGCCCAGTCGCCAAAAGTGTCACGAAATCGCGACGACTTTTCCCCTTGGCGCTCATTCTCCAAAAGTGTCACGAAATCGTGACGTCTTTTCCCCAAGGCGCCAATTCTCCAAAAGTGTCACGAAATCGCGACGATTTTTCCCTTTGGCTCCCATTCTTCAAAAATGTCACGAAATCACGACGGTTTTTCCCCTTGGCTCCAATTCACCAAAAGTGTCGCGATATCGCGACGATTATCCTCCTTGGCGCCCCTGCTCCAAAAGCATCACGAAATCGCTGTAGCTTCCAGCCAAAGGCCGCGACGGCGCAACAGGTCACGAAATCGTGACAGCTTCCCACCAAAGGCCGCGACAGCGCAACAGGTCACGAAATCACGACAACATCTCTCCAAGGGCCGCGACAGTGCGACATGTCACGATGTCACGACAGGTTCCCTCCAAAGGCCGCGACGGTGCAACCTGTCGCGATATCGCGACAGCTTCCCTCCAAAGGCCGCGACGGCGCAACAGGTCACGATATCGCGACAAAAACCACCCTTAGCATAAACTTTGCTCATTGTCTCAAGGATCGTTCAAGACCCTGCCTAATCACTGCATCCTCCATAGGCATGTCACTGTGCAGCTGCACCCCTACCTCTTTCTCAACACCCATCTTTGCAAGGAAATCGGCCGCCTTATTTAAATCTCTACTCACATAGACGGGGATCACATCATCTAATTCCCTCCATAGTTCCTTGATTTGAGAGACCAGAATCCGCAACCTCCATGCTTTCGAAGCAAAGTTCCTCATGCAGTCTAGAGCGCCAACCAGAATTTGAGAATCAGACTCGAGAATTATCTTCCTGTGTCCCTGATTAACAGCCTAGATGGAAGCAGATTTAATAGCAAAGGCTTCTGCTTCATTGTTTGTGGCTCTTCCCAGACCTTGCATTTCCCAATAGAGCACAGACCCAGCATGATCCCGACACACTACACCAATTCTAGCACTACCCGGATTGCCTTTTGCAGCTCCATCGCTATTGATTTTGATCCAACCTTCTGGGGAGGTTTCCAGCTAGCTCTGTCCTATCTCTCTTGCTCTACAGCTCCCTCTTCCAGAGGCCCAGGACCAACCTGATTTTCCTCTTCAAAGATAGATGGCAACCGTTTTCCGCGACTTTGCTCCGGATGACTCGCCAAATTCCATCTAGCGAGGAGAAGGTTTCTCTAAAAATACGAGCATTTCTCTCCAACCACACCTGCCACCGGATGAAAAGTAAGCCAAGCTCCCAACCAATTCGAAGAGCTTTAGATTTAAATCTACCTCTCTTCCATCTTTCCCAAATATTGGTCCGAGTCAGATCACCATTAGCCTGGATTTTATAGTGAGAGAACCAACGCTTCCAAATCTGACGCGTGAAAGGGCACTCAAACATCAGATGATCAGCTGTTTCCTCATTCTTGTGGCATAAAACACACTGAGATGGACCGATGATTCCTCTATTTCTGAGATTGTCAAAGGTGAGAATTCCATTGTGCATAAACTGCCAGGCAAAGAAATTCACTTTCGGCCAGCCCTTGGAATGCCATATCTTCCTCCAATCTTGAACCGAAAATAAATGTGGGGGAGGCTCTGGGAGGATCTTATCGTATCCGTCCTTCACTGTATATACCCCAAGGTTCCCATAGCCCCAAGCTAGTTCATCCTCCTCGTCTCTCCCTGTGAGAAACCTTTATGACAAGATTTTGGTCAAGATGGGTGCCAGCTCCGGAGGGATTGTAATTGGCCACTCCTCCAACCGCTTAAACTTCTTGAACTTATACTCCCCCAATTGGCTAGTGTTGAAATAACTCTCAATATGGACCCAACCCTTGGCTTCTATGGCGGATTTAATTGGTTGCAATTCGGGAAACTCAACAATGATGGGTGGGTACTGGTCCCATGAATCAGTCCAAAAACGTGCCTTCTCCCCTCTCCCCACTTTCCAAAACAATTGGTCTTTAATAACCTGAGATCCAAGCTTGAGAGCCTGCCACACTAAGGATCCATTACCATCCGTGAGGGAAACGGCCCACTTCATTGGGGTGAACATGACCCAAGTATTTACTGGTTAGGATTCTACTCAATAAGGATGTTGGCTGGGAAATCCACCTCCAGTATAGGTTTTCCAGCCAAAGCTTTGTTGTTAAGCTTGGAGCTTCTCAGTCCCAACCCTCCTTTTTCCTTGGGCTGGGTAACTTTATCCCAACCAACCAAGGCCCATTTCTTCTCCCCTTTTGCTCCTTCCCATAAAAATCTTCTAGCCATTTTGTCCAGCTCTTTCCAAATAGAATGTGGGGCAGCCAGGATAGAGAATTTATAGATTGGCATGGCCTGAATAACTAACTGTAAGAAAGTTAATCGACCCCCATAGCTTAACCATTTATGATACCAATGGTTCATTCTATCTTTGATGCCATCCAATAGATCCTTCCAGTATATCTATTTTTAATTTTTTGAAATGCAAAGGAACCCCCAAGTAAACTACCGGAAGAGAGGTCCTAGTGAATCCCAAGATCTCTATAACTCTGTCCCGTAGCCTTTGGTCAAGATTGAAGAAGACCACTTTGGATTTTTTATCATTGATGACTTGGTTTGAGGCCCTAAGGTAGACATTAAGAGTATCTCTCGATTCCTCTAGCTTCCCCGAGACCGGCCACTCCAACCAGACTCCGTATCATCCACAAACCGTAAGTGAGTCAAAACTTCCTCACCCACCTTGATACCTCGTTATCGTGCCTTGATGTCTTCTCCTCAAGAAGAGTCTACCTAATCCTTCAGCCAAGATGAGGAAGAGATAGGGAGAGCAAGGGTCCCCTTGACGAAGACCACGTGTGGCTCCAAAAGGTGGCGAGGGAAGCCCCTTGATTAGAACAGAATAAGAAGGCGTAGAAACACAACTCATGACCCAATCTATCCAGTCTTGAGAGAAACCAAAGGCTGCCAACATCTTTGACAGGAAGCCCCACTCCACCCTATCATAAGCCTTGGACATATCCAGTTTAATGAACATTCCTTTATTACCAGATTTTTGCATTGTATGGATTGCCTCCTGGGCGAGGACCACCCCATCCAAGATCTGTCTACCCTCTACAAAACCCCCTTGCTCCGAGGAAATGATGTTATGAAGGAGAGGTTTTAGCCGTTCAGCCATTATCTTTGTGATTATTTTATAAATCACGTTGCATAAGGCAATAGGTCTGAAATCATAGATATGAACCCCCTCCTCCCCTTTTGGAATTAAAGTGATGAAGGTATGATTTATTGCCTTAAGCATTCTTTTATTAGTTCTGGACTCCTCTGTGATAGCCAAAACATCCTCCTCCAAGGTATCCCAAAAGGCCTGAAAAAACTCAATAGGAAAACCATCTGGACCTGGAGATTTGCCGATGCTCATTCCAAAGACCACATTCTTCAGTTCATCTCTATCAATGGGTCTAAGAAGGGCCTGATTTTCTTCTTGAGAGATAATAGAGGGTATGACATCAATAACTTCATTTTGAGCCTCCACATCTTGCTCCATACTTTCCTTAAAAAGTTTAGAAAAATAATCCATTGAGTGGGAATGCATACCAGGAAGAGTATCAAAGGAGTGTCCATTCTCATCTTGAAGGACTTCCATGTTATTCATCTGTCTCCTAGCACAGGCCGATCGATGGAAAAATTTTGTATTTCTATCTCCTTCTAATAACCAAGTGTTTCTTGCTCTCTGTTTCCAAGTAAGTCTCCTCTTGGTTATCAATGTCCTCAACCGCTTTGCGCAAGGCATCATCCTCGGTTTTAAGTCGCTCAAGAATTGTTCCTTCCCTGAAGTGTTTTTGCACCTCTTCCCATCCTGCCACCAAGGGAGCTCTTTGGAGCTGGAAATCTGACTTATTAGCTTGCCTCCACTGTTTCAATTTAACTTTGACAAAATGAAGCTGTTTGTGGAATTTAAACATTGCTGTCCCAAAAGGTAGACGACCTTCTTCCCACCACCGTGGAATTTTCTTTCGAAGATCCTCCTTTTGTAACCAAAAATTCTCAAATTTAAACGGTTTGTGGTGCCGCCCCGTCATAGTCCCTCCCTCCAACAAAATGGGAAAGTGATCTGAAACTCGGCCCTCCAAAATCTGGAATTTAATATTCCACTTAACAAATGCCTCCTCCGAGACCAAAAAATGGTCTAGCTTTACCTTCCCCGTCGTGTGGCTCCCTCCTCTTGTTAGTCCAAGTAAAGTAGGTTCCAGGGCCTTTGATATCCACTAGGTGAAAGGCCCTGGACTTGGGCAATCAGAAGCCGGTCCCCCGGATCCAAAACCGGGGTTCCACCTTCCTGATCTCGAGCAGATAATTTAGCATTAAAATCCCCAACAATAATCCAGTCTAAATCTTCCCTTGAGGACCTCATGTTGTGTACAACTTTCCATTGGAGCCTCTGGCCATCAATGCTTTGAGCCCCATAAAAATTTGTAATTAAAACATGTTCAGCTGTGACATTATTCCTAAAATGAGATGTGAGAACACCCCTCCAAGCTATATGTTCTATTGCAGTCCATTCCAGAGGGTTCCAAAGAGTAACAATCCCCCCCGAGGCACCTTGAGCAGCCACATCCATATAACCAACGCCCCTCCATATTCTACTAACTATTTTACACATAAGATCTAAAGACATTTTTGTCTCCCGGATGAGCAAAAAGTCTGTTTTGCATTTTCCTAAGAGTCTTTGAACAACATATTGATGGGTTCTACTCGTTTAAACCCCTAACATTCCAAGATTGAATAATCATTGAAAACCTTGAGAGCAATAAGAATCAATTGTCCTCACCGATCCTCCAGTGATCAACTTGTCTCCTTGCACTGCTAGTAGATCCTTATTAGACTTTCTGCCCGCTCCTTGAGAGTTACTATTTTTGGATCTCTTTTCCACCTGAGTAATCCCTAGGGCTAGCCTTTCTCTGTTCTTTTTCGCACTTCCCATGCTGACATCCTTAATTACCGGCCGTGCTTGGGAGTGTATTATCAATGCCCCCGGATTCTCTCGGCTCGCAATAACTCAATGGACTCAATCACCTGTTCTAAGACAGGAGGAGATGAAGGAGAAGCATGAGTGTGGATGTTATTATCCTCAGTATTCCCATCCACTCCTTCCATGACTTGGTCCTCTTGATCCACTAGTGACTTAAAAATTTCATACCTATTGGCTGGCTTGAGTTGTGCTTGCTCCTTGCCATTTTTCTTTTGCTTTCTCCTTCTTTTGGGCTGTTCAAAGCCATCTTTCTGAACATCATTACCCTGAGGAGTATTGGATGGTTCTTTGACAAGAGTAGACTTACCCTCTCTGGGGGCGATTTGGCATTCCAAGCGGAGCCTCCGCTTTTGTGTTCAAAATATTTGGACAAAACCATGCCAAATGGCCATGCTTATGGCAAACTCTACATCTGAAGGGCAGGGCCTCATAATCTAACTATTGGATCCAGGATAGTCCTGCCAATTCAAGTTCCACCTCTATCGGTAGAGGCTGGCTAATATCCATTTCCATGCAAATTCTTGCAAAGACAGCTGTGTTACCCTCTATGGTGTCCTTGGAGACGCCCAAATGTCTACCGAGGGAATTACCAATCATTTCCTAACCTCGCTCACCCCAAAACTCCATCGGGAGAGCGTACAACCGGATCCAAACCGGGACAGCCGTGGGTTCAATACGAGGATCGAAACCCACTCTCCAGGGTTGAACAAATAACCCTGCCGGACCGTGGTTCCTCTTTTCTGATTCAAATGCTCTGTTTCTATCGGCTAAAGAAGAGAAACTAATAATGAAATACCCATTGCTTATAAACCATAAGGAGTACTCACCGTGAGGCTCCCAGTTCTGTCTCGACCTGGTATGCAAAAAATTTAGGGTAGGTCGGATACCCATGAATTTACAAATCAGATCATGGTTAGCTCGGTAGATGATTGTGTCTTCGACCATCTTTGGTTCGATGACAATCTTAGGTCTGGAGGCGGATTGTGGGAGGCATCCATTAACTCGGTGTGCAGTTGAGCTCTTGCCAGCATTCTTGAAGAGCGTTTGAAAAGCATTCCTCTGAGCTTCGTCATTGGAAGACGAAGCATTTTCTTTTAGCATCTCAACATATGAGCTCTTTCTCCCAGAGAGAGGATCTGGAGGAGACCCCATTGGGCCCTCCCGGGGCAGCAGACGATCCTTCAAAGTAACACTACGTCAACCCACCAAAGGCCCTGGATTTTCCTTCACTCCAGAAACCCTAGAACATCGCCTGTCGCCTGCTCAAAAATTTTCCCGCCAAATCGCCAGAGCTCCGTTTCGAATCAAAACTAGTTTTTTACCCTAGTTTAAATTTTAAAACTAAAAAAAAATAGTTCCAAGGGATCGTTACAACGGTTACAGGGACAGTTACGAATGACGGTTACTGCAAGAATCTGTCGTTATAAAAGGAGGTTGCTCGAAGGATTGTGGGGCTAGAAAGATGAAGATTAGGACTACAAATTTATTTTCTTTCTGTACTTTGTAAAACTTTCCATGTTCTCTGAATAAAATTTAGTTTTCTCTTGCTATTAAATTTGGCTCCCCATCAAGTGGTATCAGAGCGAGAAGATTCTGAGTGTGTAAGCAGAGCACCGAATGTGAGGCAGCTTGCACTAGGATCTGGGGTTAAGGGTTCTGAGAAGAAGTGAAGAAGAATTCCACCATGAAGAAATCGTGGTGCTGGAAGGAACGTGGTTCCTGAAGGAGACTTTCGAGCATTACAGAGGCAAGTGCAGGCCCTACAGGAAGAATTGCGAAGAGGAGTAGAGCCAAGAGGAGAAGACCAGAGTGATGATGAAGCTTGTAGAGTTGATGACCTGTCAGAAGAAGAAGAAGAAGCGATGAGTTCTACGGAAGCTCGAATGATTAAAGCCATTTCTCAAATTGGGAAAAGGCTAAAGATAGACATATCCACGTATTTCAAGAAATTTAAATCCAGAAGAGTTGATTGACTGGATCAATGATATGGAGGAGTATTTTGAATATGAGGAGGTTGAAGATCCAAATCGAATAAAATTTGCAAGATCAAAGTTGAAAGGCCATGCTGGCATATGGTGGAAAGGAGTGCAAATAGAACAAAATCGAAGAGGAAAAGAAAAGATCACTAGGTGGGATCGAATGGTTGAAAAGTTGAAATGATAGTTTATTTTGGTAGATTATGAATTATATCTATTGTGAAGAATGCAGAGTTTGCGATAGTCCAGCAAGTCTGTTAAAGAATATACAGAGGAGTTTTTCAAAATCTCCATCAAAATTGACCATACAGAGGCAAATAAAGAGAGAGTAGCCCATTCCATTAATGGGTTAAGAACCAGTGTGTAAGAAGAATTGATTTTGGTTCGAATGAGCACCATTGAAGATGCTTACCAATTTGCTCTGAAGGTGGAAGAGAAACTGAATTGAAGATATGACAGTAAACAAAGAGGAAGAGGTCATGGTGGAAGAATCAGTGGAGGTAAATATGATGACCAGAAGAAGACTGGTGAAAAAAGCAATCACCAGGAATAGAAAGAAGAGAATACCTACTTCCCCCGTCAGAATAATGATTATCAAAGGGGACAAGGTCGAGGTGGACGTGGATATGGAAGAGGAAGATTTTGTGGAACCTGCTTCAATTGCGGGGAAGAGGGGCATCGATCATATGAGTGTCCCCAACACCAAGAGGCACCAAATAGAAGGCCTGAAGCAAATGCTCGAGCTGCGGTCATTGAGGATGGTGTTGAATCTAAGCACTCTGAAGAGGCAAAGTGAGGAGAAGTGATGATCACAAGGAGAACCTTTTTGAACGAAGAGAGGGAACCAGACCAGCAAAAAATCTTGTTCCGTACGAGGTGCAAATGTTCAAGTAAAATCTGTAATATTATTATTGATAATGGTAGTACAGATAATTTTGTCTCTAAGGATATGGTGACTAAGTTAAAGCTAGAAAGAAGGTAGCACCTGCATCCATATCAGATTGCATGGTTGTAGAAGGACCATAGAGCATTGGTCAGTGAACAATGCTTGGTCAAGTTTCAAATTGGAAGATACCAGGATGAGGTCCTGTATGATATTTTGTCGATGGATGCTTGTCATTTGTTGCTGGGAAGACCATGGCAATTTGACAGACATGCATCGCATGATGGGCATGCAAATACCTATTCCCTAACAAAAGATGGAGTGCGCCACAAATTGAAGCCATTGAAGGAGGTTGAGGAAAAGGTATGCAATAATGCTAGAATTTGTTTAGTAGATGGCAAAAAAAATTTGGATGGTCTAAAGAGGGATTCAATTTATTATGCATTAATTCCTACTGTAAAGAGAGAAGAAACTACAGACATTCCAGTAGAAGTTGAACATCTGTTAGCAGAATTTCTTGATATTATATCAGACAATGTGCTTGAGGGTTTGCCGCCAATGAGGAAGATTAGTCATCAGATTGACTTAATGCTAGGATCTAGCTTACCCAATAATGCCGCCCATAGAATGTCTCCTATAGAAAATGAAGAGTTGAACCTCCAGGTTCATGAATTGTTGAGGAAGGGTTTGATTGGAGCAAGTTTGAGTCCTTGTGTAGTATCGACAGTACTCACACCAAAGAAGAATGGCGAATGGTGAATGTGCACTGATTCCTGAGCCATTAATAAAATTACCATTAAATATCACTTTCCATTACCTAGAATGGACTAAACCCAAGGGATGGGATCTGATTTTATCGCAGGCAGAGTTTGCTTACAATAATTTTGTCAATCGCAGTACTGGTAAATCCCCATTCCAGATAGTGCATGGGAACAGCCCGAGAAATGCTTTTGAGTTGAGGCCGATAGATAAAGGAGAAAAGCGTAGTGCTGAAGCTGAAGACTTTGCAGCACACATGAAGAATTTACATGAAGAGGTCCAGCGGCATATCAGTAAAATGAATGCTACGTACAAAGCCAGAGCAGATCAGAAGCGGCATTTCAAGGAATTCCAGATAGGAGATGAAGTCATGGTTCACTTGCGCAAGGAATGTTCTCCTAGAAAAACCTATAATAAGCTAAAAATGAAGAGGTTTGGACCATGTCGGATCATAGGTAAACGAGATTCAGGAAATTCCTATGAAGTAGATCTACCAAGTGAGCTGAATATTTCACCTATTTTTAATATTTCAAACTTGGTCGAATATCATGAAGGAAGTTGCAGTGAGCCACCCAGTCTGGATCTGTGGAACATTCTAGCATCCACTCCAGAAAAAGAAGAAATCAAGGACATACTCGACACTCACGAAGGTAGAAGTACCCGACACAGGCAATATTCAGAGTATTTGGTCAAGTGGAAGGGCCGACTTGTCGAAGATGCAACGTGGTTGTCCAAATCAGAGGTTGATCGCCTAGGTTTTCCTCTGACCATCCAGAAGTGAGGATCACTTCTTAATATACCTCAGGTGGCTGATGTAGGAGCATCCAGTGGTAGCATAATGATCTTGCAACAAAAATAAATAAACAAAAAAAAATGCTAAGTGTGGGAAGTGTCACGAAATCGTGACAAGTTTTGTGTCACGAAATCATGACACATTTTGGCAACAGAAGCTACGCCTGCAAAGTGTCATGAAATCGTGACAAGTTTTGTGTCACGAAATCATGACACATTTTGGCAACGAAGCTATGTTGAAAAAGTGTCACGAAATCGCGACAAGTTTTGTGTCACGAAATCACGACACATTTTGGCAACAAAAGCTACGTCGACAAAGTGTTGCGAAATCGTGACAAGTTTTGTGTCACAAAATCATGACACATTTTGACAACAGAAGCTACGTCGGCAAAGTGTTGCGAAATCGTGACAAGTTTTGTGTTGCGAAATTGTGACACATTTTGAAAATAGAAGCTACATCGACAAAGTTTCACGAAATCGCAACAAGTTGTGTGTCACAAAATTGTGACACATTTTAGCATCAGAGGCTAAGTCGGCAAAGTGTCACAAAATCATGACAAGTTTTGTGTCGTGAAATCTTGACACATTTTGGGCAACGGAAGCTGAGTGTAAACAGTGTCACGAAATCTCGACAAGTTTTGTGTCGCGAAATCGCGACACATTTTGGCAAAGGAAGCTAAGTGTGAATAGTGTCGCAAAATTGCGACATGTTTGGAAGCAAAGACTAAGTGTCGCGATATCGTGACATCTTGGCAGGGAAGGACGAAAGATGAAAAAGTGTCGCGATATTGCGACATCTAGACAAAGAAGGCCGAAGAACGAAAAAGTGTCGCGATATTGTGACACATTGGCAAAAGAGAACAAAAGGCAAAAAAGTGTCGCGATATCGTGACATGTCACGTTTTCATGATAAAACGAAGAGAGAGACCGCAAGGGAAGAAAAGTGTCATGATATCGCGACATGTTGCAGTTTCATGGACCGTTGCAAAACGATAGTTAGACAGTTACTAGAAGTCGTTACAGCAGTTCCAAGGGATCGTTACAACGATTACAGGGATAGTTGTGGACGGCGGTTACAGCAAGAATTTGTCGTTATAAAAGGAGGTTTCTCGAAGGATTGTGGGGCTAGAAAGACGAATATTAGGACTGCAAATTTATTTTCTTTCTGTACTTTGTAAAACTTTCCATGTTCTTTGAATAAAATTTAGTTTTCTCTTGTGAAAAATTAAATGATGCTCGAAAGAAATACTCTGTTTATGATCAAGAATTCTATGCTATCATTCAGGCTCTTAATAAATGGAGACATTATTTTCTAGCCAAATAGTTTGTTTTATATACTGACCATCAAGCTTTACAGTATATAAATAGTCAAGGTAAACTTAACCAGCGACATTTGAAGTGGGTTGCATTCCTACAGAGTTATACCTTTGTCCTAAAGAATAGAAGCAGAAAATCTAATAGAGTTGCAAATGCCTTGAGTAGAAGGCATAATTTATTGATAGAAATGAGAGTGCAATTTTTTGGGTTTGATGAACTCAAGAGTTTATACCCAGCGGATCCAGATTTCGCAGAGGCATGGACGGCATGTTTATCTCCTACTACTGTGGATTACACTAAGTGGTTGGATTTTATGATCCAAGATGGGATGCTATTTTGTAAGAACCAGTTGTGCATTCCTAGAAGTTCCATGAGGGAAAATATGATCAAAGAGAAACATAGCGAAGGACTAGCAGAACATTTTGGTCGAGATAAGACCATTGCTTTTGTTAGTGAGAATTACCATTGGCCATAGTTGCAGCCGGATGTGACCAAATTTGTGCAGGGTTGTAGAGTGTGCCAGATGGTGAAAGGAGTAAGCTAGAATATAGGAATGTATCAGCCATTGCCTATACCAGAGAGACCATGGTAGAACATCAGTATGGATTTTGTTCTTGGTCCACCAAGGACACAATGCGAAAATGATGCCATTTTTGTTGTCGTTGACAGGTTTTCAAAGATGGCCCATTTTATTCCATGCCAGAAGACAAGTGATGTTGTTCATATTGTAGGCTTGTTTTTCAAGGAGGTAGTATGACTTCATGGTCTACCCCAAAGCATTGTATTAGATAGAGATACCAAATTTGTGGGTTATTTCTGGCAAACTTTGTGGAAGAAGCTGAAAATAGAATTGCAATTCAGTTCTACGTACCACCCACAGACTGATGGACAGACCAAAGTAGTCAATAGAAGTTTGGGTAATCTTCTATGATGTTTGGTAGGAGATAAAACCAAGGTATGGGATCTTATTTTACCATAGGCAGAGTTTGCTTACAATAAATTTGTCAATCATAGTACTGGTAAATCTCCATTCTAGATAGTGCATGGGAAGAGCTCGAGAAATGCTTCTGAGTTAAGGCCAATAGATAAAAGAGAAAAGCGCAGTGCTGAAGCTGAAGACTTTGTAGCACACATGAAGAATTTACATGAAGAGGTCCAGTGACATATCAGTAAAATGAATGCTACGTACAAAGCCAAAGTAGATCAGAAGCGACATTTCAAGGAATTCCAGATAGGAGATGAAGTCATGGTTCACTTGCGCAAGGAAAATTTTCATAGCAAAACCTAAAATAAGCTGAAGATGAAGAGGTTTGGACCATGCCGGATCATAGGTAGACAAGATTCAAGAAATGCCTATGAAGTAGATCTACCAAGTGAGCTAAATATTTCACCTATTTTCAATATTTTAGACTTGGTCGAATATCATGAAGGAAGTTGCAGCGAGCCACCCAGTCCAGATCTGTGGAACATTCCAACATCCACTCCATACAAAGAATAAATCAAAGACATAATCGAAACTCACAAAGGCAAAAGTACCCGACACAGGAAATATTCAGAGTATTTGGTCAAGTGGAAGGGCTGACCTGTCAAAGATGCAATGTGGTTGTCCAAATCAGAGGTTGATCGCCTGGGTTTTCCTCTGACCATCTAGAAGTGAGGATCACTTCTTAATCTACCTCGGGTGTCTGATGTAGGAGCATCCAGTGGTAGCAGAACGATCTTGCAACAAAAAGAAATAAAATAATGAAAAAATGCTAAGTGTGGGAAGTGTCGTGAAATCGTGACAAGTTTTGTGTCGTGAAATCATGACACATTTTGGCAATCGAAGCTACATCAAAAAAGTGTCGCAAAATTATGACAATTTTTGTGTCACAAAATTGTGACACATTTTGGCAATAGAAGCTACATCGGCAAAGTGTCACGAAATCACGACAAGTTTTGTGTTGTGAAATTGCGACACATTTTGGCAACAGAAGCTATGTCGGCAAAGTGTCACGAAATCACGACAAGTTTTGTGTTGCAAAATCATGACACATTTTGACAACAGAAGCTACGTCGGCAAAGTGTCACAAAATCATGACAAGTTTTGTGTCGCAAAATCGTGACACATTTTGACAATAGAAGCTACGTCGGCAAAGTGTCGTGAAATCGTGACAAGTTGTGTGTCACAAAATCGTGACACATTTTAGCATCAGAGGCTAAGTCAAAAAAGTGTCACGAAATCATGATGAGTTTTGTGTCACGAAATCGTGACACATTTTGGGCAACAAAAGTTGAGTGTAAACAGTGTTGCGAAATCATGACAAGTTTTGTGTCATGAAATCGTGACACATTTTGGCAAAGGAAGCTAAGTGTGAACAGTGTCACAAAATCACGACAAGTTTTGTGTTACGAAATTGCGACACATTTTGGGCAACAAAATTTGAGTGTAAATAGTGTTGCGAAATCGCGACAAGTTTTGTGTCATGAAATCGTGACACATTTTGGCAAAGGAAGCTAAGTGTGAACAGTGTCACAAAATCGTGACATGTTTGGAAGCAAAGATTGTGTCGCAATATCACGACATCTTGGCAAGGAAGGACGAAAGACTAAGTATCGTGATATCATGACATTTGGACAAAGAATTCCGAAGGATGAAAAAGTGTCGCGATATCACGAAATTTGGACAAAGAAGGCCAAAGGATGAAAAAGTGTCGCGATATCGCGACACATTGGCAAAAGAGAACAAAAGGCAGAAAAGTGTCGCGATATCACGACATGTCGCGTTTTCGTGACAAAACGAAGAGAGAGACCACAAGGAAAGAAAAGTGTCATGATAACATGACATGTTGCAGTTTCGTGGGCCGTTGCAAAATGACAGTTAGACAGTTACCAAAAGTCATTACAACAGTTCCAAGGGATTGTTACAACGGTTCCAAGGACAGTTACGGACGATGGTTACAGCAAGAATCTATCGTTATAAAAGGAGGTTGCTTGAAGGATTGTGGGGCTGGAAAGACGAATATTAGGATTGCAAATTTATTTTCTTTATGTACTTTGTAAAACTTTCCATGTTCTCTGAATAAAATTTAGTTTTCTCTTGCTGTTAAATTTTGCTCCCCATCACATATTCTCCAAGCGAGGCATAGAGGTAGATCCAAATAAATTCAAGGTAATATTAAAAATTCCTCCCCCCACAACCATTAAGTAGCTACGTAGCTTGCAAGGAAAGGTCACATCCATAAAATTCTTCATAGTGCAATTATCGGATAAGTGTCAACCCATGAATAGGTTTCTACACAAGGGGGTCTCATTTCATTGGGATGAAGAATTCCAAAATGCCTTTTATGATATTAAGCAATACCTGGCTTCGTTGATCATATTGGATCCTCCATGACTAGGAGTTCCATTCTATTTATACATATCAGCTACTGAGTTGGCATTGGGTACCATGTTGTCCCAAAAAATGAATTTCATAAAGAACAGGCTACCTATTACATCAACCGCACACTGGTCAACTATGAAATATTGTATGCATACATTGATAAGCTATGCTTAGCAGTGGTCTTTGCCACTAAAAAGCTACACCATTACATGCTCAATCATACCATGTATGTCATATCTAACTAAAATCCATTATGATATATAATGAGTCGAACATATCACAACAGTCGCATAGTGAAATGGATAATATTTTTAATTAAATTTGACCTAGATTTCATCGAACAAAAATCAATCAAAGGACAGGATATAGTCGATCAACTAGTAGAAGCTCCTCTCCAAGATGACCAGCCTCTCAATGTAGATCTTCCTGATTATGAAGTGTTTCTATCTCAGAATCACCTAATTCTGTAGATCCATAGTCATAGGCAGACATAACTCTATTCTTTGATGGGTTTAAATGTGAGCAAGGGGTGGTGTATGTATCATGTTTTTCACACCACAAGAGTCTCCAATATCTCTTTCATTTAAACTTGATTTCCCATGTACCAAAAACAACGCTGAGTATGAAGCCCTCATCATTGGTTTTCATATGGCAATTAGCATGAAAATTACAAAGTTAAACATTTTTGGAAATTCCTTGCTCATAGTTAATCATGTTAAAGGGATATTCCAGTGTAGATGTCCCATCTTGCAAGCCTACAAAGCCCTAGTGGATAAACTTATAAAAAAATTGAATGGTATGATATAGAGGCACTCCCTCATTCATATAATCATTTTGTAGATATAATGGCTTTCTTAGGGTCGTTAATCCTATAAAACCCTTCAAATGATATCATGACTATTCAATTAAAAATTCTAGCACAATCTGTGACCAAGCATGATGATCATAATGCCACACCAGATGTTCACATGATTCAGATTGAGCCTTCACATGAAAGGTTCTCTCAACTACACAATCATTTTAATAACTCCCAATGGGGGACTCTATTCCCTCAAACTTCTTTTGATACTAGAATAACGCTATATCTTCAAGTTCATTATCAATCAGCATTTACATAAGACGAATGTCAAAAGGATTGCACGATTCATAATATTAAGGCTTCTTCAAGGCAAGATTATGCCACATAGATTAAATATTATCTTAAACTGGGTAATATTCTACCTGTAGTATCACATGCTGAAAAGCGAGCATTTAAACAAAAGGTGAAAAAATATGTCTTATTAGGAGACATATTGTATCATCAAAGTTGTGAAGGTATCCTCCTTCATTGCTTAGATTCACAGGAGTTAGTTTGAGCCATTACCCAAGCACACGATGATACATGTGGTGGCCACTTTAGTGGCATGGCCATATCTAAGTGCATTCTTTGCATGGGCTATTATTGTCCAAATTTAGAGTAAGATTGTTTTTCTTATATAAATAAGTATGTGAAGTGTCAACATTTTGCAAATTTGACACACGTACCTTCATAGGCCTTACAACCGATCAATAGGTCTAGCCATTTACAAAATGAGGGTATGATTTAATTGGAAAAATCTGACCTGCCTCTTTGGGTTGTCACATGTTTATCATAATGGCAAATGAGTACTTCACAAAATGGGTGGAAGCAATTACCCTTACCATGATGATTGGACCTCGCATTGCGGAGTTCATGCTACATAATATCATATGTCATTTTGAAATTCCATCCAAAATAATATTGGATAATGGAACACCCTTCAAAAATAAGGTTGTACGTGCGTTAACAACCAAGTATAACATAAAGCATAGCTTTTCCATGTCCTATTATCACAGGCCAATGGGCAAGCAGAGGCATCAAATAAAATAGTAGTAGCCATCTTGAAGAAAATAATTAAGGAAAATCATAAAGATTGGCATAATCAATTACATCTTGCCATTTGGCCCTAACGCACTAGCATTCAGACATCCACTGGGGAAACTTCATTTTCACCAGTGTATGGTACTGAATCCATCATGCATATGAAGTTAGATATTCCATCGCTATGCATTTCCATGAAGGAATTGACGATGATACAACTAGGCAAGCTTGTTTAGATCAGTTAATGTTACTTTATGAATGACATGTAAATTCCCTCGAGCATCTATTTGTTTATCAATAACGTCTTAAGAGAGCTTACAACTTGAAAGTACACCAAAGAGATTTTCAAGTTCGTGATTTAGTTCTAAAAGAGAACCAACAAAACTCAAATTTGCCCTCCAATTTGTGAGATAAATTTATAGCAAACTAGTTATGTCCATTCATCATTACAAGCCAGATTAGATGTGGAACTTATCACCTAGAATCCATAAAAGGAAGTGAAGATCCTAAACTGATGAATGTTAGTCATTTGTGGTTGTTTCATGCTTAGAGCACCAATAAAATTCCCCTAGGCAATCTATAGAATTTCCTTAGTGCCTATGACCATCTAGGTCACCCAAAATGATCCTAGGTGGTCTACGATTTTCTAGGTCAAATAAAAATATCCCTAGACTATCTACGATCATCTAGGTCAACCCTAAATTCTCCAAAGGTATCTATAAGCCCTTTGGTTGCAACCAAATACCCCTAGGCAATCTATGGCATTTCCTTAGTGACTATGATCATCTAGGCCACCCAAAATGCTCCTAGGGGGTCTATGACCATCTAGGTAAAATGTCCATAGACTATCTACAATCATCTAGGTCAATCCAAAAATCCCCAAAGGCATCTATAAGCCCTTTGGTCACCCTAAAATACCCCTAGGTAGTCTATGATACTTCTTTAGTGTCTATGATCATCTAGGTCACCTAAAATACCCCTAGGCGATCGATGACCATCTAGGTCAAACACAAATATTCCTAGAGTATCTACAATCATCTAGGTAAATCCAAAAATCTCCAAAGGTATCTATAAGCCCTTTTGTCACCCTAAAATACCCCTAGGTAGTCTAGGATACTTCCTTAGTGTCTATGACCATCTAGGTCACCTAAAATTATCTTAGGTGATCAATGATCATCTAGGTCAAAGTAAAATGCTCCTAGAGTATCTACGATCATATAGGTCAAACCAAAAATCTCCAAAGGCTTCTATAAATCCTTTGGTCATCCTCAAATATCCCTAGGTAGTCTATGACACTTCCTTAGTGTCAATGACTGTCTAGGTCACCTAAAATGCTCTTGAGTGGTCTACGACCATCTAGGTCAAATAAAAATGCTCCTAGACAATCTACGATCATCTAGGTCAAACCAAAATGCTCCAAAGGCATCTATAAGCCCTTTGGTCACAACCAAATACCCTTTGGTATTCTATAGAATTTCCTTAGTGTCGATGATCGTCCAGGTCACCTAAAATTCTCCTAGGTGATCTACGATCATGTAGGTCAAATAAAAATGTCCCTAGACTATCTACGATCATCTAGGTCAACCCTAAATTCTCCAAAGGAATCTATAATACCTTTGGTCACAACCAAATTCCCCTAGGTAGTCTATAATACTTCCTTAGTGTCAATGACCGTCTAGGTCACCTAAAATGCTCCTAGGCGGTCTACGACCATCTAGGTCAAATAAAAATGCTCCTAGACAATCTATGATTATCTAGGTCAAACTAAAATTCTCCAAAGCCATCTATAAGCACTTTGGTCACAACCAAATACCCCTAGGCAGTGTATGGAATTTCCTTAGTGTCAATTACAGTCTAGGTGACCTAAAATACTCTTGGTGATCTATGACTGTCTAGGTCAAATAAAAATGTCCCTAGAATATCTACAATATTCTAGGTCAACCTTCAATGATCCAAAGGCATCTATAAGCCCTTTGGTCACAAAAAAATACCCCTAGGTAGTCTATGACACTTCCTTAGTTTTTATGACCATGTAGGTCACCTAAAATGCTCCTAGGCAGTCTATGACCATCTAGGTTAAAATAAAATATTCCTAGATAATCTACGATCATCTAGGTCAAACAAAAATTCTCGAAAGGCATCTATAAACCCTTTGGTCACAACCAAATTCCCCTAGGTAGTCTGACATTTCCTTAGTATCAATGACCATTTAGGTCACCTAAAATGCTCCTAGGTGGTCTACGACCATCTAGGTCAAATAAAAATACTCCTAGACAATATACGATCTTCTAGGTCAAAAAATACTCCAAAGGCATATATAAGTTGTTTGGTCACAACCAAATAGCCCTATCCAGTGTATGGCATTTCCTTAGTATCGATGACCATCCAGGTCACCTAAAATGCTCTTGGGTAGTCTATGACCATCTAGGTCAAATAAAAATACTCCTAGACAATATACGATTGTCTAGGTTAACCCTAAATGCTCCAAAAGCATCTATAAGTCCTTTTATCACAACCAAATACCCCTAGGTAGTCTATGGTATTTTCTTAGTGCCGATGACAATCTAGGTCACCCAAAATACCCCTAGGCGGTAAATGACCATCTAGGTCAAATAAAAATTTCCTAGACTATATACAATCATATAGGTCAATCCAAAAATCCCCAAAGGCATCTATAAGCCCTTTGGTCCCCATAAAAAGTTCCTAGGTAGTCTATTTACCGTCTAGGTCAAACTAAAATGTTCTTAGGCAGTCTACGATTGCATAAGTCATCCTAAAATGCTCCAAAGGTATTTATAAGCCCTTTGGTCACCCAAAAATCCCAATGGTATTCATTAAGCCCATTGGTCAACCTGTATATATATATATATATCTCAAAATACAAAAATATTATTAAAATCATCAAAATACAAAAATATTTACTTCATTGCACTTCATATAAATTGCATTAGGCATACTCATCATTGCATTATGCATTTTTTTAAATTGATCATACATGTTTAGCACCAGGTTTGTACTCTAGGCATCTGTTAAAATCATTGTTATTATGAGTCAATATTACCATTTTTTTACATTACATATACCATTTATATTAACATTACATATTATATGTCTGTTTCCCATCATTTAGCCATTGTTAGTAAAACATAGTTATAGTTTTAAGTCACTTAGCCATATCTAGTTTTCTTTTCAAATTTTGTTGAAAGCTATCATGATTTTTACAAGGTATAATCCTACTTCGATAATGCTTGGTATACATCAAAATACCAACACATTTTCACATTAATAAATACAAGTCTAGCACAAGGAAATATGAAAACTATAAAAGTGGTCTAGGTTACTTTCAAGTGAAAAGGTTATCTTGCTCATCCTCCTATGAGAATGGTTCAAATATGCTGAGAATTGATAAAATGACAAGTTCCTCCTTACCCAAAATCCCTTGCCCTACATTGGGGCAAGTATCCCAAAGAGAAAAATCAAAACAGTGATTATTATCACTTCAAAAATATGCAAAAACAAACAATGATTATTATCACTCTAGAAAAAGAAAAAAGAAACAGTGGTCTTCACCACTACTAAAAACCCTTGCTCAAACAAATAAAAATGAGCAAATCCCTTGAGAAAGACAAAATTTAAAAGAAAATAAGGGATTATTAAAATTGAATCCCTAGAATTCTCATCATTAAAGAACCATAAGGTGATTCTCATTACAGGTTTGGTGGATAGCCTACTTGTCAATGGTAGTAGCCTCCTGCATGATGATATGCTTATCACTTAAGAAACTTGCTTAGGTATAGACCAATGTTTGAATGTGGATGAGCTAGCATATTGTAACATAGATTACCTATTAGTCTAATACAACTAAGTACAAAACTCAGGATAATGAGACTCACAAAGTGATCTCTAGTATTGATGGGCTGAGTGAATCCCATTTGCACTAGGGCAACCTTATGCGTTATCATGGTAATGAACTCACATGCACACACAGGGATATTGATTATCTTGGTTATCTTAGTAGGTGCATACTTTGTCAAAAGATCTTGTATAGTTATTATATGAATTTTTATTAGGTAACTAGAGTGTTTGAGTCTCTTCAAAACTATAAAATATATCATATCACATTACATTATCGATTCCATTTTTACATCATGTTATCACATATTTGTTAAAATTCCCAAATCCATTACATAAAATGTTAGAAAAAAAAGAATATAACAAAGATATATTTTGTATAGTCTATGGTGCTAGCATATAATGTGTCAAATAGTCATCATAAATCCATCATACAAAATTAAATCACATCAATCATTACATCAAATCATACATATTTTTTCCTTATAAACTTTTGTTTCTTAAAAGATGTTCATGAAATAAGATAGATACTGGATAAATATTAGCAATAATATTTAGACGGCCACTAACTATTTTATGCATATATTTTAATTTACAAAAGCATATAGAGAAAGCTTACACATATACATATCATCAACTCACATCATCTGATAAATACATGCATCCATGGTAGACATTTATCAAAAGCATCATAAAGCATAGAATAAGCATACATATCACAAAGCAGTAAAAGATGACATAATGATCAAAGCAAATTCATACACATATATGTCCATATGTAAAAGCCAAAAGCTACATCATAGTCCATAAACTACCCGTAGGCTACAATAAAAGTGAGTCATCAGACTTCACAACCCAAAAAATCCAAAAAGCACCATCAGAGTCTGCTAGCCATGGTCACGCAGGACCGGTACCTCAACTCTCTCCTCTACCCTCAGTGTGAGTCCTCTGTGAGCTCCCATACCTACTCCCCGCTGACCTACTACCTCCAAACACCTCCATCCTCCATTTAGAGCTCATAGTCCTCATCCGAATAGATGACTATATCATCTCGCTCCTTTGGCTACACTGTGATCCAATAGCTAATGCATAATCTAGTAAGCACCCCTTAAGATGCATTTTCTCATCCTCCATCATATCCATGTAGGTGAACTCCTCTTGACATCAAATCTAATAGATCACCACCAAACCCTAGAGATGTACCATATTCTCTTGCATCATGGATAACTCACCATTGCTGGACTCCCCATGGCTAGGACCCTATTTGCAAACCTACACCTAAAGCATAGCTATCAATGTTGTCTGCCTTTGCATATCAAGTTGTGTACTCTGTACCTATGCCTATAGTAAATCTTGGTCACTCTGCAACTCCGCAATCATTGCATCTTATGCTTCTAACTATGCTTGCACATCCTAATATCTAAGGTCATCATCATCAAAGCCTACAAGAACTTATACATCAATCAATTCCATCCTATCTATTGACACATGTTGATGCAAAAATCACTCACCTATGTCTGCCTCATCATCATTTGGAGACACCAAAATCCTCCTCGTCTAGAGTACCCCAAGATGCATATGCTACTCTGGTAGCTACATCCCTACCTAGTGATCCCTCCCCTCACCACTACCGTATGATCCACCATGTTTCATATTCCTCTATAGTGTCTGCATCATCCAAATCAAAAATTGCCACCTTAGGATTTGACTCCCCTCCCAGTGCCTCTACAACTAGCCATGCTAGAGTCTTCTCATCCCCATGATGAAGGTAGACCATAGGTTCCATAGGCAACCCCTAACATAGCCCAAACTATCATAGCACACAATCATAAGAGAATTACTCTCACTCTGTCCCATGTCAGCGTATCAAATATCTACCTCATAGAACTTGGCATAGATTTATCTTAGCCTCCCTCCAGTTAGGACAATCCCTATAGAACCTCCACTCGATGTCTGCCACCTTGAGCCATGCAAAATCCTTTGCATAGTGCTCAACCTCCCCAACATGTTGTCAACTCCAGCCTACCTCATGTGACATCTTCCATAGCTCTCCATAGCCAATATCCCTATATGGTAGCTCTACTCGAGTGGTCCATGGTAGTCCCCATGGTATCTCCACAACAATATGCTGCCAAGCCCAAACCTATAGTAAAAAATTGCAGCCCAAATCCTTCTACCCATGAGAGCAGATATCATACAACTCGTCATATAGATGTGCTAATAAAGTAGGACCCCAAGCCATCACTATGGGCTCATCCTCTGTACAATCCACAAGAGTGAAAACCAGCTCTAGTAAGTTCCATGGGAACCTAGCACCTGAAGAATCAGGTACCAACATGTTGCTAATCAAGTTCATCAATAGGGTATGCTTAATACCAAGCACACCATCAATAGGGAATGCTTAATTTATGAAATGAATGAAAGGGTTTATTTTTAAATTAAAGTAATGTTGAGTGGTATTTTCACCCAGTTGTGAAAGTACACTCTCCTTTAGGATTTGGGTTCCAAATCCCCTCTTGTAAAGAAGTTAAACAAACAACTTCTCCAAGGTCTTCGTTGTATTAGCATTTACATATGTGTATTAGTGATCTCAAATAAAGATATTCAATTTAAATGCCTGGAACACCTTAGTGATTGCAAGTAACTGTAAACAAGGGGCAATGTTGGTTTATTTCATCATGAAACTTTAGTGATTGTTCATTGTTTTTTTTTTTTTTTTTGGAATTTTGAAAATTTTTAAATGTTTATTTTAAAGCCTGAAGATTTAAAATAAGTTAAAATTTTTGAAAAAAAATAAAATGCAAAAAATGAAAATGAAATGCAGAAAACTGAAAATAAAATGCACTCAGTATGATGCTATCCTTTTCCGACAAAACCGAAGATGTGAGGTCTCCATGCATGCAACCTAACCTATTGGACTTGCAAAACAAGCACAATCCCCATAGACTAAGTTCTAGTTCCTAGGGTACGAAATAAAATTCAGATTTCAAATATTCGCCTAATGTAACCCAAAAAAATAGCATTAACATTATCTATAAATTTGAAATCTAAAAAATGAAAGAATAAACATTAAATCCATAGCATGCAAAGAAAATCTCCTTCTTTCTTGCCCACAAGATGCAAATTTTTGAACACTTATGTGTTAAAAATATGTCATTTTACAATAGCAGAATTTTTGGTTTTTCCAAACCAGTCTGTGGAAGAACAACAACTCAAACAGGTCCAGAATGGCCTTCTCGCCTTTAGCTCTACAACTCTGCTTCAGTGGTTTCCACCCCCTCTGGCCTCTTTGAAAGGCGTATTTAAAATTCTGAAAATTTGTTTCTCCTTCCATGATGGTTCATTTCGTTTTCCGATGGCTGCTCATTTCACCTTCTCTAACTGTTCGTTTCACCTTCCCTTCTATGCGTGTGCTTTGGTTTCCATTTTGTGGCCCTTCGCTGCATTTTATCCACATGGGCTTGTGTCCATTTCCCTCCGTGAGTAACGACCATCTTAAATGATTTCAAATCATTAAAGACTCCTTATGTAACACTTTGTCTTGTTCGTTGGATTTTGTCCTTATGTCCACGTCACTATGCAGGTCCGTTACCTTGGTGAAAATGGAACATGTCATGATATCACGATACTTTGCCTCCTTGCTCTCTTTTATTGCTTTTAGCCGCAAAAATGTAACATGTCGCGATATAGCAACACTTTTTCCTGTTTGGTCACGAAAGTGCAACATGTCACGATATCACGACACTTTTTCCTGTTTGGTCGTGAAAATGCAACATGTCATGATATCGTGACACTTTTTCCTGTTTGGTCGTGAAAATGCAACATGTCGCGATATCGCGACACTTTTTCTTGTTTGGCCGTGAAAACACAACATGTCGCGATATCGCGACACTTTTCTTTTCTTGTTCTTTCTTGTCTTGTTTGGTCACGAAAATGCAACATGTCGCAATATCGCAACACTTTTCTTTCTTGTTCTTTCTTTTCTCGTTTGGTCATGAAAATGCAACATGTCATGATATCATGACACTTTTTATTTCTAGATATTTCTCTTTGCTTTGAATCATGAAAATGCAACATGTCGCGATATTGCAACACTTTTTCTCCTCTAATCGCGACCAAGCAACATATCGCGATATCGTGACACTTTTTCTATTTTTGCCGTGACGGTGCAACATGTCGTGATATCATGACACTATTTCTCCTTTGGCCATGATGGTGCAACATGTCACGATATCGCGACACTTTTTCTCTTTTGGCCATGACGGTGTAACATGTCGCGATATCACGACACTTTTTGTCTTTTGGCCGCGATGGTGCAACATGTCACGATATCACGACACCTTTTCTCTTTTGGCCACGATGGTGCAACATGTTGTGATATCACGACACCTTTTCACCTTTGGCCATGAAACTGCAACATGTTACGATATCGTGACACTTTTTCTCTTTTAGCCATGATGGTGCAACATGTCGCGATATCACGACACTTTTTCTATTTTGGCCGCGAAATTGCAACATGTCACGATATCGCGACACTTTTTCTCCTTGTGGTGTTTTGCTTTTTTTCCTTGATATTTAGCCTATGGGCCACTTCAGTATTCTTGGAACACATGCAAAAAATTTGTGTCCCAAATTTTGGGGTACGTTGTGGAGCAACCACAAAAAATGGTGACTCTGTTGGGAAATGCTCCTGAGCATTTCGGTGAGAAATCAACCTGAAAACACACAGACTCAAATACAAGTGTTAACAAATATCTCAAGAATTAAACTAGATGAGAAATACATAAAGCATTAGAATTATTAAGCATCAACTCAGTGTGTGCAATGTTCTTCATTCCCTATCATCTAAAATTGGTCAACATTCCATTGTGAGTTTCACTTATGTTTCGTATGCAAGGCTATGAATGAATTGTGCAGGATTTGATGTATGACAACTATGTTAGAGATATAACAACCTGCTTTACAAAGGCTCAGACATTCTAGTATCATGAAAAAACATATCAAAACTGTCAAACCCTCTTAGGACCAAATATATGTATACTGAATTAATTTACTAGATCCCAAAGTTGGTTATGTGTCACTACCATCTTGAACCCATGTGCAAGTGTAAGTGAAATCATAGCTTTGAGGAATAGGATTCCCAACCTAAGCAAGATGGGGATTTAACCCTATCCTTACTACTCTGATCTGGAGTTTATTACCTCATCTTGAACAAAATTATTTAACCTATTATGGATGAAACTGTCAATCTAGCCTGCCCGTTTGAGCAGTCAGTGGTATTATTTTTAGACAAGACATGTTGCCATGCATGAGCATACTCCACTTCCAGCCAGGCGTCTATAGCCACGGTGGAGATCAACCCCATAATCCAGGATTTAGCTCTACTTTGATTTCTTGGACCTTGGGGATGACTACCCATCCTTGCAAGGGACATGTAGTACGATCCTTCCAATCCAATATTAATAAAGAAATGAAAAAATATTTTCTTTGGGATTTCAAATTCTTGAATGGGTAAAATAGAATCTTTGGGGAATCGGATTCTCAACCTAAGCAAGATGATAATTAGACCCTATCATTACTACTCCATTAAAGGTCAAATCAGAGCTTTGGGAAATTGGATCCTCAACCTAAGTTCGATGAGGATTTAATCCTATCCTTACTACTCTGATTTTAGACTTTAAGCATTATGGGAGTGGTAAAAACCACTGTTTTAAGGATTATGTTGCATGATAGGACAAACACGAAATATTCCTTTTGCCTCACCTTTTATTCCAAGTATGGTTTTGACCATTTTGCTCAAGATCCTCTTTAATATGTGTAGAACGTGCTTGGTTCAAGATAGTTTAGGCATCAGTTCCCAACATTAGGATCCTTTTAATATATGTTATGTAATAACCCTAAGAGGATTCAACACCTTTTCAATGATTGTACTTGAAATGAAAATGCAACTGAGATGAAATGTATATGCAATGCGGACTGTAACATGAGATATGAATGAATGCATTGCTCTTTTTGAAATGCGGATGGAATATATCACCTACTTTATCATAATGTGAAAACTGAAAATTTCATGCATCACAAGTTCCAAACGATATTCTTTAATGTGTTTGTGATACTCGTGGGGCTTTCTGTAATACAATTTCGATGTTTCATATTCTTCTAGTCCTAATCAACATTCATAAGGACCAACACACAAAACTTAAAACAAAAAAGAGATCCAATCCAAAACCAAAACACGAAAACCAAAAGTATATACAAATGTACAATATAATACAAGATGGTGCAAAGTTTGGATTATCATTTTCCTGGATCCCAAACCTGATTGGAATTCTTTAAAAGACACATGATGTGATACACATACCAATTTTTGTAGGAATCCAACAAAAACAAGATAAAACCAAACAAAGAAACAAACTTCCACTTGCCCCTCTCACCATACCAATTTGATTTAGTTTCAATAATAATCCTATGGTGGAGTTTCCATTTTTCAAATTGATTAGACAATGATTGATATTCAATTCCTTTATGTCTATTATTTAAGATGTCCTTTCCACACTTTGATTCATGGTGTAGAAATAAGCTTTCATTTTCATTCAATAAAGCCCTAACATTAATAATATTTGAATCAAACCATTCATTAGGCAAACCTTCATTCGAATTTTGCATGGTGAAACCAAAAAGGTGAGATTTTACCTTTGGCATGCTTTTATTTGACCTTGAAGCGGATTTGAAAATTCCTCTTTTCTCTCATGAAATTCATCATCATGTAGCACTTTTTCTTTCTCCACGACTTGTTTATCAAAGGCACCAAACTTAGGCACCCAATTGAAAATATGCCCATCCCTTTCAAACCATAAGTCTTGTCTATCTAGGGGTGGGTTAACTAACACATTTCCATGATCAATCACTTGGGTTGTTTTGGGTAACGTGAGATTTTCAATTGGATCATCAATAATATCAAACCCGAATGATTTAGGTTTTGTAATTTTCTCATTTTGATCAATCATTGTAGCACAAGTAAGTGGATCAATATTTTCAATTTCTTTTCCTCCCAAGGAATCTAAAGCAAATGACTCTCCTTCTTGATTCATGGTTGTATAATCCTTATCATGTTCCAAAATTTGATGAGATTCGAATTCCTCTTCCAAAACTTTCTCAAATTGTACAGGATTTATAGTATCCTCCAAGTTCAAATTGTGATGCTCAATTACTTCTTCTTCATCTTCTGATTCATCAACATGTTTCTTATCCCATTCATCTTCACCTTCCTCATTCTCACTCTCTTGACGATATAGAGTTTCCACCACCAAAATGTTGTCCTCTCCTTGTTGATGTTGGGATGGACCATTATTTAGCACCAGTTCCAAATCGTCCACTTGAGCTTGGAGACAATGGGTATACCTAGCCATTTCGAGACAATTCCTTTCATTATGTTCCTTTGTATTATGCAATCTACACCCCTTTTCCCATGCAAAATCAGAAATATTAAGAATGGAACTAGAGTGACTTGGTCCTGCTGAAGTATCTATCTGATTAGCAATAGGGGAAGGCACACCCCCATTGTTTGGCTTTGTATTCCAATGTCTCCCTCTATTATTGAAATTTTTATTTGGGTGAGGGGCATGGGATTCATAATTCTATTTTTGAACCAAATCATTACTCAATTTGTGAATCATCTTTTTGAGTTCTTCAACCTATGAATAAATCTCTTTTTTGTTGAGCTATGTTATTGCTAGTTCCATTAGGATTTGCATAATTGGTGAGATCTTGACTTAACATTTGAGTTGGATTTTGAGCCACTTTATTTGCATAGGGATTCACACTTTGAATCGAAATTGGATTGGGAAAAGGAACTATAGCCTGAGAATTAACCAGACTAGCTCCTTGCATAGTCTGTTGACTATTTTGCAAAAATGAAAGAATGGGGGGAATGGATGTGATTGGTTGAATTGGAATGGGTGCGTAAGAAGGTGTTGATGAATACGACTGTTGATAAGGCAAAGCATTTATGCCTGATATTTGTGGTGCCATGATCTGATTCATAATAGGAATTTGACCATATGGACCATATTGTCCTACCATAGGCATCTGGGAAAACCCATAACCCTGTGATATCATTTGTTGTTCAATGGTCATAGCTTCATTGTAGGCTAGAGCAAGCGTGGTAACTTGAGTATTTCACCTTGCAAACATTTTCGTCATAGGATCCAATACCCCAAAATATATTTGCAAAGCTACTGCGGGATCAATGGTGAAATGCCGAATTGCTCTATTATAGCACTTCTGAAATCTCTGATTAAAATTTTGGATTGGCTCACCCTAGCCTCTTTTGCATGTAATGAACTGATTATAAAGGATTATGGGATCTAATGGTGACCTAAATTGGTTGACAAAAGCATTCTCCATTTGTGTCCATGACGTAATGGAACCAGTAGGTAAGCAAATATACCATTCGTAAGCCACTTGGTCTAGGCTCATGGGGAAGAGTCTACAAGCCACATATTTATGTTGGACTTGCAATCTTATCAAAACATCCCTATTGGCCTGAATAAGTTCTTCTGCGGTCCTTGGGCCATCCGATTTGTATTTGGGAAAAAATATATCTATATTCCTAGGGATCTCGTGAATATCCCTTGCAATATTCAAAGGAATGTTATGGGCTTCGTACCAAGGAGGTGGTGGAGGTTGGACCATTTGATTCAAAATCGATGATGATAACCCCACAAGAACCTGACAAAACTCTCAGTACCCCAAAGAAAACCTGTGACACATAGAAAATCTTGCAATTAATGAAATTCAAAGAATAACTTTAAAATCAATTCATTAGTCATGAAAGAAGGAACCTTGACAAAGCAGTATTCTAAAAATGTAAGTTTTTGATTCACCAGATCGCATATGCACAAGTGAAGAGCATACTCCTAGTGTTGTAAGCTTTCTGATTCACAAGATCACATTACGTGCAGGTGAAAAGCATAATACCGACAACAAATACATTTTTAGACACAATAATTCCTTACAAATTAGCATTAACCAAGAGATGTATCCATTAAAATCGAATGAAAGTAATTGCATGGAAACAACCTCGTTAGTCAAGACCAATTTTTTTTTTTTTTTTTAAGTCAAATCAAAACACATTATTCCTGCATGAACAATCAAAAGCGTTAGAACAATGCATAGCAATTCATGTCCTTCTTTTAACAGTACAAGGTTGTATTATTAAAAGAGGACTAAAGATAATAATAAATAGGGCATGAAATATTCAAAATTTAAATCCCTATAGCATTTAAATCACACTAAAATAAACCAGTTCAGGCCCCCCTTCTAGCACCAATCTATTGAGTGGTATTTTCACACAGTTGTGAAAGTACACTCTCCTTTAGGATTTGGGTTCCAAATCCCCTCTTGCAAATAAGTTAAACAAACAACTACTCCAAGGTCTCCGCTGTATTAGCATTTACATATGTGTATTAGTGATCTCAAATAAAGATATTCAATTTAAATGCCTGGAACACCTTAGTGATTGCAAGTAACTGTAAACAAGGGGCAATGTTGGTTTATTTCATCATGAAACTTTAGTGATTGTTCATTGTTTTTTTTTTTTTTTTTTGGAATTTTGAAATTTTTTAAATGTTAATTTTAAAGCCTAAAGATTTAAAATAAGTTAAAATTTTTGAAAAAAAATAAAATGCAGAAAATGAAAATGAAATGCAGAAAACTAAAAATAAAATGCACTCAGTATGATGCTATCCTGTTCTGACAAAACCGAAGATGTGAGGTCTCCATGCATGCAACCTAACCTATTGGACTTGCAAAACAAGCACAATCCCCATAGACTAAGTGCTAGTTCCTAGGGTACGAAATAAAATTCAGATTTCAAATATTCGCCTAATGTAACCCAAAAAAAATGGCATTAACATTATCTATAAATTTGAAATCTAAAAAATGAAAGAATAAACATTAAATCCATAGCATGCAAAGAAAATATCCTTCTTTCTTGCCCACAAGATGCAAATTTTGAACACTTCTGCATTAAAAATATGTCATTTTACAATAGCAAAATTTTTGGTTTTTCCAAACTAGTCTATGGAAGAAAAACAACTCAAACAGGTCCAAAATGGCCTTCTCACCTTTAGCTCTGCAACTCTGCTTCAGCGGTTTCCACCCCATTTGGCCTCTTTGAAAGGCGTATTTAAACTTCTAAAAAATTGTTTCTCCTTCCATGATGGTTCATTTCATTTTCTGATGGTTGCTCATTTCACCTTCTCTGACTGTTCGTTTCACCTTCCCTTCTATGTGTGTGCTTTGGTTTCCATTTTGTGGCCCTTCATTACGTTTTCTCCACATGGGCTTGCATCCATTTCCCTCCGTAACGACCATCTTAAATGATTTCAAATCATTAAAGACTCCTTATGTAATGCTTTGTCTTGTTCATTGGATTTTGTCCTTATGTCCACGTCACTATGCAGGTCCGTTACCTTGGCAAAAATGGAACATGTCACGATATCGTGACACTTTTGCCTCCTTGCTCTCTTTTGTTGCTTTTAGCCACGAAAATGTAACATGTCATGATATCGCGACACTTTTTCCTGTTTGGTCGTGAAAATGCAACATGTCGCGATATCGCGACACTTTTTCTTGTTTGGTCGCAAAAATGCAACATGTCGCAATATCGCGACACTTTTTCCTATTTGGTCGTGAAAATGCAACATGTCGCGATATCGCGACACTTTTTCCTGTTTGGCCGCAAAAATGCAACATGTCGTGATATCATGACACTTTTATTTTCTTGTTCTTTCTTGTCTTGTTTGGTCATGAAAATGCAACATGTCGCGATATCGCGACACTTTTCTTTCTTGTTCTTTCTTTTCTTGTTTGGTCACGAAAATGCAACATGTTGTGATATCACGACACTTTTTCTTTCTAGCTCTTTCTCTTTGCTTTGAATCACGAAAATGCAACATGTCACGATATCACGACACTTTTTCTCCTCTGACCGCGACCAAGCAACATGTCGCGATATCGTGACACTTTTTCTCTTTTGGTCGCGACGGTGCAACATGTCGCGATATCGCGACACTTTTTCTCCTTTGGCCGCAATGGTGCAACATGTCGCGATATCGCGACACTTTTCTCTCTTTTGGCCGCGACGGTGCAACATGTCGCGATATCGTGACACTTTTTCTCTTTTGGCCGCGATGGTGCAACATGTCACGATATCGCGACACCTTTTCTCTTTTGGCCATGATGGTGCAACATGTCGCGATATCTTGACACCTTTTCTCCTTTGGTCGCAAAACTGCAACATGTTGCGATATTGCGACACTTTTTCTATTTTGGCCGCGACGGTGCAACATGTCATGATATCACGACACTTTTTCTATTTTGGCTGCGAAACTGCAACATGTCGTGATATCGTGACACTTTTTCTCCTTGTGGTGTTTTGCCTTTTTTCCTTGATCTTTAGTCTATGGGCCACTTCAGTCTTCTTGGAACACATGCAAAAAGGTGGGTCCCCAATTTTGCGGTGCGTTGTGGAGCAGCCACAACAAGTAATAAATAAAATATTAGTTTGTTTTGTAAATTGAGGGTATGGATCTTTAATTTATGAAATTAAGGAAATGATTTATTTTCATATTAAAGTAGTTGACTTTGATTTGTTAAATAGATAAATAAATAGTTTGTTTTGTAAATTAAGGGTATTGGTTTTTAATTTATGAAAGGAAGGAAATGGTTTATTTATAGATTAAAGTAGTTGAATTTGATTTGTTAAATAAATAAAGAATTAGTTTGTTTTGTAAATTAAGGGTATGGGTATTTAATTTATGAAATGAAGGAAAGGGTTTATTTTCATATTAAAGTAGTTGACTTTGATTTGTTAAATAAATAAAGAAATAGTTTATTTTGTAAATTAAGGGTATGGGTCCATAATTTATGAAATGAATGAAAGGGTTTATTTATAGATTAATGTGGTTGAATTTGATTTATTAAATGAATAAATAACTAGTTGGTTTTTAAATTAAGGGTATGGGACTTTAATTTATAGAACAAGATAAAATGGTTATTTCTTGATTGAGGGAACCTAGAATGTTTTATGATTAAAGGTATGAGAGTTTATCTTGTCAAATATAGTTTGGATGAATTAATGAGTGGCACCTATGATCTAGTTTCCTTTTCTGAAAAACTCTCTTTGGTTGATGAGAGGGAAAATAAAATAATGATTTTATCGTATCAACTATGCCATAGACGGTTAGATGCTTGATTTAATTGTATAGTTGCAATTTGGTAAAGAAATGAGTAAATGCATTTAGAAGCATCTCTATCATGGAACCATTAGTGCCCTAATCCCATACTATCCTCAAATGATAGATGGAAGTTGATGTGTGCCAAGGAGGCAGTTGGAATAGATTTATCAATTTGATTCTACTTATAATGATTTACTTATGTTCGAATAGAATAGCCATGTGGGAAGTTTTTCCCTAATGAAATTGATGTAATATATTATTCTTTAAAATGTATGGAGGATTTAAAATATTATTTATACGTAATATTTATTCAATTATAGGTTCGAGGTGTAGACCAATTGGTTCATCCAAACCCCATAAGGGGGGAGGAGGTCCAAGGTTCAAATCTCGAGCCTCATCGGATTGAATGCTTATCCCTTTCTTGGTGCTTTCAATGGCGTAAAATATTTAAAATGATTGTGGCATGGTGGTTATAGGAGCGGAGTGCGTGAAGATCTATGTGGCGATTCTGGGGCAGACAATGTAGAATACTATGGCAGCCATAAATGTTGGATAGCCTGCCCAGATTCGTGGCGACTACCGATTCACCATGTAAATTAAAAAAAAAATTATTCAATTATTGGAAGATGAACATTTAAATTACTGCTTGAGTTATCTATAGATTCATTTGAATCTCTTTCAATTATTGTTTATATTATTTAAATTAATTCCTCCTTCCTTGTATCTTTGCTTGTTCTATGGAATGTTTTGTTAGATTTAGTATCTTATTTATGTTTGTTTTCCTTGCTAAAACAAAATAAATTTAAGTAAAGAGTTCTAAGGTGAACTTAGAGGATGACCTAAGGGATTAAGACCCCCTTAGGGTGAACATGGTAGACCTAAGGGATTAAGACCCCATAGTGAGAATGATAACCAAGTTACGAAAGACTACATCTAAGTTAAGATAGCTCATCTTGGAGACGATATGAATAACTTAGCTCACAATGCGCATAGCATACCTACACACATTGGTTTGCGTATGGTATGGTGATGGGTGTATACAATTGATTGGTTGAAGATGATAAGTTTAGCTCATCAAGAGTGATGAGAAGGATAAACTTATTTATAGTAACATATAATACACCTACATAGATGGATTTGTGGTAGTGTATTTAATTATATGTAGCTATTCAAGAAAACTTAGGGGTTTTTAAAAAAATAGTCCAATTAGGAATAGGATAGGGGTTATGAATCCTTCTACTTAAAAATAAATATTCATTTTATTTTTGTGTGTTTTCTTGTAGTTGAATTTTGGTTCATTACAATATATTGCCTTACCAAGTAAGTTGATTTCTATGCATTAAACCATCCCTAATCAACAAGTAAGGTGGCCAAGGTATTTATTGATTATGTTTTCAAATCACATGGTATACCTAAAACCATTATGAGTGACCATGATCCTATCTTCACTAGTAAAATTTGGAAATAATTACTTTATCTTAGTAATACCAAGTTGAGTATACCCTCTTTTTATCACCCTCAAATTAATGGCTAGATAGATATTGTTAATAAATATCTAGGTACTTACATCCATTATTTTTATCAAGATAAAAGATATCACTAGTTTAATTAGCTCTCATTAATAGAACATCACATAATAATTCTTACTATTATTTCCTTGAGTTACCCCTATTTAAAACATTGTAAGGTTAAATACCTCCATCAATGATAGATTATATTCTAGGATTCTTCAAGGTTGCATAGGTAAATAATTTATTACAATACTGATGGTGTGTGCTTTACATATTAAACATTATATGACCTATGCCCATAAATATATTAAACAACAAAAATATTCACATTATTCTAAATGATAATATACCATAGGATATATGGTCATTTTGCTCCTAAACCCCTGTAATAAATTATCCTTGAAGGAAAATTTTAGTCAGAAGTTGACTCCTTGCATTATGGACCTATAAGGTGGCTCATCACATTAGTGAAGTGGAATATAAATTAGATCTTGCACTATCTTACTTCCATGTTGTCTTTCATGTATCTTGTCTTGAATAGGTTATTGACCAAAAGATAAAATCCCATGTAAAACTTATATTACTCAATGAAGAAGGTAAAATCACTCTTTAGACTGAAGTAGTGTTGTAGGCCATAGTTGTCATGACCCTCCCTTGGAAAAATTCTTGGATTTAAAAGAATTTATTGGAGAGTCTTTAGTTTTGGGGGTTGGAAAAAGAGGAAGCACAATGCAAAAGAAGAGAGAAGATTATATCTGGTTTGGTAGTGAGGAGTGTTGATTCAGATAAATTGTAGCTAGTTGAGGTAAGTCTCGTGGTTATCCCTTGCTTGAATTACATATAGCTCTTTGAAACAGGTAAAGACTTTGTTGATATTTTTATATGTAGTTGTGCTAGTTATTTTGACGTTGGAAGAAATTTTAGGTTTATCTAGGTGAAATCATTGAGCAAATCTATCTTAACCTTATCTGAGTGTTAAATTTGACAAGCTTTTTTTATAGAAAATATGATTTTTATTTTATGATTTAAATATTTGGGTTATTTCCATGTAATATTGTGCTAGGAAAGACTATGAACTGTGTAGAGGTTATCATTGTTAAAGCAATGTGTAGCTATAGCTTCTTTTCATAGTTCAGCCTATGTACGTCATGTTGCTTGCATGCAGTAATAAGGTGACCAGTATATTTGTTTTGGTTGTGTTTATTTAAGAGTAGGTTTTCCAGAGATAATTTTTGGCCTCCTTGCTCTTAATCTAAGAAAGAAACCACTTATTTTTTGTTAGCTATCAATTGCTATTATGATTCTCTCATGTATCTTTGAAAACTATTTTTTGTGTTTGGAGCTCTTTTGGAATTGGCTAGTTGAGATTTAAGTTATAGAACACCCCCCTTGTACTTATTGTTGGTTAGCCTTGTTGTGAGACTTGGAGTGTCGACTTATATTTGACCAGTACCTAGAGTGAAGCAGTTATAGTGACCGTTAGATCTTGATATTAACTCTTCCCATGAATAACTTGCAACTCTACTTAAAAGGCATTAGGTATTGTGTCTTTGAATTTGGTAGGGTCTTTAACATTGTTGGCCTGAGTCGCCCTTCTACTATACCAATTGTACTGCTATTGCCATAGTGGGGTATTTTATTGGTAGCTCTCACTAAGACCACTCCATAACTAGTAGAGCAATTAAGAGTTTTGTTGTTGGTTTGGAATAGTAGCTAGTGGTAATGACGATATGACTTATGTTAACTTAAGTTGGTAAGTCTTGTTATTAAGGCATGATGCTATTGTTTTAAGGATAATCTTATTGGTTTTAATGATGCTATACATAGTGATTTCTGAGAGATGTTGCAATGTTAACATGATTTTTATAGATTGATCCTTGTAGTAATGTGTAGGAAAGAATTTTATGTTTTTGTATAAATGGAAAGAAAGTTTTTTCTATATGATTTTCCTAAGCATATTGTGTGATGTTCACATTAAGTCTGTATGATGATATTATTTAAATTATATTACATATTTTTATTTGGAAAGGATTAGTTGTGATTTGATGGGTGATACAAAAAGGAAATATCATTCACTAAGAGTTAAGTCAAGTTAATATGCGCTTAGCCTATGGTATATTTTTGTAATCATGCAGTGTTGGAAGGAACGTGAGTCTAGAATGACTAGCACCTTGAACAAAGGGAATTTGGATTATCTTTGAAATATTTTTGATGACTTCAAAGGAGTAAGATGGAGCATATCTAGAAGTTGTTAATATCTATCTAGAAGTTCTCTCCAAATGCAATTAAAAGGCTACTTATGAATTAATGAAATATATTTTTCTTGTTGAGTTTTCCATAGGAGTTTCTACCAGGGTAAATTTGGGTGTCATGCGATTGATGTAATATCGCCTTGTGTTAATTTATGTTATTTAACTACCATTATGTTGATTGTAATTCAATAAAATAATAGGGAAGTTTTCTTAGGTGTATGCTATATGTTATTAGATTTAGCTTACGATGATTATCTCATGAGGAATGCTTTCTTGTCATTTTATATTGATGTATATTTACAAGAAATAGTTGTGCTTAAACTTGGTTGGATTACGATGGAAATATATTTATAGGTTATTGGATTTATTTTGGTATAATTTAGTTAGACTTATTAATTAATGTTTGTGCATACTTTGACCAAAGGCACAATATGACTCTCTTGAGACAATAATAAAATTATTCAGTAACTCTTGTGATTAGCTAGTTCATGTTGTAGAAGGGTCCTCATAGAATTTTAGGATGTAATAGTTGTCTTGGATGAACCTTCAAGTTGCATATGTAGAGTAGGATGAGTTTTCCAAATAGAGGTCTTGCTAATTGGCACCCGTGTTTTTGTTATTGTAAATCAATTAGTGAAATGGCACTAGTAGGGAATAACTAATTCACCAAAGTTTGAGAAGGATAGTTAAATTCCAATATTCTCCTAACACTGACATTAAAAGGCTTATGTGGTGTGCAAAGTATGGCATGTTTCTTTCAATGGATCGAAAGAAGAGAGGTTAGATAATTAAAGGACTAATGAGAAGAATAGCTTTATAATGAAATGGTGGCATGTTTCTTTCAATGGACTAAAATAAAAGAGTCTATATCATAAAAATACTAATGAGAATTATAGCTTGGTTAATTTCAATTTGAACCTAGCACATCATTCAGATGGAATTGAGTAAGAGGTAGATATGGGTGTGCCTTCAAAAGAATTGGGGATAATAGTAGTAGTTGAGTGTTGTCTTGTTTAACTCTTGGGTTATCACCAGCTACTTGGGGTGTATATATATATGAAAAAAAAATATAAATAAATAAATTGGGTTAGGAATCAGGTTGTGATATTTGGTATCAAATCCTAGGTTCGTAAGTGTAATAGGATCACTATGTAAGGCTAATTGTGGTGTGTATTAGGAAGCATACCCAAGTAGGATTTATTTAAAAAAAAAAACTCTATCAAATAGAATGACTCATAATCTAGTTACTTCAATAAATTGAATCCTAATGACTCTTTTGTGTGTGGACAGGTACAATGCATCAAAGAGGAGGAGAGGAACTATTACCCCAATGATGAGGTAGATACGATAGACCAATGTAGAAGGTGGAACCCCAGATGTAGGTTTAGATAAACCTAGTGAAAAAATAAAAGATCTTACAACAACAATAGCCCAACTTCGTGAACATGTAGAAACATAGAGATAGATGTTGGATATTGTGTTGAACCAGGAAACACCGATTAGAAACTCTAGGTTAGAATAAGCAAATGAAACCCTCATGGAAGCACAATGTACTAGGATTCATCTTGAAGTTAAAATGGGTAAAGATATGAAGTATTTTAAGTTTCCCATGTTTAATGGAGAAGAATATGAGGAAAAATATAAATATTAGTTAAAGGAAATAAAAACTTATTTTTTTTTAATAACTATTCCTCTGACACCCGAACATCCTACACCACTTTGCACTTGCAAGGTGGTGGTACAAATTGGTGGGAAACCTATAGTCAAGGACTAGGACTTACGACTATAGTTGATTTGAGTTGGGAAGCATTTGTGAAGGCCTTTAAATATAGATTCCTCACAAAGAACTTTTATTCTTGAAAATATGAAAAATTCACTAGACTTCGATAAGGAACTAGGTTAGTGAAGGTGTACCATCAAAAATTATCCTCCTCCTTATGTATGTTCCTAATTACAATGATAAAATGAACATCCATAAATTTATAATGGGAGAAGACCTAAGAATATGGTAGGAAGTGGATAAGCAATAACTTGCTACATTGTAGAAGGCCTATCATTTGGCTAGGAAAGTTGAAATCTATCTCAAAACCTTTTTTGATTATGAAAGGATGGATGAATAGGGCAAAGAGGCACTAAGGAAAATAAATAGTGTAGGATTTGTAAAGTGGGATGACCATAAGATATTTATATGTTGCACCATTTCATGTATTTGATGTTATCATAGGAATGGATTGGCTACATGCATCTAAGGCTATAGTCAACTTTCAAGATAGATGGATAGAGTATAGGGAAGATAATGGGAAGGTGCAAAGGGTGTACAACCTACAAGGAGCTTTCCAAACTGAAATTATTTCAACTATTCAAATCAATAAATCCATGAGAAAAGGGAGAATGGTTTTTGTTGTTAAGCTAAACAAGATATATGAAGGAAATAAGGAATAAAGTTTTGGAAGTTACCTAATTTTAAAAGAATTTAGGGATGTATTTCCAAAATATTTACCTGGATTGCCTCCTAAATAAGATTTTGACTTCACAATTGAGCTCCAACTTGGATTAGAACCCATACAAAGAGATCCATATAGAATGAACCCCATAGAAATGCAAGATCTGAAAGTGCACATACAAGGGTTATTGGAGAAAGGACTAATAATATTGTCATGAACCTTCCTAGCTGACTTTATGGCACAAAGAGACAATGTATTAAACTATGGTGTGGTGATACTTAGTTTGAATAATTGAACCAACTATATGATGTTTAGTTGATTCAAAAGGGCATGTTATCACTAACATATTGCCAAGTGTGCAGGATCAGGTAAACTCGTAGATGGAGAAGGCAGAAACATCCAAAAAAAATGAGGGTACCTAAGATCAGGGGAAATGATGATTAAGGTACTCAGAGATAACATGGATAGATAACTTCATGTAGGTATGCATTTTCGTAATGGATAATCATCAATGACTGATCGCCTTGAGCCTTAGTTGATAGTCTAGTAGCTATCATAAAATCTCTGGCGAAGATAGGTGACTGGGTTGATGGAAATATTCCCTCTTTTTTGCTTTATAAATTTATTTGCTCTCTACTGCATCATGGTTTGAGTAGCATAATTTTGAAACTTATATAGAAAAACAACTTCCAAATATATGTGGATGCATAAATCTAATTGTCTTGTTGAAGTAAAGATAGAGCATCAATTTTTATGAAGAAAAACATATTAAATTTATATGTTAAATGAAGATTCATTTAAAATAATTAATGAAGTTTTGATTAAATAGTGATTGATTTAATTAAGCTCATTAGTAAACTTAATTTTATTTAATAAATGAGAGTTATTTTAAATTAATTAAAGGTGTTAATTTTAATGATAATGGAGAAGTCATTAAAAGACTTTAATTAATTAAAATAAACAAAAAAAAAATCTATTTAAGAAATAGATGTCTTTTATTTTAAAGAAAGAGCAATTATGAAATTGTCTAAATAAAAGAAGTATATTTTAATAGTGATAAATATCACATAAATGATATTTTTTTAAAAGAGTACCATCCTTCTTTAAAAAAATATATAATATAAAATATATAAATATCCCATTCCCCTATAGCGTGTAAGCTATGAAAATAATCTAGGGTGGCTACTAAGTTTCCAAATATGGAAACTTTTGGAGGAAGGATTTTTTACCACCAGAGGAAGAGACGAAGCATTGAAGGAAGAGGAAGCTCGAGGAAGGGCTCAAGGTTTGAGAAGGGCAGATGGGAAACCTGGGAAAGAAAGCACGTATGGTGCTAGAGAGGAAAAAAGAGGAAAATAAAGGAATGACAAAGTAGGAGGATGAAGGAGGAGGACGCATACCAGAGACTGGAAAAAGTAAAGGAATGCACCACAAGCAAGGGAGAGGTAGCTGAGATGCCATGAAATTCCATTCCATAGGAGTATTAAGGTTTGGGTGTTTTAGACTTTAATTTATTTTTTACATGCATTGTTATGGTGAAAATCATGGTTCGAAGCTTGGTTATACTCCATGTAGTGTGAGAAGCCTTTGGTAAGGGTTGAAACCACTTGCATCTAATTTTTGAAGGCACTATGTTTAAGATCCTATTCGTGTTTTTAGAAAGCATTGTGAATGCTTTGATGACATTGTGTTTAAGACCCTATTGGTGTTTTTAGAAACCACTGCAAATGCTTTGAAGGCATTGTGTTTAAGACCCTATTAGTATTTTTAGAAATCACTATGATGATTTGAAGGTGCTATGTTTTAGGAGTCCTATTGGTGATTTTAGAAAGCACTATGAATGCTTTGAAGGCATTGTGTTTTAGGAGTCTTGTTGATGTTTTTAGAAAGCTCTATGAATGCTTTGAAGAGGTTGTGTGTTTAATACCTTGTTGGTGTTTTTAGAAAGCACTATAAATGATTTGAAGACACTGTGTATTTTAGAGCCTGATTAATGCTTTGAAAGCATTATGATTTCAAGAGCATCGGGTGTGTATAGAGAGCACTGAGAATTCAAGAGTATTATTTCTTAGACCTCTGTGTCCAAAGAGAGAGGGAGTGTCACGCTTGGGAGCACTGCTAGCAGAGGAAACCACCCATGGGTTTAAAAGAAGGTTTCATCTAGAAAGCACCTAATTTTACCCTGTTATACCTTGTTGAACTCCTAGCTTGGCTTCCCCTTAATCGCTCTGTAGAGGGTGTTCAGTATTTTCCATGAAGGGTGTTGGCCTTTGGTTAAATATTGTATTAGAAAGGTTCGTTGCACAAATTTAAATTAAATAGAGACCTTTGATTTATGTGAAATGCAATGGAGGGTGTTAATTAAAAAGAGACCTTGTAATTTATATGAAACATACTGAAGGTTTTTAATTAAAAAGGAAACCTTTGATTTATGTTGATTATATTAGGGTTTTAATTAGAAAGGAAACCTTTGATTTATGTTGATTATATTAGGGATTTTAATTAAAAATGAAACCTTTGATTTATGTTGATTATCTTAGGGTTTTAATTAAAAAGGAAACCTTTGATTTATGTTGATTATATTAGGGTTTTTAATTAAAAAGGAAACCTTTGATTTATGTTGATTATCTTAGGGTTTTAATTAAAAAGGAAACCTTTGATTTATGTTGATTATATTAGGGTTTTTAATTAAAAAAGAAACATTTTATTTATGTTGATTATCTTAAGGGTTTTTTTTTGGTAAGTAGCGATTTATATACAAAAAGGGTTTTTTAATAGGATCCCAAAACCTTATGATAATAGAGGCATAACAACCTAGCCTTGATACCAGGAATAGCCAAAAGCATTACAAACATAGACCAAAAGGGGATGGGACCTTTGGGTTACCCAGGGAACCGGGATCCCGGTGAAAACATTACAGGAGCAAAAACCTGCACCACGATAGGACACCAAAGAAGCGAGACACCCAAAGTAGAGAAAATGCCACTGTGTTCCATCACATAAAATCCCCCACTAGGGAAAACATAGAAATCGAAGGAACCTTCATCAATTGACATTAGGATCCTCCCTGTTGGACCCTGTTCCTAGCCTGCAGTGTAGCTGTTTGAAAATATGGATGGAGGAGGAAGTTGCGTTTGCCACCGAGGTCAACGTGTTAATGGCCATATCTAGCAGGAACTTGGTGGGGATGGCCTCAAGGTCACTATCGTTGTTTGAGATGACTTGAGGAGAGGCCTTCCTCTCTACCTTCGGCTTCTTGAGATGGGTTGAAGCTCTGGAACCACCGATGCCGCTGGGACCGCCGGGGCCACTAGGACCGCCAAAACCATTGGGAGCACCGGGACTACCGGGGTACCTTCAAAGACTCTCCGCTTGTGGGTGGGGTTGTGCTTTTGGATTTTGGGAGGGGGAGTGTTGGATGGGACCTCAGGGCTACCATCCCTATCCTTGGAATTGAGATTATCATAAGAGGTCGGGGATTCTAGGGGGTGATTCGATGATAGGGGGAATTTCTTGGGCAGGGGGATGATTGGCAAGCACATGGTGATAAATGATAGCCATGAGCCCTTGGTGCGAGGGTGGGGACTTAGTTTTCTTGGCTTTCTCAATTGAGAGGGTGAGGGAATACAAGAGGTATTTGGGAATGCAAATTTGGGTGGCATCATGGAGAAAATTCATGAAACTCAAGTGGAAACTACGGAGGGGTTTCTTAGGATCATCATAGGTAATGAACTGCATGATCGGGACAATGGCTTCATCCTAGGTCCAGGGAAGGTAAGACCTATAAAGATCCATTTTATCCCACCCAAAACTCTTACCTCTATCCGGGAAATGCTCGAGCTCTTCCTCCCAGTTGTGTTTATCACGCCTGATGAAATACCCCTCGATGTCAAGGCCCATGACTTTGCATAGTAGCTCCCTGGTAACCTTAAAATGGGTACCTTTGACCACCACCTTGCCATTATTCTAGGTTTCTATGAAGTGGTTGGTAATATCCTCATCAAGGACAAACATTTTTGGAGGAAAGGGGTGAGGCACTTGGCGTTCATGTGGACGAGGGCAGGGTCACTTAGGGACAGGGAGTCTAGTTTGACATAAATTGCAGCCATCGAAGGGAAATGGAGGAACAAAGGCCACAAGGGTCTACATAGGTAAGACTAGAGCCAAGGTCGTAAGCTTAGGATAATTGAGGTGATGAGGCAGAGGGGAGGAAGATGATGAAATAGGCAAGTGCACTCCCATGGGGGAATAAAAAGGCAAGGGCGAGCAAAGGGGGAGGCAAAATGGTGGGATACTAATGCATGCATGGGGACTCAATGAAGAAAGTTGGCATGCTTGGAATATGGTGGAGAATGGGAAACAGTGGAGTGGCATGGGAAAACTTAGGTAGAGAGCAGTGAAGGACGAGCCACTCAGGATGCATGGAGTGAGGTGCAAGATGGAGATGGGTTGCGGGCCACTTTTTGGACTGATAAAGGTGAGTTGATGCCTTGCAATGATGAATGGAAAGGCCCGGATTGTCATGATGAGTGAATGTATAGACTCGGGGACGCTATTGGCTGAAGTGATGAGGCTGGCATGGTAGTTAAGGATATTTCTCAGATTCAAGGTGGCGCCAAGAGCAGGGCTGATGTGGTAGTCAAAGAAATACCCATAATGTAAATGCTTGCTAGGATAGCCCACCTTCAGACACATGGACCCAAGGGAGGGCCTTGTGTTCGAAGGTAGAGAGGCCCACGAGGAGGAGCCACTAGGAATCAACTTGGTGGGTGTCTGCATCTTGGCATGTGAGTTTTTCTTGAGAATCCATGGTAGCTAGATCTTTTGGGAAGCCATCTCTCCAAATCCGTAGGCCTTCTGACGAAGCCACTGAATTGGCCATAGAATCCACCAGCTTGTTACCTTCTCTAAAAATGTGGCGGAGGGAAGTCTAGGGGAGACGTTGGAGGATCGATTTTGCTTCTTGGATGATGTTGAAGATCCTCCATGATGGATCCCTCTGCTTAGTTATAAAATTTATGGTGTTCAAGGAGTCTCCCTCGATGATCACTTTTCTGGGATCTTCTTGGAGGATCGCCAGGCCATGCAGGAGAGCCAAAGCTTCCTAAAAATTATTGGTTTGGGTGCCTAGGAACTCCGTATAAGCTAAAATTAGATTCCCATTATGGTCACGGATGACCCCGCTAGCTCCTGAGGGCCCTGGGTTGCCTTTGGAGGCCCCATCAAAATTTAGCTTGATCCAACCAAGAGGGGGAGCCGCCCATATGGAATTGGCTCTAGGGTTGGGGAGGGGGTAGGGATCCAGGGAGATGCAATGAATACCCAGGGAGCCAAGGAGGGTAAGCTCTCTTTCCTTCAAGGGAGGTTGGGGAGAGGAGAAAATATGGATGTTCTCGAAAGCGTATGTCATTGACTTTGCTCGCCACTACTAGGGGATCCCTTGGGGGGAGGAAAAGGCTCTGCTATTGCACTCTAGCCAAAGCTACCAGATTAGGTGGGGAAGGTAGAAGGATCAGAGGGAGTGGATGATGGGGTGGAGGAAGGGAGTCGACCACTGGTAGAATAGGTCGAGGATGGAATTGGGTTGGGCCCACTAAATAGAGAAAGAGTGGAGGAGATGGCCAAGGGCTTCAGTGGAGAAGGGAAAGTTAAGGAAAAAGTGGTTGGTTGACTCCCAGGCTGAGCAACAAAGGAAGCACCAGTTTGGGATAGTGAATCCCCTCTTGGCCAAATTTTCAATAGTGAGGATTTTGTTTTGGATGGTCGTCCATGAGAAGAAACTAATTTTGGGTATGAGATTTTTGGCCCACACATGGTTGACAGGGAAATGGGCCTGCTGGGGATCCTCCTGGAGAGAGTAAGCAGACTTGACTAAGAAGGATCCACTACTGGTGCCTTGCTAGATGCATCTATCCTATACCTCACCGGTTGGGATGACAAATTGATTTGAGGAGAGTAGAGAGGTTGGTCGCCCGAATGGGAAACCTAACATCTTCTATGGGGCTCCAAGCTACCTTTCCATGAGTTTTGGTTATGAAATTGGCCACCTTGGGACCTTTGGAAGCATCCATCTCTAGTCTGAGCACCAAAATATCTCTATCTTTGCTTAGGGCCTTGTCGAGGATCCACTTGTCATCCCAAAAATTGATTTTACTGCCATCTTCGAGAATCCACCTAGAGCCTTTCCGGATGAGGTCTTTGGTTTGGGCCAGGGATCTCCAGAAAGCTGACCCATTAAGGGGCTGATGATCACTGAGGAAAGGGTGGTGCTGAAGATATTTCCTTTTCACTATGCAAACCCACTCAGTCTGATTGTTGGTGAAGACCTTCCATGCATGTTTAGCTAGGAGGGCAAGGTTCATTTGGGGAACCCTTCTGAGGCCAATCCCACCTTCTCCCTTGGGGCGACAAACCAGAGACCAGGATACCAGTGGGATCCTTTTCTTTTCTTCACTTCCAGACCAGAGGAATCTCTTCTGGATCTGCTCAATGTGGTTGCGGATAGAGGCCGAGATTATAAAGATGGACATGAAATACATCGGGATGCTATGAAGACAAGTAGAAGTAAGGGTAGATTTGGCAGCTTGGGAGAGAAGGTGGCCTTTCCAAGAAGCCAATTTATTTTGAATCCTCTCTACCACGTAGGTCCACAAGGACTTGGAAGAGAAACCACAGAATAGAGGGAGCCCGAGGTAGGTGGAGGGGAGGGCTTCTAGGGAACAACCGAGGATCCGGGCTATCTTAGCTTGCCTTGCTTGGGGAGTGTGGATGAAGTAAATTTTGCTTTTCTGGAGATTGATCTCCTACCCAACTATGCTCTCGTACAATTTGAGGATATGCTTGATGGTTTTGGCCTGGACCACCGAGGTAGAGGTGGCCAGGATGGTGTCATCCACGAATTGCTGGTGGGAAACCGGGGCTAGGCCTGAGGTAGGTTTGATCCCAGAGATGAGCCCATCTCCTGGTTGCACTCGCAATGGTTCTCCCTAGGGCTTCAGCCAGGATGATGAACATGATCGGGGATAGGGGGTCTCCCTATATGAGGCCTCTAGAGCTTGGAAAGAATCCTATGGGGGATCCATTGACCAAGATGGAGAACCAAGGGGATGACACACAACGCTTGATGAGGTGAACCCAGGTGGGGTGGAAGCCAAATTTGAGGAGAATCTCTATCAAGAAGTCCCAGCTGACTCTATCAAAAGCTTTGTTCATATCCAACTTGAGAAGGAATGTTGGTTTCTTGGCTAGGGATGCAGAGTGCAATACTTCATGGATGATGACTACCCCATCTGTGATGACCCTCCCTTTGATGGAAATCCCCTGGCAGGAGTCAATGATTAGAGGGAGGATGTCCTTGAGTCTGGTTGCGAGGGCCTTAGTTAAAATTTTGTATAAGACATTGCAGAGGCTGATGGGGCGGAAGTCAAACAAGGATTTGGCTGCCTGGATCTTGGGGATCAAGGCTATGAAGGTGGAGTTGATGCCATGGGGAAAGGAGTCTGAGGACTGGAGGTCTCTAATAGCTGCACACACTTCTTGACCCACTAACTCCTAGAAGGCTTGGAAGAAATGGGGAGGGAAGCCATCTGGCCTAGGGGTAGCATCGACCTTCATGGAGAATAGGGCAACTTTGATTTCCACATCTACAAGGGGGCTGATGAGCATTTCATTGGTATCCAGGGAAATGGATCGGGGAATGTGTTCGAGAAGGACCTTGGCCTCTTGAGGGGAGGATTGAGAAGGGGTGCCTAGGAGGCCCTAGAAAAAACTAGAGGCCTCAGCTCTAATTTCACCCTCATCCCTGGTAGAGCTACCATCGCTGCGAGTGAGTTCAAAATTTTTGTTGGTGCTTCTATTGTAGAGAGTAGACACATGGAAGAATTTGGTATTCGCATCACCGTATTTGAGCCATAGGGCTCTTGACTTCTGCCTCCAGTATGTTTCCTCCCAAGCTAGGACATTGTGAAATTTAGCTAGGATTTTGCATTCTTCCTCCCTAGATTCGAGATCCTGAGTGCCTTCCTGGAATTTGCATTCTAAGTTTTCCAGCTTCTCCTTCAGGAGTTTTTTGTTCTCAAAGATGTTGCCGAATATATCCCTATTCCAGGTTTTGAGGTTGTCTTTGAGGAACCTAAGTTTCTGGTGGAGCTTCCTAGAAGGGGACCCTCCGAAGGGTTGGGACCACCACAGGACCACTTGAGATCTGAAGGTGGGGTGGTGGAACCACATGGACTCAAAGTGGAAGGGGCGCTTGTAGGGAGTAGGTCTGCCAACTTCAAAGAGGAGGGGGCTATGATCAGAGCCAATTTTGGGGAGGGCATGGAGGGTTGCATCCACAAATAGAGGGATGGCTTCTCTAGATAGGAAGACCCTATCTAGTTTGACTTGGATGAGGTTGGCCCCAACCCGTTTGTTGCTCCAAGTGAAGTTTTCTCCTTTCAGGTGGACATCCATAAGCTCGTTGGAGTCAATGAAGGCCCCAAACTCTTCCATACTCCTGGAACTCAAGGAGGAAAATCTGCATTTATCTAAGGAAAATAGGAGGGTGTTGAAATCACCTACCAGGATCCAAGGAAGGGACTTGAATGCTTCCCGCATGAGGCTGATTTCTTCCCAGAGGGAAGCCCTTTCAATCGGGCTATTGGGGGCATAGATGTTGGAGAGGATCCAGGTCTGGTGGGAGGCCAAGCTATGAAACATGATGTTGATGATTCTAGGAGAGGACAAAATCAACCTCCCTTTGACTACGGCTAGGTCCCACAAGCAAATCAGGCCCCTAGCGATACCTTGGGCCAGGGTGAAGAGGAAATTATTGTTGTTCTAGACTACCTTGGCTACTTTGGGAGAAGAGATCTCATCGAGTTTGGATTCTTAGAGAATGAGGATGGATGGATTATGCTCCTTTCGATGGTTGGCTAGGGTGCACATTTTGGGGACTCCATTGAGCCCTCTCACATTCCAAGTGAGGATCTTCATTTGACACCTTTGGGGGGTCTTCTACCTCCTTTCCCTTGATGGGAGGGAGGTTTGGATCTCTTTGGTTCTTCTTTCAAAATATTGAGGGCATCAGATAAGAGGGTCATCTAGAGCCCATTGGCAATGTCATATTCTACCTCCTTCCTTCTCTATTTACCTAGGGTGGGACGACCTCTCTTTTTGTCACTTCCATAGTCGAGGGTGAATATTTTGCTACGGGTCCTCTTGGGATTGAATCCTTTAGGGGTTGAGTGGGAGAAGGATGGACTACCATCGTCATCATCCTCAGACATCTCGGACCCGATCTCGATAGCCAGGGGGGTGGGAGGGGGTCCAGGGGTGGTGGAAAAATTGGGGATGGTGGTAGGGGAAATGGGTGGATCTAGGGGAGGGGGGCGTAGGGATGCTTCAGATGGACTCCCAAGCCTAGGTTTGAGCCAGGGAAGCTGAGAACCGAGGGAGGGGTGGGGAGAGAAACTATGGGGGAGGCCGTTTGGGGGCTGGGGGGGTTGGGGATCAATAGCAGGGAAGCTGGACCAACTATCAGGTGGGAAAGGTCCACAGGGGGAATCAAGACATCAATAACCTCAGGGTTAGGGTTAGGATGGGTACATACCTAGTCATTATCTAGCACTAGGAGAGGGTCAACCTTTTTTTCCCCTTATCGATAGGGTATTCTCTCTCTTTCCACCATAACGAGGTACCTAAGGGTATCTAATAGGGGTACCCATTTTGGTACGATTCACAGTTGTGGACACTACTATTGGAGGGAGCATTTGGGAAGGAGTCCTCGATCACAGGGTCCTCTGGTCACTTGTTGAGGGGGCACTGGTTGAGAAGATACCCTTGCATGTGGAACTAGGGGTAGAAATCTGGCTTATTCTCATACTCCAGAGATTGGTGCCATTGATAGGATCCATACGAGAGGGTGACCGAGGATGGGAGATTCGATTCAAGGTTTGCATTGATACATAAGTGGGCATGAACCATTCGGGATCCCACCTTGGTTGTAGAGTCAATGGCCACCAACTCTCCTATGGCCTTTGCGATGAGTTTTAGGACATCCTCTTGCCAAAGGTGAAACAAAATCTAGGAGCCAAACCCAGATCGAGGTAAAATTTATGCTCTAGGTATTGGGGTTGAAGTCTACAGCCCAAAGTCTGAGGAACATGCTTCTGTGGCTAAGGAACTAGGGCCCTCCCGTAAGGATCTGACTGGTGTCATCCCGGTTGTTGAGCTTGATGAGGAAAAAGCCCTTCGAGAGGGCGATGATCTCCATGTTTCCAGTGGTCTTCCATTTGGAGAAAGCCCAACGATGAATGGTCTCCATGTCCGGGCGTCCCCCAATGAACTTCCCGACCAGAGAGTAGGATGCCCCTAATATGAAGGAGGAGAAGACATCAGGGGTTATGGAAATGTGCATCCCTTCTAGGGATAACCCCACGCTTGGGGGTTTGGGGAGGCTCACCTCTCTCGAGGTGATTTGAACATACGAGGGCTTGTTGGGCCCCATTGAGTAGACTTGTCAAGGGGTTCCTTGTCTGGGGGATCTGAGTGCACCATCCCAATGGGGCATGCTATCCTATCCTTGCCCTTACCTAGGCTCAAATCTCCTGCAACATGTCAGGGTCCATCCTATTGGGTCTCTGGTCCTGCTTCTATTGTTGTTGTTGCTCCTGCTCCCACCATACTTTCCCACTTGAAGTGTTTTTCCCTCATTTTATTTGAAATCATTATCTTAGGGGTTTTTAATTAAAAAAGAAACCTTTGATTTATGTTAATTATCTTAGGGATTTTTAATTAAAAAGGAAACCTTTGATTTATGTTTATTATCTTAGGGGATTTTAATTAAAAAGGAAACCTTTGATTTATGTTGATTATCTTAGGGGTTTTTAATTAAAAAGGAAACCTTTGATTTATGTTGATTATCTTAGGGTTTTTAATTAAAAAGGAAACCTTTGATTTATGATGATGATCTTAGGGGTTTTTAATTAAAAAGGATGTAGATTTATTCTTTGAATTAAAGTTATGGGGCTTTGATTTAGGGAATGAATGAATGATTGTTTAAAGGTTAAAGGGATGTGAATTTAATGCTTTAAAAAAATAACTGATTTGATTGGAATTTATGAATAAAAAAGGATGTAGATTTATTCTTTGAATTAAATTTATGGGGCTTTGATTTAGGGAATGAAAAGAAAAGGATATTTTTAGAGGTTAAATGTATGGGACTTTAATGCTTTAAGACATGATTGGATTTGATTAAATTTAGTCCTTGATCTAAGTAATACATGTTGGATGACTCTCTAAGAGAACTTGAGAGGTGAAGATAAAATTAAAGGATCTTTAATAGTATCCATTATGCATTATATGGTTGCAAACTTAATTGAATTTTGTATAGTTGCAATTTGGTAAAGTAAATAAATAGATGCATTTAAAGGTATGTCTATCATGAACCATGAGTACCATGATCCCCTAATACCATCAAAGAATCAATGGGAAGCAAGGATAATAAAGGAGTTTAATGGAAGCAAATTATAGGTAATTGTATTTTATGTTTCTTTACTTATGCTCAAATAGACTAGAATTATGGGGATATATCCCCAATGCAGTTACTATAATTTTATTTAAAGTAAGAAGGATTTACCATGAAAATTTTAATGCAATGCCTATTTATTGGTTTAGAGGAAGTACCTTTACTTTATTTCTGTATTTTATTAAGTTATGTAGTTCATTCTCTTTTAGTGCTAATTCTTCTTTATTTGCTAAATGCTTAGTAATTACTCGTTGATGTTGTAGTATCTAGTTGTATTATTGTTTGGTTTCTTGATGATAGAAATTTAAGAGTAGAGTTCTAGGGTGAACTCAGAGGTGACCTAAGGGAGTTGAGAACCCCTTAGGGTGAACATAGGTGACCTAAGGGAATTGAGAACCCCTTAGGGTGAACATAAGATACCTATGGGAATTGAGACCCCTTAGGAAGATAAAGGACTAAGTTGTGGAGAGACTACATCTGAGTTAAGATAGCTCATCATGGAGATGAGATAGATAGTTTAACTCACAATACTCATAGCATACCTACACATAATGATTTATGTATGGTATTGAGATGCATGTATACCTTCTATAGATTGAGGGTGATAAGTCTAGCTCATCAACAATAATGGGATAAATGGGCTAATTTGCATTAACACATGATACACCTACACAAAAAGACTTGTGTTAGGGTACCTCGTGAGATGTAGCTTTCAGGAAAATTTTGGAGATTAAAACTTTAGGAAAATAGTAGTTTGTTTAGGGTTCCATGAAGGGTTCATGTACCTCTCTCCATAGTAAAAAAAAAACTTTTTCTATTTTTATATTTTTCTATTTGTGTGTTTTTGGGTCATTACATTTGGTATCAAAGCTCTAGGTGCAAGGGTATAGAGCTTCTATGTGTGCTAAATGGAGTTATATGTATCCAATGAAGGCTTGATTAAGGTAAAGGCTAAATATGGGATGATCAAGGATACCTTATTTGCTAGAATATGACGGGAATTAACCCCAAGGGAGTGTGGATGTTAGGATACCTTAGCATGGGATTAAGTATCAGTGACACATCCTAGCCTGGGGTATTACCCTAGTTATATTGTTAATGCATCTAGCAAGAACTCTGTATTATGGATTTAATTAGAAATACAACTTATGATGAAATTGTAATCTAATATTCTTTCTTGGATGGAACCAGGTTAAGATACCACCTAAGACCAGAAGATGGAGGCCTACGCATAGAAAAAACTTGAAAAGTGATGTTGAAGAGCAAAACCATGATGGGGAACCAACAAACCCCAATAGGGAGGTAGAAGACCTCACCACCATGGTTGTTTCTATGTAGGATCAAATAATATAATTTCTAGAAATGGTTGTGAATTAGAATTCACAAGTTCGAGGTTCAAATATTGGTCTAGAAAGTGGACTAACTACAAAACAAGTACAAGACAGAGCCTTAGTGGAAAAGTAAATATCTAGGGACATGAAAAACATCATTATATTGTTATACTTACAATGGCACTGAGAGGGGGGGTGAATCAGTGTAGCTCTTTAATCATGAATTAATAGCTCTAAAAATAGCAATAGTTAAAACATATAAATAGATATAGAAAGTACAGCAAGAGAACATCACACAACACAAGATTTTAACGAGGTTCACCAATGTGGCTACTCCTCAAAAATGACTGCTTGGACTACCATCCAAATCTAGCCTTTGCAAAGCAACAAATTTTACAAATAGTTTACCAACACCCACTAGAAGGAGCACCAACCCTTGATTTATCTGTACCAATAGAAAGGAGCACCAACCCCTGATTTTCTAGCACCAACTAGAAGGAGCACCAACCCCTTATGCCAAGCACCAACTTGGACTTAAAATCTAAAACTTAGAAGAATGATAGTAAGATACCTTTTCCTTTAACAAGACCCTGACTGGTCAGCTTCACTTTTTTGTCCTGTATACACTCTGCTCTCTCTGCACTATCACTTCGTACAATATGCTGCTTAACTGTCAAATGTTCTTCTTCTCCCATTTGTGCACTCTGCTTCCTTTGTGATCTTCACACTTAGAATGATTTGATGAATTGAACTCTGCACACTACGACCGAACTTCACACTCTACGCACTATCTCTAGATGTCGCACTTCTCAACATACCAAACTCTTCAAAATAGCCTTCCTTTTATAACAATATTTTCAAGATCAAAAACCTAATCTTAGTCGATTGTAACCCTAATCTTAGTCGACTGCAAACCCTAATTTTTGTCGACTGCAAACCTTAATCTTTGTTGGCTACAAACCCTAATCTTCGTCGGCTAAAATCGGTCTTCATCAGCTTCAACTACCTCTATAACTCTTCTGTTGTTGTTGCCATGAAAACACATGTCACGATATCGTGACACTTTTGCCTTCTTACTTTCTCTCTCCTCCCTTAGTCACGAAAATGTGACATGTTGCGATATCGCGACACTTTTTCTCCTTAGCACTTTATCTTGCCTTTGGGTCGCAAAAACATGACATGTCGTGATATCGTGACACTTTTTCTCCTTGTGCTTTCTCTTTGCCTTTGGGTCGTGAAAACCCGACATGTCGTGATATCGTGACACTTTTTCTATCGGACTCTCTCTCCTACATTATGTCATGAAATTGTGACACTTTTTCTCTCGGACTCTCTCTTCTGCAACATGTCGCAAAATCGTGACACTTTTTCTTTCGAACTCTCTCTCCTGCATTATGTTGTGAAATCGTGACACTTTTTCTTTTGGAATCTCTCTCCTAGAACATGTCATGAAATGATGGAGACCAGAAAAACCAACACCTTACAAATTCAACTTTTTCATTAAAATTTGCAAAAAATATTTACATGCATCACCAAAATAAAATAGCCCGCAGGCATACATTGACCGAGTTCGGCTCGGTTCTTCCACTGTCACTGCTTCCCCTGTTCTCCGGTCCACCACCTCTTCCCTTACAATTTTCCTAGCTTTTTATCGAAGCCCTCGATCCTCTCAGCAATCAATGCTTCCACCTAACAAAATTCCCATTCGAATTTCCCTCCGGTCGAGTTTTCAAATTTTTGTCATTAATGGCCATCTCCCGATCTTTCGAGGAACTTGCATTAATGGCCTCACTGACCTGCACCCGTCGCTTCGGTCAGACCGTCCTTCTGAGCCTCTGTCTCGCCCATACTATCCCAGGCCTGCAACTGATGCCTTGTCAGAATATTTCAATGCGATGGTTATTCCCCGTTGAATACACGTGGCCGTCCTCACTAATCTGAATACGTGTCCTTCACTTTTGATTTCATACATGTAACCGACCATGTGTAAAACTGTCCATCCCTTCTCCTTGTCGTAATGTTTTTGACACACATGTCCTCCACACTGCCCACATGTCAAGTTGACCTTGCCAGGCCGTCCCACTTGTTTACTCTCGACTGTGCTTTTACCTGGCCGCGATATCGCGACAGGTCACGAAATCATGACATGTCGCAATATCGCAACCCATAGCGTCTCCATCATGCCAAAGTCCTTTGGGGTTGTGATATCATGACATGTCGTGAAATTGTGACATGTCACGATTTCGCGACCCCCACTCCCCCTTCCACCTTTGCTTCGACTAAAGTCGCAATATCGTGACGTCGCGATATCGCGACATCGCGATATCATGACGTCACCCTTCCCTCCGCCTTTGCTTTGAATCAGGGTCACGATATCGCGACGACACTTCCCCCTCTATCTTTGCTCTGGAAACAAAGTCACGATATCGTGACGTCACAATATCACAATGTCACAATATCACGACGCAACTCGCCCCTCTGTCTTGCTTTGCAAATAATGTCGCGATATCACGATGTCGCGATATCGTGACATCACGATATTGTGACGCAACTCGCCCCTTTGCTTTACTGTAGCTTTTGAGGTCACGATTTCGCGACCTCTCTCCAACACTTGCCTTAGCTCTTAAATAACTTACCTTCTGCTTTACGAAATTTTTGCGAGGTTGTTCTAATGTCGTCGGATGCTCCTGCATCAGACACCCGGGGTAACAAGAGAAGTGACCTTCACTTCTAAGCTATTCGGTCTGCGTCCTTTTCAATATCTCTGAACACTCATCAACCTTTACAACCTGCTCAAATCCTGTTTCCTAGAAAGAAAATTTTTTGCCCTCTACCAGACAAATTCTGGCATTGCTGCACACTTTCTCATCTTTGGTCTACAATGGCTTCAACTTGTTCCGCACTCCATCTTTCACCAAGGAGTAAGTATTTGCACGGCCATCATGCACTACACTCCGATCAAACTGCCATGGCCTGCCCAACAGCAAATGGCAAGCATCCATGGAAAAAACATCACACAGGACTTCATCCTGGTACCTCCCAATATTGAACGTAACTAAGCACTGTTCATGGACCCATGCTCTGTGGTCCTTCCACAACCACGCAATCCGGTATGGATGCGGGTGCCTCCTCCTCTCCAGCTACAACTTAGAAACCATCTCCTCGAAAACTAAGTTGTTTGTACTCCCATTGTCTATAATAACATTACAGACTTTGCCCACACTTTTGCATCGGGTGCAGAACAGGCTTCTCCTCTGTTCAGATTTGTCTTCCTCACTCAACATGGTCCTCCTCACAATCATTGCTTCTCCTTTTTTAGCTTCTTCAGAATGTTCTGAGTCAGCATCTTCAACTGCCACAACTGCTCTGGCAGGACCCACTTGTTTCTTGTTTACTCTTTCTCGGTGTTGTGGACACTCAAATGCCCGATGTCCTTCTTCTCCATAGTGGAAACATGTTCCTCGGAACACTCCTCTTCCATACCCGCATCCAGATCTACCTCTTCCTCTAGGGTAGCCATCATTCTGAACTTGTGGTTTGGATTCTTCATCTTCTTTCTGATCCCGACTGCTGCTCTCCTCTTCTTTCTTCTCTTCCTTTCCTTCTTTCTTTCCACTGGTCTTTCCTCCCGGTCCTTTTACTCTTTGCTTGCTCTCAAACTTTCGGTTCAGTTTTTCTTCCACCTTTAAAGCAAATTGGTAAGCATCTTCAATGGTGCTTACCCGAACCAAGCTCAACTCCTCCTGAACACTGGGTCTCAACCCATTAATGTAACGGGCCACCTTTTCTTTGCTTGCTTCTAAGTGCCCGGTTCTGATGGAGATTTTATAAAAATCCTCCGTATATTCTTGAACAGTCCTGTTCATCTGTCTCAAACTCTACATTTTACGTAGCAGGTCCAGTTCATAATCTATGGGGATAAACTACCTTTTCAATTTCTCCACCATTTTGTCCCATCTTGTTATCCGCTCTTTTCCTCTTCGGTTCCTCTCCAACTGTATTCCCCTCCACCAAATGCTGGCATGGCCCTTTAACTTGGTCTTAGAAAATCTGACCCGATTAGGGTCTTCAACCTCTTCATATTCAAAATACTCTTCTAAATCATTTATCCAATCTATTAATTCCTCCGAATTCAAGTTCCCGGAATATGTGGGAACTTCTATCTTTAGCATTTTCTCGATCTGAGATATGTCCTTGCATAGTCTGGCTTGTGCCTGATCTACATCTTCTTCCTCTTCTTCAAACTAATTATCCTCTTCATCAACTTCATCTTCACTGTCTGCATCTCTTCTCGGCTCATGTCCTCTGCGCAGTTCTTCTTACAAGGCCTGAACTTGCCGCTGCAAAGCCCAAAAATCTTTCGGTGCCATGCCTCTGCCACCCATAGGGTTTCTTCTAGGAGGCATCTTCACCTGATCTCAAGCCCTCCCACAAGTCCTGGTACAACTGCCTCTCCTTCGGCGGTCTGCTGTACACTCAGGAACAACGGGCTCTGATACCACTTGATGGAGACCGAAAAACCAACACCTTACAAATTCAACTTTTTCATTAAAATTTGCAGAAAATCTTTACATGCATCACCAAAATAAAATAGCCCGCAGGCATACATTGACCGAGTTCGGCTCGGTTCTTCCACTGTCACTGCTTCCCCTGTTCTCCGGTCCACCACCTCTTCCCTTATAATTTTTCCAGCTTTTTATCGAAGCCCTCGATCCTCCCGACAATCAATGCTTCCACCTAACAAAATTCCCATTCGAATTTCCCTCCGACCGAGTTTTAAAATTTTTGTCATTAATGGCCATATCCCGATATTTCGAGGAACCTACATTAATGGCCTCACTGACCTGCACCCGTCGCTTCGGTCAGACCGTCCTTCTGAGCCTCTGTCTCGCCCATACTGTCCCAGGCCTGCAACTGACGCCTTGTCAGAATATTTCAATGCGATGGTTATTCCCCGTTGAATACACACGGCCGTCCTCACTAATCTGAATACATGTCCTTCACTTTTGATTTCATACATGTAACCGACCGTGTGTAAAACTGTCCATCCCTTCTCCTTGTCGCAATGTTTTTGACACACGTGTCCTCCACACTACCCACGTGTCAAGTTGACCTTGCCAGGCCGTCCCACTTGTTTACTCTCGGCTGTGCTTTTACCTGGCCATGATATTGTGACAGGTCGTGAAATCATGACATGTCACGATATCGTGACCCACAGCGTCTCCATCATGCCAAAGTCCTTTGGGGTCGCGATATCACGACATGTCATGAAATCGTGACATGTCGCAATTTCGTGACCCCCACTCCCCCTTTCACCTTTGCTTCGACTAAATTTGTGATATTGCGACGTCGCGATATCGCGACATCACCCTTCCCTCTACCTTTGCTTTGAATCAGGGTCGTGATATCGCGATATCGCGACGGCACTTCCCCCTCTGTCTTTGCTCTAGAAACAAAGTCGCGATATCGCGACGTCGCGATATCGTGACGCAACTCGCCCCTCTGTCTTGCTTTGTAAATAATGTCACGATATCGTGACGTCGTGATATCGCGATGCAACCCGCCCCTTTACTTTACTATAGCTTTTGAGGTCACAATTTCGTGACCTCTCTCCAACACTTGCCTTAGCTCTTAAATAACTTACCTTCTGCTTTACAAATTTTTTGTGAGGTTGTTCTAATGCCGTCGGATGCTCCTGCATCACGAAATCGTGACACTTTTTCGTCCGTACAATCTTCCTTGCAATATGTCACGAAATCGTGACACTTTTTCGTCCGTACAACCTTCCTTGCAATATGTCACGAAATCGCGACACTTTTTCGTCCGTACAACCTTCTTTGCAATATGTCACGAAATCGTGACATTTTTTCGTCCGTACAACCTTCCTTGCAATATGTCACGAAATCGTGACACTTTTCCTTCTCTGCCTTCCTGCTCTCTTCAAGTCGCGAAAATGCGACATGTCACGAAATCGTGACACTTTTCCTTCTCTGCCTTCCTGCTCTCGTCAAGTCACGAAAATGCGACATGTCACGAAATCGTGACACTTTTCCTTCTTTGCCTTCCTGCACTTTTCGAGTCACGATAATGCGACATGTCATGAAATCGTGACACTTTTCCAACTTGTTCTCTTTCTTCGAACTTGTCATGAAATCGCGACACTTCTTCCTGCTTTCTCTTTTTCTTCCAACATGTCACGAAATCGTGACAGTTTTTCCACTTGCCTTTTTGTCTGCCAACATGTCACGAAATCGCGACAGTTTTTCCACTTGCCTTTTTTTCTGCCAACATGTCACGAAATCGCGATAGTTTTTCCACTTGCCTTTTTCTCTGCCAACATGTCGCGAAATCATGATAGTTTTTCCACTTGCCTTTTTCTCTGCCAACATGTCATGAAATCGTGATAGTTTTTCCACTTGCCTTTTTCTCTGCCAACATGTCATGAAATCGTGATAGTTTTTCTTGCTTCTTCTCTCTCTTCCAACATGTCATGAAATCACGATAGTTTTTCCTGCTTCTTCTCTCTCTTCCAACATGTCACGAAATCATGACAGTTTTTCCAGCTTTTTCTCTCTCTTCCAACATGTCACGAAATCATGACAATTTTTCTTGCCTGCTGTATATGTCGCGATATCGCGACACTTTTCTTACTTGTCTTTTTCTTTGATCTTTTTGCAAATGGGCTACTTCGGTCTTCTTGGAAACTCATTGTCCATACTCTGAATAACCTTTGGACTCCTATCTTCTGCATCTGACTAGCCTTTGAACTTCCTATCCACTGCATCAATAGATCTATCTGACTGTGTTGACAACAATGACAATACTGTTGCTGCACCTTGCTCAACAATCTCCCCCTTTGGAATTGTTGCCAACACATGGGCAGTTTTCTGTAACTCTTCTCCCCCTTTGTCAATAATACCAAAGGGCTACTGCAGACTCCCCCTGAGTCCATGCACAACATTCTCAGGCACAATTTTTATCCGCCAAATTATGATCATGAGCAGAGAAAAAAATAATCAAATACTCAAATGCTCCCCCTGAGAATGTGATCCCTGTAGCTAGTCAATTCTTGGGAAGTGTGACCACTCCCAATTTGTTTTGAAGGTACTCAAACACTTCCTTGGGCAATGGTTTTGTGAAGATATCTGCTACTTGTTCTGTGGTTGGAACAAAATCCAATTTAACCTCACCTTCTGCAACTTTCTCCTTCAAAAAGTGATACCTGATGGCAATGTGCTTTGTGCGTGAATGCATAACTGGATTCTTGGAGATGTTAATGGCACTGGTGTTATCACACTTAACTGATATTGGTTCATTGAAGCAGATACCAAGATCTTTCAGGGTTTGTTTCATCCACAAAACCTGCGTACAACATGTTGTCGCTGCAATATATTCTGCCTCTACTGTTGATAAAGAAACTGACTCTTGCTTCTTACTGTGCCATGCAACCAATCTGTCTCCAAGATAGAATGCACCTCCACTGGTACTCTTTCTATCATCTACACATCCAGCCCAATCTGCATCTGAATATGATATAAGGGTGAAGTCTTTACCTTTTGGATACCACAACCCATACTCCATAGTACCCTTGAGATACCGAAGAATCCTCTTTACTATCGTCACATGAGTCTCCTTGGGATTGGCTTGAAAGCGTGCTACCATGCATACTGCCTACAAAATATCTGGTCTGGTAGTCAGGTACAGTAGGCTTCCAATCATAGATCTGTACATGGTTTGATCAACAGGTGGAGATTTGTCATCTTTGCTCAACTTGCATCCTGTCGTCATGGGAGTGCTAATTGGCTTACAATCCTCCATTGTGAATTTCTTTAACATCTCTTTTACATATTTAACTTGAGAAATAAATATGCCCTTCTTACTTTGATTAACTTGCAAACCGAGGAAATATGACAGTTCACCAATCATTGACATTTCAAATTCTTTTTGCATCTTATTTGCTAAATCTTGACATGACTCATCTTTGTTGCTGCCAAATATGATATCATCTACATATACAACAAGAACAATAAGATGCCCATTTTCTGTTTTGACATACAGGTTACTATCCACCATACCTTTCTTAAACCTTTGTTGAGTGAGATAGTTGTCTAGTCTTGCATACCATGCTCGGGGTGCCTGTTTTAAGCCATATAAAGCTTTCTTCAACTTGCAGACAAAGTTTGGATTATCACCAAGTTGGAACCCATCTGGTTGCTCAATATAAACCTCTTCTTCAAGTTTCCCATTCAAAAATGCTGATTTCACATCCATTTGATAAACTTTGAAATTCTTGTAGACTGCTAAAGCCAAAAACATTCTGATTGCCTCTAGTCTAGCTACTAGTGCAAACGTTTCCTCAAAGTCAATGCCTTCAACTTGTGCATACCCCTTGCATACCAATCTTGCTTTATTTCTGACTACCTATCCGTCTTCATTCAATTTGTTACGAAAGATCCATTTAGTCCCGATTATGTTTTTGTTCGCAGGTCTAGGTACTAACTCCCAGGTTTTGTTTTTCTCAATCTGGTCTAATTCTTCATTTATAGCCTTCATCCAACCTTCATCTTTGCTTGCTTCAGCAACATTCTTGGGCTCAATGCTGGATAATAAAGAGTAGTTACTTGCTACTCTTCTTCTTGTTTGAACACCAACTTTGGGGTCTCCAATTATTTGATCTCTAGGATGATTTTTTTGCCAGCTGCCTGTTTTGAATTTATTATTCTCTTCTGCTTCTGAATCACAACTTACATCATCTGAGTCAATTTTTTGTATCTTTTCAATTTTGTTTTCCTCATCTCCTTCAATAACCTCTTCATAAATTGGGTAGTTCGTTTCATAGCTAATTACTCGTTCTTTACCTTCATCAAACTTAACATCAACATTGTCCACAATTTTCTTTAGCCTCTTGTTGTAGCATTTGTAAGCTTTGCTTCTTGGTGAGTAACCAACAAAAATACCTTCATCTGCTCTATCTTCAAACTTGCCAAGATTGTCTTCAGTTCTTTTGATATAGCACTTGCTGCCAAACACTCTGAGGTATTTTGTTGTTGCCCTTTTACCGAACCACAATTCATAAGGAGTTTTGCTTTCATGTGTTCTCAGCATGTACCTATTTTGGATATACACCACAGTATGGACTGCTTCTTTCCAAAATCTGTCTGCTACTCTACTTTCAGCCAACATAGTTCGTGCCATTTCCTGCACAGTCTTGTTCTTTCTTTCTACCACCCCATTTTGTTGAGGTGTCCTTGCTGCTGAGAACTGTCTCCTAATACCGTATTTTTCATAGTATTCTGCAAACTCCTCTGAAATGAATTCTCCACCTCTGTCTGATCTTAAACATTTGATCCTCTTTCCTATTTCATTCTCAACCTGGTTTTTGAAGATCTTGAACATATCAAAAGCTTCTGATTTATGCTTCAAGAAGAATATCCATGTCATTCTGGAATAGTCATCAATGCACAACATAAAATATTTGTCACCATTTATGCTTTGTGTTCTCATGGGTCCACATAAATCAGTGTGTATTAGTTCCAGCGGTTTGCTTGTGTAGTATTCTTTAGTTTTGAATGTGACTCTAGTTTGCTTCCCCTTTTGGCATGAAGCACAAATGTTGTTTGCAGGTTTGCTGATGGTGGGAATATCTCTTACCGCCCCTTTTGAGGTGATTTTTACTAGATTATCAAAACTGATATGACCAAGTCTCTTGTGCCACAACCAATTTTCTTCTTCCTGTCCAATAAAGCAAGCTCCTTTTGAAGTCTCTGAGAGCGTATACAGGTTACCAGATGTTCTTGACCCTGTTGCTATCAATTTTCCACTGTTGGTTTTTCTGACTTCACAACCCTACTTCATGACCTTTATCACAAATCTGACTTACACTCAATAAATTATGTTTCAATCCATCCACAAATAAGACTTCTTCTGATTTAATCCTTCCATCACTAATTTTGACCGAGCCTTTGCCGACTATCTTGGCTCCATCATTATTTCCAAATTTTACCGATCCTCCTTCATATTTCTGTAACTTATCAAATTTTTGTTTGTCACCTGTCATATGACTGGAGCATCCACTATCTAGTATCCATGGTACATATTTATTCTGTGCTTTGAATGCAGTTTGAATGATTAAGGATTCCTTTTCTTCCTTCAGTCGTTCTTTTCCTTTCCACATTGTTTTGATAGTAGTTTTGGGCTCTTGTTTTGTTTTTCCCTTATCAGCATCTTGTGCATGTTTTACAGGAAGTTTTCTATTTTGTCTCATCCTGTTTGGTTGAACTTTTCTTCCCTGAAACTGATTTGATGAAAATGTGCTTCTACAGTTTCTTGCAATGTGCCCAAAATTGTGATAGTTATAACATTCTACTGTATAATTCATGAGAGGAGAAAAAGCATTTCTACTGGTGAAATTCCTTGGTCTAACATTGTACTTGCGATCCGAGATTTTATGTCCATAGCCATTGCATTTAAAATAGAAACCAGAGAAGGGATAATTGAACCCGGGAGATGGTCTTTGCCATGTTGTCGTAGGAGCCATAGGTCTTCTTCTTCTTTGATGTGTGACATTGGTGAATCCATCATTGTCAGTTCTCCTTTCGTGCTTGGCATTATTGCTTTCTTTTGCATGAGGCAATTTCCCTTGATCAACCTTGTTTCTTATCTTCATTCTTTGTGGATTCTACATTTTTGGCCTTTGATCCACTTGATGATTCTCCTTCGATAAAACCCAGACCAAACCTGATGCCTGCAGGTCTTTGGTCATTTATGATCTTATCCAGCTTCATAGAACTTTCTTCACGTTTGTGATAACAGCTGATTTTCTTGTTCATCTCTTCTAGCTGCATTCTTAGACCAATAGTCTCTTCTTCTAGCTTGTTGCAATAGTCTATTCTCATGGTTATTTGTACTTCAAGATCTTCGGAGATTTTCTTAGATTCTTCTATCTAAACTTTTAAGCTGGTTATGATTCCATTTGCATCCTCAAGCTTTCTTGATAGTTTCTTATTTTTCTTTTTCTTTTCTATCTCCCACTCTTCAAGTGCAGATATCAACTCACCTTCTAAGTCTACTTCAGCCTCGAGATTTTCACCACAAACTTCAGAGGTCACTCCTTTTTCTGATTTAACTTCTTCAAATGCCATAAAAAGAGCTTCATCTCTTTCTTCTTCAGACTCTTCACCGGAGCTATTTTCTGATGAACTAACATTCTTGGAGATGAAACTTTTCTTTTTGAAGTTGCCTTTTCTGAAATTTGTTTTCATCTTCCAGTCACTTCTTTCTTGGTGGGATCCTTCATCATTTTTGTTCTTCTCTTTCAGTGGACATTTAGTTGCAAAATGCCCAATGCCTCCATAGTTGAAACATTTAAATGGAAGCTTCCCTCTGTATTTTCCTTTCCCCTTTTTCAATTTTCTAACAAAGTTTGCTTCCATTTCATCTGATGTCTCTTCTTCCTCGGACTCTTGTTTTGTGTTTTTATTTTTAAGGGCTTTGAAAGCCGCTTCTCTGTCAGTGGGTTTAGATCTTCCTATCCTCATCTCATATGCAGTTAAAGAACCATACATTTCATCTATACTAAAATAATTTAGATTTTTAGCTTCTTCTATTGCTGAGACTTTGGAATCAAACCTTTGAGGAAGAGATCTTAATACCTTTTTCACGACAGTAGAGTCATCGATATTCTCGTCGAGTCCTCTGATTGCATTGATGATTCCATTAACTCTCAACATGAATGCCTCAATGTTTTCATCGTCATTCATCTTCAATGCTTCGAACTGAGCTCGATGTGTCTGTAACTTGGCTTCTTTGATCTTATCATCTCCTTCATGAACACTCTTCAATTTGTCCCATATTTCTTTTGCCGATTTATAGTTCATGACCTTTACTAGTTCACTGTCTGCTAATCCACACAAGATGGCATTCTTTGCTTTCGAATTGTTTTCAAATAGTTTCTTTTCATCCGCTTCTTTTGGAGGAATGATGGGAATTGTGTATCCACTAACTACTGAATCCCAGATGTCATATCCCAAAGCACAGAGATATGTCTGCATCCTGACTCTCCAGAATGCATAATTAGATCCGTCAAACAATGGTGCTTTGTTTGATGAGAAACCTTCACCACCTGCCATTGTGTTATTTCCAAGATCACCCTAGCTAGTTAAGCTTGTACAGGGACTTAGCTCTGATACCAATTGTTATACTTACAATGGCACTAAGAGGGGGGGTGAATCAGTGTAGCTCTTTAATCATGAATTAACAACTCTAAAAATAGTAGCAGTTAAAACTTATAAATAGATATAGCAAGTACAGCAAGAGAACATCACACAACACAAGATTTTAACGAGGTTCACCAATGTGGCTACTCCTCAAAAATGACTGCTTGGACTACCATCCAAATCCAGCCTTTGCAAAGCAACAACTTTTACAAATAGTTTACCAGCACCCACTGGAAGGAGCACCAACCCCTGATTTATCTGTACCAATAGAAAGGAGCACCAACCCCTGATTTGCCAGCACCAACTGGAAGGAGCACCAACCCCTTATGCCAAGCACCAACTTGGACTTCAAATCTAAAACTTAGAAGAATGATAGTAAGATACCTTTGCCTTTAACAAGACCCTGACTGGTCTGCTTCACTTTTTTGTCCTGTGCGCACTCTGCTCTCTCTGCGCTATCACTTCGCATAATCTGCTGCTTAACTATCGAACGTTCGTCTTCTCCCCTTTGTGCACTCTACTTCCTTTGTGATCTTCGCACTTAGAATGATTCGATGAATTGCACTCTGCACACTACGACCGAACTTCACACTCTGCACACTGTCTCCGAACGTCACACTTCTCAACATACCAAACTCTTCAAAATAGCCTTCCTTTTATAACAATATTTTCAAGATCAAAAACCTGATCTTAGTCGACTGTAACCCTAATCTTAGTTGACTGCAAACCCTAATCTTCATCGGCTATAAACCCTAATCTTTGTCGGCTACAAACCCTAATCTTCATCGGCTAACATCGGTCTTCATCAGCTTCAACTACCTCTGTAACTCTTCTATTGCTGTTGCCACGAAAACACATGTCACGATATCGCGACACTTTTGCCTTCTTACTTTCTCTCTCCTCCTTTAGTCATAAAAATGCGACATGTCACGATATCATGACACTTTTTCTCCTTAGCGCTTTATCTTGCCTTTGGGTCACGAAAACATGACATGTCATGATATCGCGACACTTTTTCTCCTTGCGCTTTCTCTTTGCCTTCGGGTCGTGAAAACCTGACATGTCGCGATATCGTGACACTTTTTCTATCGGACTCTCTCTCCTGCATTATGTCATGAAATCGTGACACTTTTTCTCTCGGACTCTCTCTTCTACAACATGTCACGAAATCATGACACTTTTTCTTTCGGACTCTCTCTCTTGCAATATGTCACGAAATCGTGACACTTTTTCTTTCGGACTCTCTCTCTTGCAACATGTCACGAAATCGTGACACTTTTTCATCCGTACAACCTTCCTTGCAATATGTCATGAAATCATGACACTTTTTTGTCCGTACAACCTTCTTTGCAATATGTCATGAAATCGTGACATTTTTTCGTCCGTACAACCTTCCTTGCAATATGTCACGAAATCATGACACTTTTCCTTCTCTGCCTTCCTGCTCTCTTCAAGTCATGAAAATGCGACATGTCACGAAATCATGACACTTTTCCTTCTCTGCCTTCCTGCTCTCGTCAAGTCACGAAAATGCGACATGTCACGAAATCGTGACACTTTTCCTTCTTTGCCTTCCTGCACTTTTCGAGTCGCGATAATGCGACATGTCATGAAATCATGACACTTTTCCAACTTGTTCTCTTTCTTCGAACTTGTCATGAAATCATGACACTTCTTCCTGCTTTCTCTTTTTCTTCCAACATGTCACGAAATCGTGACAGTTTTTCCACTTGCCTTTTTGTCTGCCAACATGTCATGAAATCGTGACAGTTTTTCCACTTGCCTTTTTCTCTGCCAACATGTCGCGAAATCGCGATAGTTTTTCCACTTGCCTTTTTCTCTGCCAACATGTCATGAAATCATGATAGTTTTTCCACTTGCCTTTTTCTCTACCAACATGTCATGAAATCATGATAGTTTTTCCACTTGCCTTTTTCTTTGCCAACATGTCACGAAATCGCGATAGTTTTTCCTGCTTCTCTCTCTTCCAACATGTCACGAAATCGTGACAGTTTTTCCTGCTTCTTCTCTCTCTTCCAACATGTCACAAAATCACGATAGTTTTTCCAGCTTTTTCTCTCTCTTCCAACATGTCACGAAATCGCGACAGTTTTTCTTGCCTGCTGTATATGTCACGATATCGTGACACTTTTCTTACTTGTCTTTTTCTTTGATCTTTTTGCAAATGGGCTACTTCGGTCTTCTTGGAAACTCACTGTCCATACTCTGAATAACCTTTGGACTCCTGTCTTCTGCATCCGACTAGCCTTTGAACTTCCTGTCCACTGCATCAATAGATCTATCTGACTGTGTTGACAACAATGACAATACTCTTGCTGCACCTTGCTCAACATATATCTAAGGTTTATGGAGAGCGATATGGGGATGCAACGGAAGCATGGTTGAGAGAAGAAGAGGTTCACTTTATGATAAAAGGCTACTCATCAAGAACGTGAATACTTTGGGCTATGATTAACCTAGAAGGTGCTACTCTAGAATGGTGGGAGACCCACTATGAGGAAACTAAGATTGAACCCATTGACACCCCATAGGAAGAATTTATAAACATATTTAAGAAGATATTCCTAATAGAGCATTTCTATGCCTTGAAGTTTGAAGAATTTTCTAGTATGAGGTAAGGAACCAGCATAGTAGAGGTGTACTATAAGAAGTTGGTAATATTATTTAAATATGTACATGTTTATAATGAGAAAATGTATGTTCATAAGTTTACTCTGGTATTGGAGACTAGGTTAAAGCATGATGTAGACATGCATGAACCTAAAATACCACAAAAGGCATATGACTTAGCAAAGAAAGAAGAGTCACACTTTTGTTATAAATACGAAACTCTACCCGAGCAAGCTCAGAAGGAGTTAAATAAGAGGAATAGTGCTAGGTTTGTAAAATGGGAGTCTTATCAAGAGTGAAAATCTAAGAACTCCCAAAATCCTGAGAAGAAACCTTATGGAAATTATAAGAAGTTCAAGAAGAACTTTCGTAAGAAGTATAACAAACCCAATAACATGAAACCTCAACCATAGAAGTCACAAGCTCCAACTCTAATAATTAAAAGTGGGAATGAGAAACCTAAAAAATTGCAAGGACCCAAGGAATGGTGCTAAATTTTTTGGGGATCTCATTACTACAATTAGTTTCCATATCAAGTAGATACTAGCACATATAATGCAAAAGGGAAGGAACCAGAACATCGAATTTATGCCACAATTAGGAAGTAGAAGCTAAAGGGACAAGCCATCCCATTAATTTTGAAAAGTAATGTTTTAAATAAGCAAGTAAACATTTTGATAGATAGTGGAGCCAATGAAAACTTTATTTCATCTAGTCTAGTAAGGATTATGTTGGAAATACCTTATATGTGGCTCAAGGGTGAAATGTTGAGTATGTAACTGGGCAGACCCACTTAGTGAACCAGTGTTATCCAATGGCAAAAATCACTCTATTTAGTGGGACTATGAAAGGTTGTTTATATGTATCTCCCTTACACACCTTTGATGTGATCCTAGGGATGGATTGGCTATAGGCTCATAAAGCCTTGGTCAATTTTTAGTACCGATGGATTGAGTATTTAGAAGAAGGCAAAAGGAGACTAAGATTTCATAGTGAGCAAGGGGTGTTTAAACCGTAGAGGTTGTCCGCTATGCAATTGAAAAATACCCTAAAGAGAGGAGGAATAGTGTATGTAGTAAAAATTAATGAACTGTAAAACTTAATGAAGTGGAAAACTATGAGAAAGGAGAAATACTAATACAACATCCGATCTTACAAGATTTTTAGGATGTATTTTTGGAGGACTTACCTAGACTACCTCCTATACGGGAATTTGACTTCACAATTGAACTCATGATGGGAGTCAAGCCTATTTAGATATCCCCATATAGTATGAATCCTATTGAAATGCAAGAACTGAAGGTTCAATTGCAAGGATTGTTGGATAAGGGTTTGATAAAACTAAGTGTGCCACTATGGGATGCGTCGGTATTGTTCGTGAAAAATAATGGTTTGCTACGATTGTGTATTGATTACAGGATGTTAAATAAAGCTACAATCAATAATTGATATACTTTACCTAGGATTGAATATTTATTTGATCAATTAAAATATTCCAAGGTGTTTACTAAGGTCAATGTAAGGTCAGGGTACCACAATTTAAGGATTGGTGAGGAAGACACTCACAATATGGCATTTAAGATTAGGTATGGGCATTATGAGTTTACAGTTCTACCCTTTGGACTAACTAATGCCCCAACTGCTTTCATGAAATTAATGAACAGTCCTTATATACTTTCGAGATAGAGAAGAGCATGATAAACATCTTAGGATCATGTTAGAATTGTTAAGAAAGAATCAACTTTATGGAAATCTAGATAAGAGTGAATTCTATGTTCCAGAGGTACGATATTGTGGACACATCATATCAGCAAAAGAATTTTTGTGGATCTAGAGAATATAGAGGCTATTCTAAATTGGCCACCCCCTACTAATGTGACTAAAGTGCAAAGTTTCATGGGATTAACGGGCTACTATAGACATTATATAAAGGACTAATCCAAGATTTTTGGATCCATAAATAACCTTCAAAATAAGAGAAAGGAATTCAAGTGATCAGAAAAGTGTGAGGCTGCATTTTCATTACTAAAGCATAAGCTTACTACAACACCAATACTAAAGGTTCCCGATCCCTAGGGGGACTTTTCAATGTGCACTGATGCATCAATAGATGGGTTGGATGGGGTACTCTCACAAGAGGAATTAGTAGTGGCATATACTTCAAGGAAGCTCAAAAAAATGAATTTAATTATGCTAAACATGATTTAGATATGGATGCAGTAGTGCATGCTTTAAAGGTTTGGCACCACTACTTGGTGGGGAGATCCTTTGAATTAAAAACCAACCATAAAAGTTTGTGATACATATTCACCCAAACAATACTCAATGCGAGACAAATAATATGGGTGGAATTCCTTGTTGAGTATGATTTTGAGATTGAGGACATAAAAAGAAAAGATAATAAAGTAGTTGATGCATTGAGTAGAAGAAAATATATAGCAGCCATAACTAGAATTCACATGGACCTGATGGATCGAGTAAGATAGGAGCAATCTCAAGATGAGTATTGCCAAGGATTTTGAGTTAATATGAACATATATCCTAAAGTAAATAAGGAATTTAGTGTAAAGGATGACTTTATATGTTATAATGGAAGGGTCATCATATCAAAGATGGGCAATTTAAGGAACTTGATAATGTAAGAAGCCCATATATATCCTTATTATGCTCATCCGAGAGGAGCCAAAATGTAGGAAAACATGAAGAGAACCTTATTTTGGGTAGGAATGAAGAAGGACATCATATATTTTGTTGCTCGATGCCTCGAATGTTAGAAATTTAAGGCAGAACACTAGCATCCCATAGGAAAACTATATCTGCATGATATACCTACGCAAAAATGGTAGGTTATATCCATGGATTTTATAGTGGGTTTACCCAAGACTCGATATCAACATGATGCCATCTTTGTAATGGTTGACAAATTGACTAAGGTTTCCCATTTCATACCAAGAAATACCAAGGACAATGCTCAAGTAGTGGTTAGTAGATTCATCAAAGAGGTATTCTGATTGCATGTATTTCCTGAGGTAATCATCTCAGAGAGAGACTCCAAATTCACTTTTGAATTTTGGAAATCCCTTCATAGTGCAATTGGTACTAAATTGAATATGAGTTTAGCATACCACCATAAAATAGATGGCCAAATGAAGCAGGTAAACCAAGTTTTGGAAGACATGCTCTGCATGTACTACATGGATCACAAGTCTCATTGGGAAGATTGTCTACCTTTGGTAGAGTTTACCTACAATAATGGACATCACTCCTTGCTAGGAATGGAACCTTTCAATGCCTTGTATGGACGAAAGTGTAGAACACCATTGTCTTGGGACAACCTAGAGGAACAAGTTGTGATTGATCCAAAAATGGTCAGGGTGATGGAATATCAGCTAAATTAAATTAAGCAAAGGCTTAAAGAAGTTGTGGATAGGCATAAGAGTTATGCAGATCTAAAAAGGACTCCAAGAGAGTATTATGTTGGAGATAAAGTGTTCTTAAGGGTTAAGCCAAAGAAGAGTGCTATCAAATCCATAAATTTGGATCCACATTTTATGGGACCCTTTGAGATCACGGAAAATATTAGTCCGGTTGCATACCGACTTGCATTACCACCTAATCTGTCTAAAATCCATGACACCTGCCACATATCCTTGCTCAGGAAATATGTTGTTGATCCTAAATATGTGTGGAATATTTATAATTTGCATATGGTAAATCCTAAGGCCATTGAAGTACTACCAATGAAGATTCTTGATTTTTGTTCCAAGCCAATGCAGAATCAGACTCTCGAATAGTGTAAGGTCTAGTGGGATTAGTTATCTGAGAAAAATGCCACTTGGGAGAAAGTGGAGGTTATGTGAAAACATTTTCCCTTTCTGTTTGAAGCTTTATAATGAAATAAATTTTATTTTTTTGTTAAAAATAAAGGAAAATTAGAAACATCGAGGATGATGTTTAATTGTAGTGGGGGAGGATGTCATGACCCTCCCTAACCGACTTTATGGAACAAAGAGACAATGTATTAACCTATGGTGTGGTGATACTTATTTTGAACAATTGAAACAACTATATGATGTTTAGTTGATTTAGAAGGTCATGTTATCGCTAACATATTGCCAAGTGTTCATGATGAGGTACACTCATAGGTGGAGAAGGTAGAAACATATACCATAAATGAGGGTACCTAATATCAAGGGAAATGATGATTAAGGTACTCAAAGGTAACATGGATAGATATCTTCATGTAGGCATGCATTATTAGAAGTGATAATCATCGATGACTAATCACCTTGAGCCTTAGTTGATAGCCTAGTAGCTATCGTAAAATCTCTGGCTAAGATAGGTGACTAGGTTGATGGAAAGATTCCCTCTTTGTTGCTTTATAAATTTGTTTGCTCTCTATTGCATCATGGTTTGAGTAGCATAATGTTGGAACTTCTATAGGAAAACAACTTCCAAATGTATGTGGATGCATAAAGCTAATTGTCTTGTTGAAGTAAAGATAGAGCATCATTTTTATGAAGAAAAACATATTAAATTTATATGTTAAATGAAGATTCATTTAAAATAATTAATGAAGTTTTGATTAAATAATGATTGATTTAATTAAGCTCATTAGTAAATTTTTTTTTTTTTAATAAATGAGAGTTATTTTAAATTAATTAAAGGTGTTAATTTTAATGATAATGGAGAAGCCATTAAAATACTTTAATTAATTGAAATAAATAAAAAGCAAAATCTATTTAAGAAATAGATGTCTTTTATTTTAAATAAAGAGCAATGATGAAATTGTCTAAATAAAAGAAGTATATTTTAATAGTGATAAATATCACATAAATGATATTTGTTTAAAAGGGTACCATCCTTTTTTTAAAAGAAATATAATATAAAATATATAAATATCCCATTCCCCTATAGCGTGTAAGCTATGAAAATAATCTAGGGTGGCTACTAAGTTTCCAAATATGGAAACTATCGGAGGAAGGATTCCTTGTCGCTAGAGGAAGGGACAAAGCATTGAAGGAAGAGAGGGCTCGAGGAAGGGCTCAAGGTTCGAGAAGGGTAGATGGGCCACCTGGGCAAGAAAGCATGTATGGTGCTAGAGAGGAAAAAAGAGGAAAATAAAGGAAATATGAAGGAGGAGGAGGAAGAGGAGGAAATAAACCAAGGATTAAAGAAAGGAGAGGAACACACCGCAAGAAAGGGAGAAGCAGTCGAGATGCCACCAAATTCCATTTAGTAGGAGTATTAATGTTGGAGTGTTTTAGACTTTAACCTATTTGTTTACATGTGTAAGCTTGGTTATACTCACTATAGTGTGAGAAGCCTTTGGTAAGGGTTGAAACTGCCTATGTCTATGTTTTGAAGGTGTTGTATTTAAGACCCTATTGGTGTTTTTAGAAAGCACTGTGAATGCTTTGAAGGTGTTGTGTTTAAGAACTTGATGTTTTTAAAAAGCACTGTGAATGCTTTGAAGGTACTATATTTAAGACCCTATTGGTATTTTTAGAAAGCACTACAAATTCTTTGAAGGTGTTGTTTTTTAGGAGTCTTATTGGTGTTTTTAGAAAGCACTACGAATGCTTTGAACATGTTGTGTTTTAGGAGTCCTATTGGTGTTTTTAGAAAGCATTGTCAATGCTTTGATGATGTGTGTGTAAGACCCTGTTGGTGTTTTTAGAAAGCAATGCAAATGCTTTGAAGATGTTATATATTTTAGATCCCAGTTAATGCTTTGAAATATTTGTGAGTTCAAGAGCATCAGGTGTGTCTAGAGAGTGCTAATAATTCAAGAGCATTGTATGTCTTAGACCTCCGTATCCAAAGAGATAGGGAGTGTCACGCTTGGGAGCGCCGCTAGTAGAGAAAACCACCCATGGGTTTAAGAGAAGTTTACATCTAGAAAGCACCTAATTTTACCATAGTATACCTTGTTGAACTCCCAACTTGGCTGCCCCTTAATCGCTTTGTAGAGGGTGTTCAATATTTGCCATGAAGGGCATTGACCTTTGGTTAAATCTTGTATTAGAAAGGTTCACTGTGCAATTTTAAATTAAACAAAGACCTTTTAATTATGTGAAATGTAATGGAGGGTGTTAATTAAAAAGAGACCTTGTAATTTATATGAAACATACTGAAGGTTTTTAATTAAAAAGGAAACCTTTGATTTATGTTGATTATCTTAGGTTTTTAATTAAAAAGGATACCTTTGATTTATGTTGATTATCTTAGGGTTTTTAATTAAAAATGAAACCTTTGATTTATGTTGATTATCTTAGGGTTTTAATTAAAAAGGAAACCTTTTATTTATGTTGATTATCTTAGGGTTTTTAATTAAAAAGGAAACCTTTGATTTATGTTGATTATCTTAGGGTTTTAATTAAAAATAAACCTTTGATTTATGTTGATTATCTTAGGGTTTTTAATTAAAAATAAACCTTTGATTTATGTTGATTATCTTAGGGTTTTTAATTAAAAAGGAAACCTTTGATTTATGTTGATTATCTTAGGGTTTTTAATTAAAAAGGAAACCTTTGATTTATGTTGATTATCTTAGGGATTTTAATTAAAAAGGAAACCTTTGATTTATGTTGATTATCTTAGGGGTTTTTAATTAAAAAGGAAACCTTTGATTTATGTTGATTATATTAGGTTTTTTAATTAAAAAGGAAACCTTTGATTTATGATGATGATCTTAGGGGTTTTTAATTAAAAAAGATGTATATTTATTCTTTGAATTAAATTTATGGGGATTTGATTTAGGGAATGAATGAATGATTGTTTAAAGGTTAAATGAATGTGACTTTAATGTTTTAAAACAATAATTGATTTGATTGGAATTTGTGAATTAAAAAGGATGAAGATTTATTCTTTGAATTAAAGTTATGGGGCTTTGATTTAGGGAATGAAAAGAAAAGGATTATTTTAGAGGTTAAAGGAATGGGACTTTAATACTTTAAGACATGATTGGATTTGATTAAAGTTAGTCCTTGATCTAAGTAGTACATATTGGATGACTCTCTAAGGGAACTTGAGAGGTGAAGATAAAAGTAAAGGATCTTTTATAGTATATATTATGCATTAGATGGTTGAAAACTTAATTGAATTTTTTATAGTTGCAATTTGGTAAAGTAAATGAATATGTGCATTTAAAGGCATTCCTATCCTGAACCATGAGTACCCTGATACCCTACTACCCTTAAAGAATCAATGGGAAGCAAGGAGAAGCAAGGAGTTCAATGGAAGTAAAGTATAGGTAATTGTATTTTATGTTGCTTTACTTATGCTCAAATAGACTAGAATTATGGGGAGATATCCCCAATGCAGTTATTGTAATATTATTTAAAGTAAGAAGGATTTACCATGCAAATTCTAATGCAATTCTTGTTTATTGATTTAGAGGAAGTACCTTTACTTTACTTCTGTATTTGGTTAAGCTATGTAGTTGATTATGTTTTAGTTTTAATCCATATTTATTTTTGGATGCTTAGTAATTACTCCTTGATGTTGTAGTATCTAGTATTATTGTTTGTTTTCTTGATGATAGAAATTTAAGAGTAGAGTTCTAGGGTGAACTCAGAGGTGACCTAAGGGAATTGAGAACCCCTTAAGGTGAACATAGGTGACCTAATGGAATTGAGAACCCCTTATGGTGATCATAGACGACCTACGGAAATTGAGAACCCCTTAGGGTGAACATAGGAGACCTAAGGGAATTGAGACCCCTTAGGGAGATAAAGGACTAATTTGTGGAGAGACTACATCTAAGTTAAGATATCTCATCATGGAGATGAGGTAGATAGCTTAAATCACAATAATTGTAACATACCTACACATAATTATTTGTGTATGGTATGGATATGTATGTATACCTTCGATGGATGGAGGGTGATAAGTATATCTCATCAAGAATGATGGGATAGATGGGCTTATTTATAGTAACACATGATACGCATACACAAATGAACTTGTGTTAGGATACCTTGTGAGATGTAGCTTTTAGGAAAACTTAGGAGATTGAAACTTTAGGTAAATAGTATTTTTGTTAGGGGTCCATGAAGGGTTCATGTATCTCTCTCCATAGTAAAAAAAAAAAACTTTTTCTATTTTTGTATTTTTTCTATTTGTATGTTTTTGGGTCGTTACATAGACCAAGTGTGTCATCCTTAGGGGCACCAGTGCTATTTGTGAATAAAAAGGATGGATTATTGAGATTATGTATAGATTATAGAATGTTAAACAAAGCAACTATTAAGAATAGATATCTTATACCCATGATCAAATATCTCTTTGATCAACTAAAGTATGCCACAATATTTTTGAAGATTGACTTAAAATATGGATACCATCAACTGAGGATTTGAGAGGAGGATACCCACAATACAATGTTTAAAATCGCTATGGATATTACGAGTTCACTATTTTAACTTTTGGATTAACAATTGCTCCAACTACATTTATGAATTTAATAAATAGTATCTTTAGTAAGTAGTTGGAAAAATTTATGTTGGTATTCTTGGATGATATCTTGATTTAATCCTAAATTAAAATAGAGCACGATAGACACCTTTTGGTTGTACCATAACTACTAAGGAAAAATCAATTGTATGGAAATTTATCCAAGTGTGATTTTATGTGCCATAAGTGTAGTATCTAGGTCATATTTGTTTCGGTGGAAGGTATCATGATAGATCCTAAGGTAATAGAGGTTATTCTAAATTGGTTGTCACCCACCAATTTGATAGATGTTCAAAGCTTCCTAGGTTTGATAGGGTACAATAGGCATTATGTGAAAGACTCACCAAAATCACATCTCCAATTACTAACCTATAGAGGAAAGGAAAGGAGTTTAACTAGTAAAAAAAATGTGAGGTAGATTTTCAATTTCTTAAGAAAAAGCTTACCATGCCTTCTATATTGAAGATAATTGATCCTTAGGGAAGTTTCTCAATGTGTAAAGATGCATATTTTTAAGGTTTAGGAGGAGTACTCTCTCTAGAAGAAGCAATGATAGCCTTTGGATCAAGGAAACTATAGAAATATGAGGTAAACTATGTGAATCATGATCTAGAACTAGTAGTAGTGGTGTTTTCCCTCAATATCTAGTGACACTATTTGGTAGGAAGACCTTTTGAACAAAGGATAGACCATTATAGTCTATAATACATTTTTACCCAACCCTTAATGCTAGACAGAGAAGGTGGATGGAGTTCCTCACATAATATTATTTTGACATTGAATATATTAAAGGGGAGGAGAATAAAGTGGATGATGCACTAAGTAGAAGGAGACACGTAGTTGTTATGTCTCGCATCCATGTAGATTTTATAGAAAAATTCAAGAATATGTAGAAAAAAGAGGTATACTACAATCAAGTGCATGAAAATATGGAAATAAATCTAGATGAGAATAAATATTTTAGCTTTAAATATGGCTTCCTATACTTCAAGGGTAGGGTAGTCATACCTGAACAGAGCACATAGATCACCAAAATTTTCTCATATGGGAGTAGTGAATATGAGGGAGAGCATGAGAAAAACTTTCTATTGTCCTAGGATGAAGATAGAAACAACTTAATTTATTGCTCAATGTCTTGAATGCCAGAAAGTCAAGGTAGAATGCAAGCATCTTGTGGAATTGTTGTACCCACATGATGTACCTATGCAAAAATAGTAGGTAATATCAATGGAATTTATTTTAGGGTTACCCAAAAATGATTCCAACATGATGCAATCCTAGTGGTGGTCAATAAATTGACCAAAGTTACACATTTTATACCTAGAAATACTTTGGATGATGCCATGGTTGTGGCTAATATATTTTCCAAAGAGATATTTTGAATTCATGGGTTTCTAGAAGTAATTATATCAGATAGGGACTCAAGATTTACATTCTAGTTTTGTCAAGCCTTGCATCACACCATTGGTGCTTGACTGAACATAAGCTTTGCTTACCATCTAGAAACTGACAGACAGACTAAAAGGATAAACCAAGTGTTAGAAGACATGCTCTACATGTACTGTATGGATTATAAAAATAAATGGGAGTATTACTTCCATCTGGTGGAGTTTACCTACAACAATGGACACCATTCAACTTTAGGTATGGCTCCTTTTAAAGCAATTTATGGTAAGAAATGCATAACATTCTTGTCCTGGGATAATCTAGAGGACTAGATAGTTCTTGGCCTAATATGTTCAAAGATATGGAGCAACATTTAAAGACGATTAGGGAATGGCTTAAGTAAGCCACTGATTGATAAAAGAGTTACGTCAACCTTAAGAGGTCATCACAAGAGTTTGTAGTAGGAGACAAAGTATTTTAAGGGTGATAATGATGAAAAGTGATATCAAGTCAATAAATTTTGATCCAAATTTTATGGGACCCTTTGAAGTTGCTAAGAAGATTATTATAGTGGCTTACCGACTTGCTTTATCACCCAACTTGTCCAATATTCATGATACCTTTCCCATTTATTTTCTAAGAAAGTACATTGTTAACCTTGATAATGTGTGAGACTTTTTAAACTTGTAGATGATGAATCCAGAGGCTACAGAGGTTCAAACAATAAGGATCCTTGAGTTTCATCCCAAATATATGAGGAAAATAACTTTTGAGCAATGCAAAGTCCAATGGGACTGCTACTCTGAGATAAATTCTACTTGGGAGAGAGTAGCAGATATGTAAAGACACTTTTAATTTATGTTTGAAAACAAAATATAATGGTTACTTATGTTGAACTACTTTTTAAGACATATAAGATTGTGCTAAGCCTAAGGGTGGTAGTATGTCATGACCCTCCCTTGGCAGACTTCTTGGATTTAAAAGAATTTATGTTTTTTCATGTTGATTATTGATGAGAGGATTATTTGTATTCTATTTTGGATATGCAAACATATGTTTAAATGTTTCTATTGTAGCATGACTAACAATTTCTCCTTAGTTACACAGAACATCTACATTATAAAGAGATGATGTAATTTTTATTATTTTTTAGTTATGATGCTTACTAATAATCTGTCATGCTATCTAGGGAAGCAGGTTTGGTAAGAAAGGAAGAAGTGAATTATATTTTTGAGATAGGAGGTCTTTTGATTAATGATATTATTAAAATGTTTAATTAATAGAATAAATTACTCTGCATCTTGTGGAAATTTAATATAGATTAATCTTTGAATGATAATTTATAAAAGAAAGAAATGTTCTTAGTTGTGGCTCTTTGATCTTAGCAATTATTAATACTTGAAATACCCAGTCATTTCACGAAGGATTTATTGATTTGCCACATTTAGTGGAGGAAAATCTTGGAGCCCAAGGTTAGTGCTTCTTGAACGGTTGGGCAGAGTGGAAACACATAGGGGCGATGACACTGGCGGGTGAGGATAGAGTGAATGGAAAGTGAGGAAAAAGGAAAGGAGAGTATTTATTTTTGGGGGTTGTAAAAAGAGGCAACACGGTGTAGAAGAAGAGATAATATCATATTTGGTTTGGTAGTGACGAGTGTTGATCTGAAGAAAATACAACTGGTTGAGGTAAGTCTCATGGTTATATCTTGCTTGAATACATATGGCTCTTTTAAAAAGGCAAATATTTCATTCCTATTTTTATATCTAGTTGTGCCAAGTGTTTAGACGTTGGAAGGAAGTCTAGGTTTAAATGGGTGAAATAATTGAGCAACTATGTCTTAACCTTATTTGAGTGTTAAACCTTATAGGCATCCTTTTATGGAAAATATGGTTTTATGGTCTGAATATTTGAGTTGTTTCCCTGTAATATTGTGCTAGGAAAGACTATGAACTGTGTAGAGGTTTTCATTTTTAAAGCAATGTGTAGTTATATCTTCTTTTCATAGTTCAGCCTATGTACATCATGTTGCTTGCATGCAGCGATGAGGTGACTAGTACCTTTATTTTGGTTGTGTTTCTTAAAATGTGGGTTTGCTTGAGCTAAGTTTTGGCCTCCTTTCTCTTGATCTAAGAAATAAACCACCTAGTTTATTTAAGTTGCCGATTTCTAGTCGTATGCTCTTCTATATCTTTGGAAACTAGTTTTTATGTTTGGAGCTCTTTTGAAATTGGCTAGTTGAGATTTAAGTTGTAGAATAACCCCTCTCATAATCATTGTTGGTTAGCCTTGTTGTGAGACCTAGAGTGTCTTCTTATGTGCGACTTGTACCTAAAGCAAAGCAGTTATGGTGAGCATTAGAGCTTGATCTTAACTCTTCCCAAGAAGAACTTGCAACTCTACGTAAAAGATGTCAGGTGTTGGGTCTTTGAAGTTGGTAGGGTTTTAAACACTATTGGCCTGATTTTCCCCTCTACTATACCAATTGCACTGCTATTTCCATATTGGGTGTCATATTGGTAGCTCTTGCTAAGACCACTTTTTAATCGGGAGAGAAATCAAGATTTTTATTGCTAGTTTGGAATAGTAGCTAGTGGTAACGATGGTAGGACCTATGTTAACTTAATATGGTATGCCTTATTAGTAAGACATGATGCTATTATTTTAAGTATAAGCTTATTGGTTTTAATGATGCTATACACAATGAGTTCTGAGAGGTGTTGTAGTGTTAACATGGTTTTTATAGATTGATCCTTGTTGTAGTAATGTGTAGGAAAGAGTTTAACATTTTCATATAAATGGAAAGAAGGTTTTCTCTATATGATTCTCCTGAGCATGTTGTGTGATGTTTACATTAAAATTGTCTGATGAGATTATGTAAATTAGATTACATATTTTACTTTGGAAAGGATTAGTTATGATTTTATATGTGATGCAGAAAGGAAATAGCGTTAACTAAGATTTAGTCAAGTTAATATGGGCATGACCTATGGTATATTTCTGTAATCATGTAGTGCTTGAAGGAACGTAAGTCTGGAATGAATAGCACCTTGAAAGAAGGGGATTTGGATCATCTTTGAAATATTTTTAATGACTTCAAAGGAGGATAATGGAGCATCTCTAGAAGTTGTTAATAGCTATCTGGAAGTTCTCTTTGAATGTAATTAAAAGGCTACTTATGAATTAATGAAATATATTTTTGTTGCTAGGCTTTCTCCATGAGGTTTCTCCTAGGGTAAATTTGGGTGTCATGTGATTGATGTGGTATCACCTTATGTTAATTTATTTTATTTAACTACCATTATGTTGACTGTAATTCAACCAAAATATAGGGAAGTTTTCTTGGATGTATGTTGTCTGTTATTACATTTAGCTTATGATGATTATCTCATGTGGAATGCTTTCTCACCATTTTATATTGATGTATCTTTAAAAGGAATAGTTGTGCTTAAACTTGGTTGGATTACAATGGGAAGATATTTACGTGTTGTTAGATTTGTTTCGATATAATTTAGTTAGATTTATTAATTAATGTTTGTGCATACATTTATCGAAGGTAGAGTCCAAATCTCTTGAGATAGTAATAAAATTATGCAATAAATATTATGACTAGCTAGTAGAAGGGTTCTCATATAATTCAAGAACATAATAGCTATCTTGGAGGAGACTTCAAGTTGCATGCGTATATTAGGACGAGTTCACTAAATAAAGGTCTTGCTAATTGGCATCTATATTCTTGTTATTGTAAATCAATTAGTGAAATGGCACTAGTAGGGAAAACTAACTCACCAAGGTTTGAGAAGGATAGTTAAATCCTAGCATGCTCCTAGAACTAACATTAAAAGGCTTATGTGGTGTGTGAAGGATCACATGATCCTTTCAATAGAACGAAAGAAGAGAGGCTAGCTCATTAAAGGACTAATGAGAAGGATAATTTTCAAATAAAATAATGGCATATTTCTTTAAACGGATCAAAATAAAAGAGGCTAGCTTATTAAAATACTAATGAGAAGGATAGCTTGGTTAATGTCAATTTGAACCTAGAATCTCGTTCATATGGAATTGAGTAAAATGTGGAGATGGGTGTGCCTTGGAAATAATTGGGGATAACAATAGTAGTTTAGTGTTGTCATGATTAACTCTTGGGTTATCGCTAGTTACCTGGGGTGTATATATATATTTTTGACAAAAATAAAAATAAAATAAATTGGGTTAGGAATCGGGTTGTGAAACTAGTTCATTATCTTTTGTCTCAAATATTTTAGAAGTTTATCATTAAGTGATAGGACCTTTTATAATAATATGCTACATAGGAATGTAAGAGAAGTTTCTAGTCTTTTCCAGTTTTGAGTTCAAATATTTTTAGGGGTAAGCCATGTATCATCTCTAATCTAGCCATATCATCTATATTTATTTGTATTAACTCATTCCCTAGGTTCATATTGTTGAATCTTGATCATTAGGATTAGGGTTAATTGATTGACCTAATCTATGAATAGAAAGTGGTATATGGTAGTTTATATGATCTTTCATATTCAAATTTTATTAGTATCCACCATATTCATATGAAAATTTATCCTCTCTAAGTGGCTATGAGAAATTTACCTTTCTAAGTGGCTAAGGGTGTGCATTAGTTTGAACCTAAAATTTTTATAGTATATTTGAAATTTTGGTAATTAGATATAAATTATTATTATAATTTGGGTAGTGCTATTTTTTCATTACTAGATTGATACAACCATTCCTATAATTCTTAAAAATTTTTCATAACAATCCATAAAATCTAATCTCTAATATCACAAACTACACCTATCCTTGAAGTGAGAATAGGAGGAGAGTGAAAAACATTATGAATAGGTCCTTCATGATAGTTTTTTTACTTCCCCTTCTCATAAGTAGATACTTTCTTAGTAATATTAAGGATTTATTGTATGGTATTAGGGTTACTTTATGGAAATGGGTGAAGATGGTTTTGTGGGAGAGGCTTTATCTTAGTCTTTATTAGACCCATCAGAGACCCTAAGTGTGTTTAGGTGCTACTTCCTCTACCAATTCAATGGTACCCTTGAAATGAATATGAATTGGTCCTAAATTAGTAGGGACACTAATTTTTATTACCTTTATCATTATAATAATGATAAACCCATAGTGGGATAACTACTTGGAGTCATCCTATGATAGTATAATATTTTTCTACTAAATATTTAAAAGGGAATAAGACATATTTATAGTGATTCTTCCCATTAAATTTTCCAATATATTAAAGTGTTAACCATATAGTAAGGAATATCTTCCATCATAGTGTTAACTATAAAAATTGATAAGCTTCACCCCATTTAATTGGAAAATATTTGCATATTTATTGATGCTTGAAATATTTTTTTCATCTATAGGAATTCCCTTTTAGTTTTAATAATATTTATCAATATTTTGAATAGTGCTTCTTGATATCAAGTAAACATATAACTTGACCATTCAATTTCTTACTTAAACTAGAAGTCTTAAATCTATACAATTTTATCCTATTGTTCCTAGGAAACTTTAAAGCAATTTTATCATTATCATCCTTGAATTTCTCTAAAGAGAATTTGTTTTATAGGATAAAATAATGAAATAACTTTCAACTTTTACAAATATTTTAGACTTTGCTCTTGATTATACAAGTCCATCCCATGGTATTGTATGTAGGATATTGGTATATTCATAGTGATTGATCAAAATGCAAGTATGAAGGATACATTAGTAATAGAAAAATGATACATAGTTTGTATAGTGGTTGTTGCTTTTATATAATTTTTTTTCTATATGTCATATCATGATTAACTTGTATATGGAAAATTCATATTAGATATAAAGTGATTGTTTTTAATAAATCTAATCAATACAATACCCCAAGATAAAGTTATCCATCATACATTTTCTTGTAAAATAGGGTTTATAATAAAGGGATTCAAAACATAACCTTGGTTTTATACACATATATTTATACATACAATAGTATGTCTCTTGGTTTTTTCAAGATACTTTTGGTGCTTTACCTTCTCTAACTATTTAGCTTCTCTCAACCTCTCATGAGGTGTAATAATATAATAAATAAAAATGTATAATTATCATATAATATACTAATTATTTGACACCCCCATTATTACATTAATAGGTAAAGAAAATATTTGAAGGTGTTGGTCATGGCTAAAAATGCACCTTTTATGAAAGTACTACCCCCCTTAACATTTTCTTTTCAGGTTAGTAAGAAGAAATTATAATTTGGACCTACCTCTTGCTTTAGCTCTAGCACTAGTGAAGAATTTCATAAACCTATTATAGAAACATAATGAAAATAGAATCATAAAAGAGAAGCAAACATGACATGCATTCACAATAAACACGAAGATTTATCCTAAAAGCCCTTGATTTGGAAAACCAAAAAAAAATTAAAGTTGCACCTCTTTCTCTATATTATATCCTTTTTAAAAAGTAGTTTACAATATATATATAGGTATTCTACAACATTAAGTAACCCTAAACCACCAAGTAGTATTAAAATACAATGGATACATAACCATAGGCTAAAACCACCCATTATGTTAGGGTGTATAGATTTTTTTTAGAAATGATACAACACATCCAACAACTAGATATGAATCTATCTCTATCTTTAGTTATGGCTTTGGCTCTATATTTAGATTTGGCTTGGTCAGTTTTGACCACACATTTGAAATCATCCCTATGATGTTTTACTGTAGGATCTATCATTGCAGGAATTTTGGAGCATAGCCTAAGTGACATCTATAAATTTTGATGCAAAAATAATGCATCTATCATTTTTAAGCCTCCCTAAAATATCCCAAGATTGCGTTGGTTCTTAGCAAAACTTAAATTTGATAAACTATGATCAACAACCAAACTCTCTCTTATCCTTGATTTCTTCTAAGAACAAGATATTATCTTATATATTTCACTTAAAATTTATTTAACTCTATCCCATTCTATAACATCCAACCATCCATAATCAACATGTATTTTGTTGGCCATTTTGTCTTGATACCAACAATATTTATAATATTAACTTTTCTCACCAAAACTATCATAGAAATGTGTATCCCAACACTAAGTTGTCATATGTCCTAATCCTCCAAAATATCTATAAATTATTTAAGGTTTTTTATCCTCTATATGTTTTTTTCAACAAATGTGTTCTTGTCATTTTCTATTTTACCATCATAACCAAGGCCTTCATAATTTGGACTTATGTTTAGATTTATAGGGTTTCATATACTTATTTCATTCCCGCATAATCATGTGCTATTATATCTTATTATTTTTATTAATTTGGAGCCAAGCCCTTTGGTATGATTTTCAAAGCACCCAATATCTTCATCACCACTATGGTATTTAGCAGCATGGCCTTTGTCATGGCCAACACCACTAACAATATTCATACACATAAACTCTTCTTCATCACAATGCTCTTCAATAACATGGTCCTTTTCATTGCCAACACAATCAACAATATTGAGCATGAGATCATAATACACATCTTCAACACAAACACTATTATGACCAAAAATGTTCAAGTCATCAATATCACAAGAAAAATCTATTCTTTGAACAAGGTCACTTGTGTCACAACAAATATTTGTCATCGTAGGATTATCAACAATGTTAAAATTGTCAATATCATAAGAAAAATATATACTTTGGAAAAGGTTGCTTGTCTCACAAGAATAATTTTCCATCATGGGCTTCATCTTTGATCTTTCATTTATTTCATCTTACTTTTTTATTTCCCTTAAATATTTCAAGATTCATTAATACCATGTATATAATCTTCACAACATCAATAGAGAATGTAACACCATTGTTAAATTGATCTTCACAAGCACAAACTTATTTGATAATCACTTATAAGAAACACCTAAGTGATAATAATTCCTCATCTTCATAAATATCTTCATCTTCTTGTATATAAGGATATTTATCTGGTATTACTCACTTTTGAACTTTAGCTTGTTTTCTCATTTTCTTTCCCATTTAGTCAAGTGATATGGATGCTTCTTCTTGAAGTCTTTGGATTTTTTTTCAAAATAAAACTAATGGTTCCTTATATCTCCAAAATTCCCCCCTTTCAATATACCACCAATATAATATACTAAATCCTTATATATACCTACCCTTTCTATATGCCTTTCAATATATGGGAAATCTAGTGCTCTTGATATACATGGCCATATATGAGAGAGATCTTATGGTACATAAAAGAGAACAATAAGTGCTACCAAGATAGTACAAAAATATATTCAACATATCAATAACACCTAAATATATTTTCCCTATCAATGACATCTTCTTCCTTGTACATGGGTATTGTTTCCCTATATATTTGGAATTTCTCATTTTTGAGATTTATGTCGAGTAGTTAGGTTTCAAACGGACTAAAAAATCATAAATAATAATGTAATTTCTTCTTATTGATGATTTATAGATTTAATACCCAAAAAATGTTATGGTAGCATTTTTAGGCTACAAAATTATTGGCTTAGTATAATAGCTTTACTTATAAACACAAGCTAGAGATGTCATTTATACCAAATTCTATGAGTTTGCTTAAGCATATCTACAATACGTTTCTACCATAGACCAACCATTTTTTTAAAGAAATATTTTGAAAAATTACAAACTATTTTGACACCCAAAATACAATAATTCCTATTACTTCTTGACTCTTTTTATTATTATTATTGACAATAACACATTTTTAATATAATCCCTTGACCTTTGGATAACTACAACTATTAATTTTTTCATACCTAGACATTTTATACTAAGACATAATAGTAATATTATTGGAAAACATATAATGTTCTCACAATATGAGTTGTGACATAGTGTTTATGAAAAACACACACTCCATAAATTGATTGTTCACACCTCATAACTAGCTATGTGAAGAAGCAAAAATAACGACACGCCTTAAGGGTTCTTTATTGAAATGTAAAAGTGTGTTGAAATAAGCATTAAAAGGGAAAGATGCACAATATGTAATCTATTGAAATGAAGAATAATGTGCAATAAAAGAGGGTGGATTTCTCCTTATATTTATTTATTCAATGATTTCAATGGTTACAATACATCCCCCTTTGAGGGCTTTTCTTTGATACATTTCATACTCAAAATACCAAGGATCTAATCCTTTCAAAAGCTTGATGGCATGTTCCAATGTTCTTCTCACATCCCACACTCAAGAGCTAGTCTTGGGCCTATCCTTCTATGCCTATTAGATCCTATATCATGTCTGGTATACCTGCACCTACACACAAGATATTGAAACATATTAAAAGCATATGCGTTTATAGATTGAAAACTAGGAAAACATAGAAAGCATGCATCTAGAAATCATGAAACTTATTTGTAATAAATCTAAACAACTCCAAATGACTTGAAAATATACTATGTTGCTATTTATATGGTTTTGGAAATATATGAGCATGAATTGAAGGGAAATTATTAGCAGAAATAGTGACCATCCCTAATAGGGACAACTAGACCTGCAACCATAACAATTCCAACTGATCAATCAAAATAACTCCAAATCTCACCAAAATTGAATGTAAGACTAATATAAACATTTCTAAATGACCTATGGGGGAATTGAATCAAAATTCCTTGATTTTTTCTAATCATACATAACATGTGAAACTAACCACTACTAATCGTCCCCAGGTGGGACAGTTACCAATATGAGTGGAATTTACCACTAATTCCAAAGGGACCTTATCTAAAACTCTCCTAAATGTTGTGTCAAAAAATTTAGTAAAATTAATCTCCAATTTGACTATTTTTGAAATGCATTTAGTGTGTTTGGTATGCCCCTAAAAGTGCCTTTGAATGAAGAGGATTTCAAGGAAGTATGAGGGAAAATGTAATAGCAAAGGCAATGGTAAAATTGGGCAACACTTCATGGTCTATACTTCAAATCTTCTCTCCTCAAATTGGGGTGATCACACCTTAATTTATAGCCCAATTAGGGAATTTGGGGCAAATGGTCAAGTTCTAGCATACAAGGCAAGTGCTTCCACTTGTTAAAACCTTTTCCATGCAATTATGGAAAAGGTTTCCCATTTGGGGCCTCTAATTTGGAGTTTTTGATCTCCATGACAGTATCCAATCAATTTTTGATTATTATATGGGGAATATGGTAGTAATTTATTTCTATTTCTCTTCCCCTTTGAATTTTGGAGGGTCTTTTTAGGGACCGTCCCACCTAGGGATGGTTTTGAGTGGGGTGGGATGGTCACCATCTATGACCGTCCTAGGGTGGGACGGTCATAAGGATATGATCCAAAACCTCCTAAAATTGATGGAAACCTTCCCAAAAGTTCTATGGATCCTTATGTTATCCTAGAGGGTTACCCAATGGTATCATATGATGTCAATAAGAGTGGTGCAAGTGGTGCATTGGTAGTATTATCTGATTTACATGATTTTAGTGTCTACAAATGCCCCTTTTTGGGATGCGCTATGTGCAACAAAGCACTGAGCAAAAATAGATGACTAAATCATTAAATTATTGAGGTTATTCATTAACCTAACCAAATTTAGATGCCTCCATTGTGGAAAGAGCATACATTCTTGGAATCCTTGATTTTGACATTGTCAAAGGATTAATTGGGTATACCTTTCAGCCACACTGTAATGACAATTTTAGGGGCTTAGGGTATACTAGGTCTTGGTGCCTTGTGTTCTTGTAAGCCTTTACATGGGTTAATTCCTGAGGCTTCAAGGAGGTCAAGACCTATTTTTATTGTGTTATACTGATTGTTTTCCCTAGCATGGGCTTGAAAATTTATCTTTAGCAAAGATTCTTTTGAATGTATGAAACTTGCACTTTTGAGTGTTTAGTGTTGATTTGATTTATGGAATTGTTATTATTACTACCACCTCAAGTGAAGAGTCTATGAGGGTATGAAAAATTATAAAGTGATGAGTCACTTGAAACATATGACTGAATTGGGATAACTCTCTATTTTACCCATGGTACTATATACCTGTTTGGAGGGGATTTTTAATTGTTTTGATAAGCATTTCTAGAAGCAAAAGGCTAAAAAATTCATTCTCGTGGAGTGGTCCAGACATAGAGGCCATATTGGAGAATAAAATAAATACTTTTAAATCATCCATAAATGTTTTTGGTTCAATATTGATCCCTGCTAATTTTTAGACCATTTTGCCTTATTTTTGGTGGGTTTTGGACCCTATTTTTGATGTTTTTGAGATGTTTTGATGTAATTTGTTGGTGATCGTCCCAGGGGGGTGATTAAATATTTTATAAATATCCTAGTGTGGGACAGCCAGCCAATTGTGTGCTCATCCCACCTAGGGGATATCGGATTCTCTTGGAGCTATATAAGCCCAAAATGGGGCAAATAAGCTCATTTGTGCATTGTGCTTGGAGGCAATGGAGAGGTGAGAGGTAGGATGGTGATTTTATGATTCATAGAACTACAAAAATATCTACCTAGAAACATGAGCCAGCAAAAATATGTGATAGGCAAGTGGAGCCGGTGCAAAACGGGTATGGAACACATTTCCTCCTCTTCTCTATTTTTTTGTGAAATCATAATTTTTGCTACAATTTTTATAAAAAATACCAAATTATGGTTAATGAACCTAAATAGTAGTGTAATTTATGAAATTAAGCTTTTAATTATGATTTAAATGCTTTAAATTGGAATGTTATGCTAGTTTTTTTATGTTTTTTAGGCTATTTTAGGGCAATTTTAAGGGTCAAAATGACCCTTTTTATCCATTTTTGGGGACCGTCCCTAGGTGGTACGGTCATTGGTGGCCATCCTTGGGTAGGATGGTTACAAAATTAGGGGCATTACCTGGGTGGGACGGCAAAAAATTGGACCAAAAAGGGTCCATTGTTAGTCATTTTTTTGGTATTTTTAGACTCTTTTTTTGCATTTTTAGTGCATTATTGACAAGGTGGTTCACTTTATCAGATAGTGAAGAGTCGGTATAGGGTTATGAATCTCTTTTAGGTTTCTAGAGACCTATTGACTGATACATACTTGTGATGACTTGATGTCATTTTCCTGAAGCATGTTACACGGTTGGAGCCCGTGGTGAGCGATCGTGCCTATCTGACTGCATTGATAGATTTATGGGACCCTCGTACTAATAATTTCCATATAACTATGAGGGAGATGATAGTGACTTTAGAGGATGTATATAAGATACTATGTATTCCTACAGAGCAACGAGAGGTCATTCTCCAGAGGTAATTTGGGGTGCATTGGGAGGATGCAACGATTGATCTTCTCAGTGGAGGGATATTAGTGGTATCATAGTTTGAGGTAGACGTGCTTAATATTAAGCATGCTTGTTGATGAATTTGATCAGCAACATGCTACTGCAAGAATATTTAGGTTCCATGTTCTCATGGAGCCTTATAGAGTTGGTGTTCACTCTTATGGAGTGTACATAGGATGAGCCTATAGTGATGGCTTGGGGCCTAATTTTTTAGTGTAGATATATGAGGATTTATATGAGATCCACTCCCATGGGTGGAAGGGGTTGGTCTGCAGCTTCCTACTATAGGTTTTGGATTGGCAACATATTACTATCAAGCAACCATGAGGACTACCATGGACTACTCGAGTAAAGCTACCATATAGGGAGATTAGTTATGGGGAGCTATGGCAGAGGACATGTGAGATAGGCCAAAGCTATCAACATGTTGGGAAGGTTGAGAACTATGCAGAGGATTTTGCATAGATTAGGATGGTAGATATTTCATGGAGGCCCTATAGATATTATCTTGCATGGAGTGATAATGAGACACAACTACGTTGAGTTCGGTAAGGTAGGTGGCTGATAGGGCAACATGGGACAGAGTGAGAGTACTTCCATTATGATCATGTCCTATGATAGTTTAGGCTATGCCATGGATTGCCTCGGGAGATGATGATCTATTATCATTACAGGGATGAGAATACTTTGAAATGGCCTATTGTGGAGGCACTAGGAAATGAGTCAGATCCTGAGGTGGTAGTTTTTGAGTTGGATGACACAGGTACAATAGAGTATGATTCTTGGTGGGTTATACGATAGTGGTGAGAAGAGAGGCCACTGGGAGGGGATGTATCTACTAGAGTAGTGTATGTAGCTATGGGTTCTCTAGATGAGGAGGGTTAGGATAAGTCTCCAAATGATGAGAAAGTAGATACAGGTGAGTGGTATGTGTGTCATCGTGTGGAAACAGATAGGGTGGATCTGATTGATGTATAGGATCCACTAGATTTTAATGGGGAGGACCCTAGAGAGTAGGGTATGTAGGCACAATTAGCAACATAAGATGCTATGATTATAGAGCTATGGGGTGATATCAGTAGGGTGCGATGGTATTTTGTAGAGGAGAGATCTCTACTATAGGGATAAGTGTAGAGTGCAAAAATTGAGATAGAGAGATAAGCATCTTTGATATCTACTCTTTAGTTATAGGTTGGAGTACAGAGCCCTAGCCATAGGGAGTCTAGTATTGGTGATTTAACTAGAATGCAAGAGGATATGGTACATCTCAAAGGTTTAGTGGTGACTTATTAGGCTTGGTTTTGAGAGGATCAAACCTATACTAGCATTCTTGAGGATGAGATAGTGCACCTTAAGGGGCACATACTAGATTGAGCATTGGCCATTGGATTATAACACAGTCATAGAAGTGAGATAGGAAAATCATCTGCATGGATGAGGGCTCCTAGTTCTACACAAATTATGGACAATTTTAGGTGGAGCAGGTCTGGGAGCTCATGATGGACTCTTACTAAGGGTAGAGGAGAGAGTCACGGTATAGGTCCTGCATGACCATGGCTAGTATACTCTGATAGCTTCTTTTTTTAGGATTTTTTTTTGGATTGTGAAGTCTAAGAACTCATCTTTTTGTAGCTTATGAGCAACTTATGGGTGATGATGTATCTTTTGAATTGTTACATATGGATATCTATATATATATATATATATATATATATATAATGTGTGTGTGTGTGTGTGTGTGTGTGTGTGTGTGTGTGTGTGTGTGTGTGTGTGTGTGTGTGTGTGTGTGTGTTTTCTTTGATCATCATGTAACCTTTTACTGCTTTATGATATGTATGCTATGCTTTTATTATACTTATGATGGATACCTATCATGTATGCATGTATTTATCCTATGATGTTATAATGTAATTATATGAGATGTAATGTATATGCATAAATGAAATGGATGATTTGATTTAATTTTTTATGATGGATTTATGATGACTATTTGACACATTATATGCTAGCACCATAGACTGTACAAAATGTATCTTTATTATTTTTGTGTTATTATGACACTATGTAATGGATTTTGTAACTTTGACAAACATGTGACAACATGATGTAAAATAGGATGAATAATGTAATATGGTATGATATGTTTGGTAGTTTTTAGGAGACTCAAACACTCTAGTTACCTAATCAAAAGTTGTATAATAACTATGCAAGAATTTTTGACAAAGTATACATCTACTAAGATAACCAAGATAATCAACATCCATGTGTGTGCATGTGAGTTCATTACTATTATAACGCATAGATTTACCCTAGTGCCAAACATGTGATAGCATGATATAAAATGAAATGAATAATGTAATATAGTATGATATGTTTGGTAGTTTTTAGGAGACTCAAACACTCTAGTTACCTAATAAAAATTTGTATAATAACTATGCAAGACTTTTTGACAAAGTATACATCTACTAAGATAACCAAGATAATCAACATCCCTATGTGTGCATGTGATTTCATTACTATGATAATTCATAGAGTTACCCTAGTGCCAAACAGGATTCACTCAGCCCACCTATACTAGAGATAAACATACAATTCTCATTATCCTAAGTTTTATACTTAGTTGGATTAGACTACTCCGTAATCTAGGCTACCAAAAAATCTAACTCATCCACATTCAAACATTGGTCTATACCTAAGCAATTTGCTTATGTGATAGACATATCATCATCCGTAAGGATACCGCCATTGAAAAGTAGGCTATCCACCAAACCTGTAATGAGGATCACCTTATGGTTATCTAATGCTAATAATTCCAAGGATTCAAGTTCAAGACTCCTTTATTTTCTTTTAGTTTTTAAATTTTCAAGGGAGTTGCTCATTTTTTGTTTGTTGAGCAAGGGATTTTGGTAGTGGTGAGAACCACTGTTTATTTTTGCTTTTTCTAATGGTAAGAACCATTGTTTCTTTTTGCATATTTTGAAGTGATAATAATCACTATTTGATTTTTCTCTTTTGGATACTTGCCCCAGTGTGAGGCAAGGGATTTGGGTAAGGAGGAACTTGTCCTTTTGTTAATTCATAGCATCTTTGAACCATTCGCATAGGGGAATGAGTGAGATAACCTTTTTAGCTTAAGGTAACCTATACCACTTTATAGTTTTCATATTTCCTTGTGCTATACTGGGATTTATAATGTAAAAATGTGTTGGTATTTTGATGTATTCAAGTCATAATCTAAGTAGGATTATACCTTCTAAAAATCATGATAGATTTCTACAAAATCTAAAAATAAAACTAGATATGGCTAAGTGACAAAAAAACTTTAACTATGTTTTACAAACAATGGCTAAGTGATGGGAAAAGACATAATATGAGGTATAACTGGATTTGATATGTGTAATATAAACAGGGTGTACAACTAAATTTTGACAACGTGGATTTTGACAAATGCCTAATGTATAGACCTGGTGCTAAACATGTATGATCACTTCTAATAATGCAAAATGCAATGATGAATATGCCTAATGCACATAGTGTTATAATGCAAATGATGAGAAATGCAATGCAATGCAATATTTTTGTATTTTGATTATTTTAATGATGTTTTTGTATTTTTAATATATGTATATACAGGTTGACCAATGGACTTAATGAATACCATTGGGGATTTTTGGGTGACCAAAGGGCTTATAGATGTCTTTGGGGCATTTTGGGGTGACCTAGACATCTATAGGCATTATAGGAGCTTTTTATCTTGACCAAAGGGTTTATAGATGCCTTTGGGACATTTTGGTGTGACCTAGATGGTCATATACCACCTAGGGGTGTTTTTGTTTGACCTAGATGGTCATAGACTACCTAGGGGTATTTTAAGTTTACCTAGATAGTCATAGACTACCTAGGGATGTTTGACTATGACCAAAGGTCTTATAGATGCCTTTGGAGATTTTTGGGTTGACCTAGATGGTCATAGACTTCCTAGGGACATTTGAGAGTGACCAGAGGGTTTATAAATACCTTTGGGTCTTTTGGGTTGACCTATATGATCATAGACCATCTAGGGGTGTTTGAGAGTGACCAAAGGGCTTATAGATACCTTTGGGTTTTTTTGGGTTGACCTAGATAATCGTAGACTACCTAGGAGCATTTTGGATTGACCTAGATAGTCATAGACCACCTAGGGATATTTTAGGTCAACCTAGATAGTCATAGACCATCTTGGGACATTTAGCTATGACCAAAAGGCTTATAGATACCTTTGGAGATTTTTGGGTTGACCTAGATAATAGTAGACTACCTAGGAGCATTTTGGTTTGACCTAGATGATCATAGACCACCTAGGGGTGTTTTAGATTGACCTAGATGATCATAGACCACCTAGGGATATTTAAATATGACAAAAGGGCTTATATATGCCTTTGGGGCTTTTTGGGTTAACCTATATAATTGTAGACTACCTAGGAGAATTTTGGTTTAACCTAGATGGTCATAGACTGCCAGGGGTGTTTTAGGTTGACATAGATGGTCATAGATCACCTAGGGATATTTTAGGTTGACCTAGATGGTCATAGACCACCTAGGGGTATTTAACTATGACCAAAGGGCTTATAGATGCCTTTGGGGATTTTTGGGTTGACCTAGATAATCGTAGACTACCTAGGAGCATTTTTGTTTGACCTAGATGGTCATAGACCACCTAGGGGGCATTTTAGGTTGACCTAGATGGTCATATACTACCTAGGGGTGTTTAACTATGACCAAAGGGCTTATATATGTTGTTTGGGTTTTTTGGGTTGACCTAGATAGTCATAGACTATATAGGGGCATTTGAGAGTGACCAAAGGGCTTATAGACATCTTTGGGGCTTTTAGGTTGACCTAGACAATCTAGACTACCTAGGAGCATTTTGGTTTGACCTAGATGGTCATAGACTGCCTAGGGGTATTTTATGTTGACCTAAATAATTGTAGACTGCCTAGGAGAATTTGGATTTGACCTAGATGGTCATAGACCACCTAGGGGTGTTTTATGTTGACCTATAAAATTGTAGACTACCTATGGGGCATTTTATGGTGACCAAAAGGGCTTATAGATGCCTTTGGGGCATTTTTGGTTGACCTAGATAATTGTAGAATGCATAGGAGCATTTGATGGTGCTATAAGCATGGAAAGGTCGTAGATGACTAATATTCATTGGTTCAAGCTCTTCACTTCCTTCAATAGATGCTAAACGATAATTTCTAGGTCCAATATAACTTGTAATGATGAATGGACCTAACTAGTTTACCGTAAATTTACCCCATAGATGGGGTGGTAAATTTGAGTTTTGCTGGCTCTCTTAAGGTCTTCCCGATAAACACGCAAATTCTCAAGAGCATTGACATGTTGTTCATCAAGCAACGTTAGTTGATTTAAATGAGCTTGCCTGACGATATCATCATCGATGAATTCTTGCATGGAAATTCTTAGCGATGGAATATCTAACTCTAAAGGCATGATAGCCTCAACACCATACACTAGTGAAAATGAAGTTGACCCAGTAGGCATCCGAATGCTAGTGCGATAGGCCCAAAGGGCAAGAGGTAATTGATTATGCCAATATTTATGATTTTCCTTAATGGTTTTCTCCAAGATGGCTTGCATACAATAAGACATGGAAAAGTTGTGATTTATGTTTACTTTGTGGTTAACACATGCACATCCTTATTTTTAAAGGATGTTTCATTATCCAATATTATTTTGGATGGAATACCAAAATGACATATGATGTTATGTAGCATGAACTCCGTGATGTGAGGTCCAATCATAGTGGTAAGGGGAATTGCTTCCACCCATTTTGTGAAGTACTCAATCGTCGTTATGATAAACTTATGATAGCTTGAGGAGGCAGGTGAGATTTTCCCAATTAAATCAAACCCCCATTGTGAAAATGATAAAACCAAATGAATCAGTTGTAAGGCTTGTGAAGGTATGTGTGTCAAATTGGCATGATGTTGACACTTCATGCACTTCTTTACATAAGCACAACAATCTTGCTCTAAATTTGGATAGTAATAGCCCATGCGAAGAATGTGCTTAGCGATGGCCATACCACTAAAATGGCCACCACATGTACCATCGTATGCTTAGAAAATGGCCCAAGCTGACTCATATGAGTCTAAGCAACAAAGGAGGATACCTTTATAACTCCGAAGATACATTATATCTCCTAATAAGACATATTTTGCTGCCTTTTTCTTAAATGCTCACTTTACGACATACGACAATTCAAGAGGAATATTTGCCAATTTTAAATAATATTTAATTTGTATGGCCTAATATTGCTTTGAAGAAGCCTTAATTGTATGAATCACGTAATCCTTTTGACGTTCATCTCATGCAAATGCTAATTCAAAATGAACTTGGAGATATAGCATTGTGCTAGTATCAAAAGAATTATGAGGGAATAGAGTCCCCTATATAATGTTATTCAAATAATTGTGTATTTTATAGAACAATTCATCTAAAGGTTCATTCTGAATCGTGTGAACATCTGGTGTGGCATTATGCTCATCACGCTTGTTGAGTGGTATTTTCAACCGATTGTGAAAACACACTCTCCGATAGGATTTGGGTTCTAAATCCTCTGCTTGCAAAGAAATTAAACATGTAACTTCTCCAAGGTTCCTGTTATGTTAGCATTTTGCATCTGTGTATTAATAATCTCAAATAAAGATATTCAATTAAAATGCTTGGAACACCTTAGTGGTTGCAAGTAACTGAAAATAAGGGGCACTGTGGTTTATTTTACTGTGAAATTTTAATGATTGTTCATTGAACCCGAATAAAGCAAAAGTGATTTGGTCCTTAAATAACCATGCTGTAACTTCAAAATGAAAATTGATGAAATGTCATAAACATAAACCCTTTAATGAAAATGGAATTTTATGAAGGGAATATCATCATCTGCTCATGAATGAAAAAACAAAACTGTAAAAAGAAATTCTGACCTAGAAATGGAAATTTCTATTTTCTGACTTTGGAATTTTTTTAGTTTTTTAATTTTTATTTTAATGCTTGTAAATAAAATAAAATGCAGAAAAAAAAATGAAAATAAAATGTGAAAGAAAAATAAAAAGTGCATTCAGTATGATGCTATCCTCTTTGACAAAACTAAAGCTAATGAGGTTTTCTGCATACAACCTAACCTATTGAACCTACAAACTCGCACAATCCAGGTAAGTTAGGTGCTGGTTTCTGGGGTTTAAACTATAATTTTCAGATTTAGACATTCGCATGAAGAAACCAAGAGAACTTGCATTAAACTTCACCTATAAGCCTAGAAATCTAAAAAGGGGAAAGATAAACATTTAATCCTGCATGCAGAAAATAACTCCTTCTTTCTGGCCAATGAGGTGCAACTCTCTAAATTTTTTGTATTAAAAAATTGGTCATTATACAACAACAGAATCTCTGGTTTCCCAAACCCAGTCTATGGAAGAAAACAACCTCAAAGTAGGCCCAAAATGGCCCTTTGGCCTTCAGCACTGCAACCCTACTTACAACAATTTCCTACCTAGTCCAATGTAAAGGAATATCCAGACAAAGTGGAACAAAAACACCACAAAAGCAGGCCCAAAATGGATTATTGCCTTTGGCTCTACAACACTGCCCGCAGTGGTTTTCTGACCTTCGTACCAATCTGTGCTTCCACTTTTAAAGTTTTGGTAAATTGCTTCTCCTTCCATGACGGTTCATTTTGTCTTCCAGATTGCCTCGTTTCACCTTCCCCACCTTTCCATTGCTTTCGACTTTATGATTGACATTGAGACGCTTGATATTCTCTGTGAACTATAATGCCTTTGCAGCCCTTACACATGTACGCCATGTGTTTCACACTTTTTTGCATGTTCTATAATGGCCCCATGAAAATCGTGACAAAAAATAGCATGTCGCGATATCGCGACGTTTTTATGCATGCAACTTTGCTCCTCTACTTTCATCGCAAAAACATGACATGTCACGATATCGCGACATTTTCCTACCAACAGCCTTGTCTGCCTTCATGCGCTACGAAAATGAGACATGTCATGAAATCGTGACATTTTTATGCTATCGGGCCCTATGGCTACAACCTGTCGCGAAATCACGACGCTTTTCCTCTCTATATGCCTCGGCTACTTCTTGTCATGAAATCGTGACGCTTTTCATCTTTGTACGCCTTTGACTACAACTTGTCGCAAAATCATGACAGTTTTTTGTTTCTTACACTCTGGTGGCTTTCTGTCATGAAATCCCGACAATTTTCATTCCGTACACCTTCTCGCTGCTTCCTATCGCAAAATCATGACAATTTTCATTTGGAGCTGTCTTGCGGCTTTCTGTCGTGAAATCGTGACACTTTTTCGTTTCGTACCACTTTGCCAACTTTTCGTCGTGAAATCGCGACGCTTTTCTATTTCGGGCTGCTCTTGCTGTATTTGGCCGTGAAAACGCGACATGTCACGAAATCGTGACATATTTCCTTCGTACCACTTCGTTGCTTGGAGCCACGAAAATGCGACCTGTCGCGATATCGCGACATTTTTCTGCTTCGTGCCCCTTTGCCCTGTTTGACTGGTTTGACCGTGATTTTGTGACATGTCGCGATTTCGCGACAATTTTCCATTCTGTCTTTCTCTCTCCTCTTTGGACCGCGATTTCAAAACACGTTGCGAAATCATGACAATTTTTGATCAATGCCTCTTCCTGCTTGCCTGGGCCGTGAAAACTTGACATGTCGCGATATCACGACATTTTTTCATTTCAGGCCGCGACGGAGCGACATGTCGCGATATCGCGACAAATTTTCTTTTTCGGCAGCGACAGAGCGACATGTCGCGATATCGTGACAACTTTTCTTTTTCGGCAGCGATGGAGCGACATGTCGCGATATCGCGACAAATTTTCTTTTTGGCAGCGATGGAGCGACATGTCACGATATCGCGACAACTTTTATTTTTTGGCAACGACGGAGCGACATGTCACGATATCGCGACACTTTTTCATTTTTGTGCAATTTTGCCCTTTTCTTGATTTTTAGCATCTGGGTCACTGAGATCTTCTTTGAAAGCATGCAAAAAGGGTGGGTCCCCAATTTTGGGGTGTGTTGTGGATCAGCCACAACAACGCTCAATCATAGATTGCGCTAGAATTTTCATTTGAATAGTTGTGATATCATCTAAAGAGTTTTGTAGGATTAGAAACCCTAAGGATTCCATCATATCTACAAAATTATTAGATGAACGAGGGAGTGTCTTAATATCATACCACTCAAAATTTACCAAAAGTCTATCCACTAGGGGTTTAAAGGCTTGTAATACTAGACACCTACACTGGAATATCCCTTTAACCTGATTAACTATTATAGCATAGAGGTTGATTATTCCCATTAGGGAGGTATATTATAAGGTTGAGGATGATCAATATATTATTCTCAACTCGGATGCCAAAGTGTACAACACTACGATCCTTCAAACTACCCTTTTATACCCAATGATCAGCTTGTATGAAAGCAAAATGCATACACTGTTGACGGGGCACCGGCAACCAAAACTTCAAGAAACTTGCCTTTTCATTAAAAATTAAAAAAAAATATTATTTTTACAGGCTTGAATGAAACAGCCCGCAGGCTTTACAATAGCCGACTTCGGCTCTGTTCTTCCCCTGTACTACCTCCTCAGCTCCCCCGGTATTCTCGGGTCCACCGTCCGCACTAATACAAAAATTTGGGTCTTTAACGAGGTCCCGGTCCTCCCGGCAATCAATGCTCCCACCAAACAAGATTTCCAGTTTGAATTTCCCTCCTTCCCGGGTTTTCAAAATTTTGTCATTAATGACAATCTCTGCCCGATCTATCCCTGAGCTTGTATTAATGGCCTCCTTGACCTGCACCGCCGCTCCGGTCAGACTGTCCTCTGCGCTGCCGTCTCCTCCATACCGGCCGTGCCCTGCAACAGAAGTTTTTTTTTTTTTTCAAAAAGACCTTCATGAGGTGGTTCTCCCCCTTTAATGCACGCGGCTGTTGATTTTAAATCCCTATATGTGGTCTTCATTTTTGCTTTAGTACACGTATGCTCCCGCGTGCAAAACTTGCCATGCCTCCTCCTGGATGTAAAATATTTCAAACACGTGTCCTTCACAATTTTCAAGCTACACGTGGCTATCCACGTGTCAAATTTGGCCTTGCTCGACCGTCCACTATTCCCCTTTCGGGCCTTACCTTGCTCTTTATTTTCCTCAACTTCCATGGCTGTCCAATGTTGCACCACGTGTCGGCCTTTGGTTGGCCGCGATATCGTGACAGGTCGCGAAATCGTGACCTGTCGCGATATCGCGACCGGAAGCGCCTCCTCTACGTCGAGCCCTTTGGGGTCGCGAAACCGTGACAAGTCATGATTTCGCGACCCCCTCTTCTCCTTTCGCCTCTATTTTGAAGACCGTCGCGATATCGCGACGTCTGAAGCCTCCCCACACTACATTGCAAAACCGTCGCGATATCGCGACGTCGCGATATCGCGACAACTTACACTCCTCTCCGCTGCCTTGCAAAATGGTCGCGATATCGCGACGTCGCGATATCGCGACGGAACCCGCCAAACAATACACTACAACTTTTGGGGTCACGATTTCGCGACATGTCACGATTTTGTGACCCCTCTCCCTTTTGCCTTAAAACTTCCTCCAACCAGGAATTGCCCCACAGAACCTTCCTCAACACTGAAATTAATCGATCAAAATGCAAATAACTTAAAAAAGAAACTTGTAAGATGCAAGGTTGCTTTACTGTCTCCGGATGCTCCTGCATCAGACACCCGGGGTAACAAGAGAAGTGACCTTCACTTCTAAGTTGTTCGGTCTGCTTCCTTTGCAAAATCTCCGAACACTCATCAACCTTTACAACTTGCTCAAATCCTGTTTCCTGGCAGAATTTTCTGCCCTCTACCAGACAAATTCTGGCATTACTGCACATTTTCTCATCTTCGGTCTGCAATGGCTTCAACTTGTGCCGCACTCCATCTTTCACCAAGGAGTACGTATTTGCACGTCCATCATGCACTGCACTCCGATCAAATTGCCATGGCCTGCCCAACAGCAAATGGCAAGCATCCATGGGGAATACATCACACAGGACTTCATCCTGGTATCTCCCGATCTGGAACGTGACTAAACACTGTTCCCGGACCCAAGCTCGGTGGTCCTTCCGCAACCACGCAATCCGATACGGGTGTGGGTGCCTCCTTCTCTCCAACTGCAACTTAGTAACCATCTCCTCGAAAACTAAGTTGTCTGTACTTCCATTGTCGATGATCACATTGCAAACTTTGCCTGCACTCTTGCATCGGGTACGGAACAGGCTTCTCCTCTGTTCAGATTTGTCTTCTTCCACCAGCATGGTCCTCCTCACAATCATTGCTTCTCCCTTTTTAGCTTCTTCAGAATGTTCTGAATCAGCATCTTCAACTGCCACAACTGCTCTGGCGGGACCCATCGATTTCTTGTTCGTCTTTTCCCGGTGTTGTGGACACTCGAATGCACGATGCCCTTCTTCACCACAGTGGAAACATGTTCCACGGAATACTCCCCTTTCATTCCCGCGTCCAGATCTACCCCTTCCTCTCGGGTAGTTATCATTCTGAACTTGCGGTTTTGGGTCTTCATCTTCTTCTTTCTGACCTCGGCTGCTGCTCTCCTCTTCTTTCTTCTCTTCCTTTCCTTCTTTCTTTCCACCGTTCTTTCCTCCCGGCCCTTTTACTTTTTGCTTGTTGTCAAACCTTCTGTTCAACTTTTCTTCAACCTTTAAAGCAAATTGGTAAGCATCTTCGATGGTGCTTACCCGAACCAAGCTCAACTCCTCCTGCACACTCGGTCTCAACCCATTAATGTAACGGGCCACTTTTTCCTTGCTTGCTTCCAAATGTCCGGTTCTGATGGAGATCTTGTAAAATTCCTTCGTGTATTCTTGAACTGTTCTGTTCATCTGCCTCAAACTCTGCATTTTACGTAACAGGTCCAGTTCATAATCTACGAGGATAAACTGCCTTTTTAATTTCTCCACCATTCTGTCCCATCTGGTTATCCGCTCCTTTCCTCTTTGGTTTCTCTCCAGCTGTACCCCCTTCCACCAAATGCTAGCATGACCCTTCAGTCGGGTCTTAGCAAATCTGACCCGGTTAGGGTCTTCAACCTCTTCGTATTCAAAATATTCTTCTAAATCATTCACCCAGTCTATCAACTCCTCTGGGTTCAAGTTCTCGAAATACGTAGAAACTTCTAACTTCGGCCTCTTCCCGATCTGGGATATGGCCTTGTACAATCTGGCCTAGGTCGGATCTACATCTTCTTCCTCTTCTTCAAACTCATTCTCCTCTTCCACTTCATCCTCACTGTCTGCATCCCTTCTCGGCTCACGTCCTCTGCGTAGCTCTTCTTGCAGGGCCTGGACTTGCCGCTGCAATGCCCAAAAATCTTCCGCTGCCATGCCTCTTCCACCCATCGGGTTTCTTCTCGGAGGCATCTTCACCCAAACTCAAACCCTCCCACACGTCCTGGTACAACTGCCTCTCTCCTTCGGCGGTCTGTTGTACGCTCAGGAACTCCTGCTCTGATACCACTGACGGGGCACCGGCAACCAAAACTTCAAGAAACTTGCCTTTTCATTAAAAATTAAAAAATATATTTATTTTTTTACAGGCTTGAATGAAACAGCCCGCAGGCTTTACAATAGCCGACTTCGGCTCTGTTCTTCCCCTGTACTACCTCCTCAGATCCCCTCGGGTATTCTCGGGTCCACCGTCCGCACTAATACAAAAATTCGGGTCTTTAACGAGGTCCCGGTCCTCCCGGCAATCAATGCTCCCACCAAACAAGATTTCTAGTTTGAATTTCCCTCCTTCCCGGGTTTTCAAAATTTTGTCATTAATGACAATCTCTGCCCGATCTATCCCTGAGCTTGTATTAATGGCCTCCTTGACCTGCACCGCCGCTCCGGTCAGACTGTCCTCTGCGCTGCCGTCTCCTCCATACCGGCCGTGCCCTGCAACAAGTGTTTTTTTTTTTTCAAAAAGACCTTCATGAGGTGGTTCTCCCCCTTTAATGCACGCGGTTGTTGATTTTAAATCCCTATATGTGGTCTTCATTTTTGCTTTAGTACACGTATGCTCCCGCGTGCAAAACTTGCCATGCCTCCTCTCGGATGTAAAATATTTCAAACACGTGTCCTTCACAATTTTCAAGCTACACGTGGCTATCCACGTGTCAAATTTGGCCTTGCTCGACCGTCCACTATTCCCCTTTCGGGCCTTACCTTGCTCTTTATTTTCCTCAACTTTCGTGGCTGTCCAATGTTGCGCCACGTGTCGGCCTTTGGTTGGCCGTGATATCGTGACAGGTCACGAAATCGTGACCTGTCGCGATATCGCGACCGAAAGCGCCTCCTCTACGTCGAGCCCTTTGGGGTCACGAAACCGCGACAAGTCACGATTTCGTGACCCCCTCTTCTCCTTCCGCCTCTGTTTTGAAGACCGTCGCGATATCGCGACGTCGCGATATCGTGACGTCTGAAGCCTCCCCACACTACATTGCAAAACCATCATGATATCGCGACATCGCGATATCGCGACAACTTACACTCCTCTCCGCTGCCTTGCAAAACGGTCGCGATATCGCGACGACGAACCCGCCAAACAATACACTGCAACTTTTGGGGTCGCGATTTCGTGACCCCTCTCCCTTTTGCCTTAAAACTTCCTCCAACCAGGAATTGCCCCACAGAACCTTCCTCAACACTGAAATTAATCGATCAAAATGCAAATAACTTAAAAAAGAAACTTGTAAGATGCAAGGTTGCTTTACTGTCTCCGGATGCTCCTGCATCAACTGTACGATCTCAAATCATATAGTGTCATATATTGTACGATGTCATACTCAACCAAACTAATAGATTCAATTTTGGAGGCTACCATACACAGTTTTGTAATCATTCAAATCGATTTTTCAAAACTGCCAAATCTAGTAAATGTCTCTCAATCATCTATTTTACCAAATCAAGTAAGTCTACTTTATACGATGTGTACAAACTCTGGTGTATAATTTGTATGAAATTAAGGTACAATAAGATGCTATATTAGATACTATAATGCCTCAATCTCTCTTTTTAAGGTTTTATAATGATTTGATATGCTAATCAATCCATTCTCCATAACATGCAAAATATCTTAACCGGGCTGATGAAAGATTCTATGCAACTGATTATGTCCCAAAATCATACAACAATGTTAAATATATCTCCTTTGATTATGACATGCTTACAAATCATTCCTCAGGGTTCACTAGTGTTGGATTCCATAAAAAGGTTACAACAATGCATAAAACTAACCTGTAACATTCAATAGAAAACACATACAACAAGATTCATCCACAAATCACCATCCATCAATGCCAAGATCATACACAGTCTTCCAAAAATGTAATTATGCTCATTTGGATATTATTATATCATGGATTCACTTACAATATGGATAATCTATCACTATACTTGCAATAACTCAGAACAATCAATCTATATCTCAGAGTATAACCAGTAATCCTTAACATAGGTAGCCAAACCTAAAAAATTGAAAATGGGGTCTTATATAACATTGCCCAGGCCATTCCAAGTAGTTCCTGAGGAAATTAGTTACTTACAACTATCCATACACAACTAAATTCATTAATTTATCCTTTTACTAAGTCTAACACCTTAGTTAGAAAATCTATGCACCCTTTAACTATGAAATAACATTTCCCATGCATTTGGATGAATTTCAATACACCCTGTATGATTTGCTACTACCTTGTACAATTTATCAATACAATTGTATGATTTTCCATTCCAAATGTACGGTTTCCAAAACTTGGCAAACTATCAATTATGTCAAAACTATCAAAATTGAGCAAATCCTTTTTTATCACTTTATCTTTTTTTGGGAAGTGGATTTTCTACCTACATATGCACTCCCTTTTACTTTGGTCGGTGTCCTCACTAACTCATTCTACTTCTTCCACTGTGCCTCATGTTTTTCCACTATAGCCTGTAAGTACTTGACTTATGACATACATTTCTCGTTCATTCCTCAACTTGGTTGCATAGCTTCTCATCTCTACTGCTTTCACCTCGTGGAATTTAGCCTTTTCCTTGGAAGTCTTTAGGAACTCCATCATCTTCTTTTCACATTTTGAGGCACTCTTTTTCAACTTCTCCTACCAGTGAGCTTCTGCTTGAGCTACCGCCTAAAGTTCTTCATTCTTTTCAATAATGGTCTATAGGTGGTGATTAATATCATCCTCCATAGCTCGACTGCTATCTTCCTTGGTTTTCAACCGAGCTTCCTTTTCCAGGACCATCTCATTCAGTATTTTATTGTCCTTTGTCAGCTCCTTTATCTTCTTGGCTTGTGTTGTCATTTTCTCACTCTTCTTAGCCAACTGAGTTATCATCTGTTCCTCCTTTGCTTTGAGTTGTGCTTCCAACTCCTTAATCATGTCGTCTACCATCTGTGATATCTATAATTTTTCCTCTTCAAGCATGTTAAGTCTGGCTTTAGACTAAGTTCTGATTACCGACAGATATTCCTCTAGTTTCTTTATTTTCTCTTCTACCATAGCTCTGCTTTTCTACATTTCTTCTTCTATTACGGCCAACTTATTTTTAGCGGTTTTAGCCTCCTCCTTCTGAGCCTCCTTAAGCTGATAGTTTTGTTCCAATCCTATGCTCAACCACTCTATCCAATGTATTAGGAAGTTAAAATTCCTCAAGGTGATAGCCATACCTATAGTAACCCTATTATACTCCAATGCTACCATGTTCATGGGACAAGTTGGATAATTGGCTTTATCCAAGTACATCCTTGGGTTTTTCCTATAATTTTTTATCACCCCTTCTAGCAAGTCCTCTCTTCCCAATATTCTTGTTACCTCTTCCCTAGGCAACCTCCATGGATTTTGTGCATGAATGTCTACAATTCTCCTTGTACGATCTACACTATTCACCCATTCTGTTATCTTTTCTAACTCAAGAGACACTTGTTATTCCCACAACTTCAATTCTCCTATGTGGACAATACAAAATTCCAATCTAAAACTATTAATGACATGGCCTAACTGATAAAATAAGTGTTCCACATTATCTTCTATTCCACGTGCCTCCTCCTTAGTTTCAATTTTGCCAAATCACGGTACTTCCAAAAGATAACTAGATTGGATCCCTTGTAGTTCTTCCTCTGTAGGAGTCTATTCATCTTCCTCTTCCATGTGGTGGCTAGAGCTTCCCCCCAGCTCATGAAGTAATTTTTGAGTGTCTATATTTTCTTGTGGTGGAGCCTATTATTTCATCTTCTCTATCTCCACCTTCTCTTGTACTTTCACAATCTCCTCTTGAGATTGTTGCTTCTCAACTTGTTCTTGGGATTCTTTATATGGTAGGGTACCTAGGAATAGATATTTGGGGATATATTATTATATTGTATAAGGGTTGGCATGGGCCACACATAACCCAAGGTTGATTGTATTATAATATTATATTATATTTTAATATAATATAATATTAGTAGTAGGCTCTCCAAAGTAGAATAAGAATATGGATATATAAAGAAGAGATATTTGTCATTGTAAGTACATTCATATCATTGAAGAAGAATCTTATGTAATCGTCGTGCCCACGAAGTGGCCTCTCATCTTGGGAGATCTTGTGGAGTTATTCCTTCCTTAAGGATTATTATTGGTGTTGCCCTACCTTAAGGGTATTATCTATCTCTCTCTCATTTGTGGATTGTTATTGTGGATAATGTATTGTGGATGAATGATTTGATATTTTTGCATATTGGTGAATGGTTCATGTTTAATAATAATAAGTTATGCAACAAGTGGTATCAGAGCAACGATTTTGGCAAAGTGGGGATTTTTGTGTGAAACCCTAGAATTAGGGCAATTTTTTTTTGGAAAAACATCTCATCTTTCAGGAGCCATATCTCTGCGCAAGTTTATCCGATTCAGGTGATTCTTGGATCAGATTGTGCAGAATTTGAAGAGCTTTAAAATGAGTGGTCATATGATGGAATCTGAGCAGTATTGAGGGAGATACGACCTTTTGAAGTTAGTCATCCGAAACAAGGATAGTGACGAATTTCGTAGATTTTTTTTGGAAAAATGCCTCATCTTTCAGAAGCCATATCTTTGCGACAGTTAATCCGATTGAGGCGATTCTTGGATCAGATTGTGCAGAATTTGAAGAGCTTTAAAATGAGTGGTCATATGAAGGAATCCGAGCAGTATTGAGGGAGATACGACCTTTTGAAGTCAGCCATCTGGAATAAGGAAAGTGACGAATTTTCAAGTCGCGAATTTTTCAAAAGACAATTTGTTTAGTTCGGGTAAGCAAATCAGTTGCACTTTATTTTGTTTGGAAGAAAAAATTGCAGATCTAGTTGTCTATGTGGAATTTTAGCTTCAAATCAGTGGAAAGATATTTATTTTCATAAAACCCTAGTTTGCATTAGGGCATGATATATATTTTCATGAAACCCTAGATTTGCATTATCTGGAGGTGAACTTATGGAGCTAGAAATATTTTCTGGAGAAGATGATATTGATGTTAGGGAATGGTGGAATACGTTTAGGTCTCCATATCATGATATTTCTTTTGAGAAATCCTTCCTGGATATATGTTTTAAAGGGAAAGCTTTGTCTTGGTGGATAAAATTTTGTAAAGAAAGGAATATTGAATATACTTGGGATGAAATAGAGCATGAATTCTTGCGTATATGGGATCCATATTATATAGATTACCTAATGGATATCATCGAAGATGATGAAAAGAAACTACAAGAAACTCAAAATGAGCGGAATGCAATAAAAGGAGAATGTGAAGTTTTAAAGAAACAGAATGAAGACTATGAAAAAGAAATAAAATTACTCAAGAAGAAAGAGGAAAAGGTCAGGGAAGATAAAAAAGATGTCATTATGGAGACAGAGGAAACCATACCTTTGGTAGAAGATAAATTAGAAAATGGACAAAGGAATTTGTTTGAATCTAAAAAGTCTATTATGCAGGTTCATGGAAGCATTCAAAAGGAACAGGTTATTATTTCCATTGACCCTGGTAGTAGATATAATTTTATTAATATTGCTTTGGCTAAGAAGTTGCAAGTTCAAGCAACAAAAATCAAGGACATACAGCTAGAGGGTGAGAATGTTCAGATTTTTGAAGATTTAAAGATCACCATGGATAAATATGTTTTACATTCAGATTTCTATGCTATTGAGATGGATGATAAGGATATTGTTCTTGGTTATCCTTGGTTAGATTCTTTGGGTACTGTTAACATTAATGTGCAAAAGAAGTTTATGAAGTTATGGTACAGAAAAAGAAGATAACATTATAGGATATTTCTCAGGTTAAGGAGCAGGGATCCAAGGAAAATCAAGAAGCGGTTGTAGAGAAACAAATTGAAGAACCTGAAACAAAATCCAAGAAGGTCGTAGCAGCAAAAGAGTCCATGGAAGAAGTAGCAAAAACTGATTCAATGGAAATAATAGTAACAGAGTCCAAGGAAGCTTTGATAGAAGAGCACAAGGACACACCAAACAAAGAGAACATGAAAGAACAATGTGTAGAGGAATTTAAAATAATGGAGCCAAATGTTGAGAAGTCAAAGAAGGTAGAACATCAAGTAAAGGTTGCACCATATCGCCATCCACACCACCATGAGCGGAAACAATATTGGAGACATGGTTCAAGGCAACAATATTATGGTTCTACATGTAATCAGTAGGGCACCAACTATGGCAGTGTTTGGCAAAGAAAGCATAGTGATCATGGTTTTCAGCATGGTTCATCAGCATCAAGGAACAAGTGGACCCATCATTCAAGTTATCAAAATACAATAGCAGAAGCGTGGAGCCAACGAAGCAGATTTGGATACTCAAGTAACAAAATGGCGTACCAGCATCATCGGGTTTCACTTGGATGGATGGATGATCGAGATTGGTACCAATTGCTAACATTGCTTAGCAAATCATACTATCGAGTTTCTTCATATGTTTCGAGGACGAAACATTTGTAAGGAGGGTGGCATGGTAGGGTACCTAGGAATAGATATTTGGGGATATATTATTATATTGTATAAGGGTTGGCATGGGCCACACATAACCCAAGGTTGATTGTATTATAATATTATATTATATTATATTATAATATAATATAATATTAGTAGTAGGCTCTCCAAAGTAGAATAAGAATATGGATATATAAAGAAGAGATATTTGTCATTGTAAGTACATTCATATCATTGAAGAAGAATCTTATGTAATCGTCGTGCCCACGAAGTGGCCTCTCATCTTGGGAGATCTTGTGGAGTTATTCCTTCCTTAAGGATTATTATTGGTGTTGCCCTACCTTAAGGGTATTATCTATCTCTCTCTCATTTGTGGATTGCTATTGTGGATAATGTATTGTGGATGAATGATTTGATATTTCTGCATATTGGTGAATGGTTCATGTTTAATAATAAAAGTTATGCACCAAGTGGTATCAGAGCAATGATTTTGGCAAAGTGGGGATTTTTGTGTGAAACCCTAGAATTAGGGCAATTTTTTTTGGAAAAACATCTCATCTTTCAGGAGCCATATCTCTGCGCAAGTTTATCCGATTCAGGTGATTCTTGGATCAGATTGTGCAAAAATATTTAAACATGAACCATTCACCAATATCCCAATCATTTGTCACTTCTTCCGCCTGATCCTTATGATACCTCTTTGTCAGTACCTCGTGCATTTTTCTTTCTATATAGGTACCCCAATCATACTAAATTCCCTTGGTGATACCTTATACATATTATGCTATCCACATTGGTATTTATGTGGTCCTTATATCTCCTATCAATCAAGCCATGACTGTATTCATAGCACACGACCAATGTTCCCCTTTCAACTGGATTTGTTTGACTTCATATGTTCCTACACTTGAGATCTTTACCTCAGTTAGTGATGTGATAGTGGTAAGTGTAGTGACGAGGTGGTATACCTATATTGGATATACAAACTTACTTATTACCCCCATACCATATTCTAGTAAGCCAAATGTCTTCCAAAATATCTCTACCAAAATATCTACCTTCATCAACCTCTTACCCATATTGACATAGGCTATTCTGGTTGTAAGGTTATACTCCTGAACTATCTATAATAGATAGTTATGGAAGAACTTGTGGAATGGTGGGACTTGTGTAATAACTGGTACACCAAAATCCTTGAACATATTCCTCCAAGGATGATGCTTATTTTTCCTATCACTCCACCACTTATTGCATGTATCTGTTCCATATTGTACAAATGTAATATTTATAACTTCAACCTAACCCTCTTCCTATCCACTACTCAGATTCTCCTCCTAATCTAGAATGTGTAATTCACTTCGCATTTCCCTCCTTGAGGTCCTTTCTTGTGCCATTATCTCCTCTTAGTTCCTTTATGGTATTCTTCTCAGATTAGCCCGCCAATGTCTTTGCCCCCTCCATGGCCTATATCCTCGTCTCCTTCAAGTACGATTGCCATGCCAATTACGAGACTGAAACTGCCACCCTTGGTGTTGTTGTGGGTATGCTTCTCTCTCATGTAGGGAACCTGGTGACCTCTCCACCCTATTGGTTGCAATCCACCTTAACCGACATCCAAAATCTTCTATTGAGATCATTCCTCCACCATCTCGTTGATTAACTTAGTACCCAAACATCATCGTTTCCTCAATAATAAGTGTACCTAAAATCATACAAATTTTTGTAAATCATACAATATCTCTTCTTTGTACCCTTGTACGGTTCTTACCTTCACCAACCACTTCTAGATCATACACTACTCTCTTTCCCCATAGTTTGATATTCAGCCCGTCAGTCTTCAAATCATCATAACTCCTCCAAATTGTACATATACAACCTGAAATTGTATAGTGTAATAGTAATCTGTACAATGTTGCTTTTGAATTGCCTTCCCCTTTGAAATATGTACGATTTCGTATGATTTGTTAGAAACTACAAACAATGGTCTAGAAATCACCTAGAACTATGCTATCTTTTTTTAAAATCATATGTTCCCCGTCCAAAATTGTATAGAAGGATATTTCAACCTTAGGTTGTGAAAAAATAAAAATTTTGACCTCATTTTTAGAATATTTCACCACCCCATTTTTCGGATTGCCCCGTTCCTCCGTTTTGGTGTATTTCAGAAGTAATTTTACAACTTCTCCACGTCTAGCACAATTTATTTTCAATTGATAATTTTTTGGCTATACTTGATGACTGTACTGACTTATCCTTCCATTATTTACTTTTTCCATCTCTCCTTTTTACGTAATTCTTTTATTTTTAGGGTTTAAATCTTCACTTTCCTTGCAATTTCCATCGTTCAACTTCAATTTCTCACTTCTTCGAACCATAATATGCCATTTCTCATCTCTAGGTTTGTACTTGGATGTTTTATGTTTTATATTATTTGTATTTCTTGCTGAACTTTGAATTTTTCTCTTCAATGGAGTAAAACCCTAATTTCCCTCTTTTGTTCCTTCTCCGGGTTAATTTCTCTAAAAATGAAAAGTACTCCTTGGTGCTAATAAAAATGGGTCCTTCTAAATTTAGATTGCTGATGAAATTGGCTACCCATATGGTCTTCTCCATTCAATTGCACACTTTCCACCTTCATCCTCCTAGAAAATTTGAATTCTCACTTGTACAAATGAAATTGCAAGTTTTCTTTCTATTTAAAGAAATTTGAAACCCTAATTAAACCCTAACCAATTTATCCTAAATTGCACCACTTTGCACATTTTCCCTCCATATTGCATGGATTATTGACAACTCAATGTGTTTTTGAAAAAAATTGTCTTTTTCTCCCGCTTTTTCCTCCAATCGCTGCTTTTTCCCATGCATGCCGCATTAAATGGGTAGTTGGAAATCGTACAACATGCTTAAAACCATAAGGTTTATGATCCAAATTGTACAACATATCATTTTGTATGATTTATCATGTCCTTTTGTCAATTTTTCTTGTACGATCTCATAACTTTGCTTTTGTATGATCTCATAATTTTGCTTTTATACGATCTTATACTTGGAGAGTTTTTCAATTTTCTCTCTTAAGAGGTTGTTGTTTCTGGTTTTTAACCCACTTCCTTCTTAATTGCATCCTGGGGGATTTTCATAATTAAGGTACTTTATTTTTAATTTATCTTTATCTTTATATATATATATATATATATATATATTATATTTTTCAATTCTAATCTATTTACACTTACCATCTTGGAAATCATACAATGACATTCACTTGTATGATCCCATAAAATTATTCTCTTGGAGGTTCAACTATAATGTTCTGAGTGGTTGTATCGCCTATCGATATTTATTCCCTAGGTCAATTCATAGCTACTTGTGATGTTACCTAGATCAATTTTGGCTCTAGACTTGGCGATCGGATTCTTAGTTCCCCCTGGTTTCTTTCATCTGCAAAATGCACTCTTACTATACCAGCAAGGCCTCTGCGATGTGAGTGTCTCACCCATCCTATTCCTCTTGATGGTAGATTTATCTATGCTAATGGTGATTCCTCCTTGTACTATAGTAAGCCTCTACCACCCATTACTCATTGGGGTCCTTATCGTATTAATGTTGGTTGTCCCCATGTACATCACCTTACAAGATTTGGTAAGATTCCCCATTCTTGGTAACCCTTGCAGATTCCTTATCTAGTTCATATAATCTAGGGGTGTATCTCTTGGCCATCTAAGAGTAGGGGTTCAGAATATTCCTTACCCTCTTCCTCCTCTAATTATGACATCACCTTGTCTTTGTTCATTTCGTAGTTGAATACCTCGCCCTCTTCCTAGCTAAAGCCTTAGGGGTCTTTCTTTATTTATTCCTCCCATTTTTCGGGTATCAGGAGTTATCTCTACCAACTCAATGTTATCTAGTGGACTTCTACTTCTTGTACTTGGTGAATAATTTTTGCAATGCTCTGATTCTACAATCTGCACATGCTAGGTGACGTCTCCATCTTCTTCTCTCGAAGTTTTTTTGTGGGGATGGTGTTGCCAAAACTTCTCTATATACATCAAAAAAGTCCATCTCAAAACTTGAGTGATTCTGATTCGCTTCTCTCTGTTCTATCCAATATATTGGTAAATTCATCATTCTATCCAATCTTCATACTTATCTCCTTTGCCTTATCAACTATTGATAGGCTATTATATATGCTTGTTGTTCAAGGTTGGCTTGATGTCCCTGTGGTCTCCCTATTTTTTGTTGTATTATTATAGATGCTGGGGGATCATGGTTACCTCTACGGTTCTAAGGATTTTGTGGGTGATCATATTCATCACTATTTTTTGTACTTGATTCTATTATTATCCAAGGCATTCCTTCATTATTGGAGTCACTCAAATCTAGTTTTACATTACCTTGTGATTTTGGTGATGTAGTTGCCTCTTCAATGTCTCGCCACAACATCTCTACATATTTGTTTTTCATAGGTGGGATACTCAGTGGTACCTATGATCTTGTGCTTGCACCTTCATTTCCTCCACTACTTCTTGGATTTAATCCCTCAACCTCCTCAGGTTCCCTTTCAAGTTCCTATAGCCTAGCTACCCTTTGTTCCTCCAACCTTTATATTGTACCATCTAATTCCTAGATAATTTTCTCTCTCAACATTGTATTATGACCTCACAATGATATTCTTCTTGCAATTACTAAGCCTACAACCACATTCTCTACTATAATAGCCCTATCTAAGCTAGTGGAGTAAATTCCAACCAATTATTGATCAATGGTTTCATTCATGTCTCCTTCGAAACTTCCATTTCAAATTTGTCCACTCTATCTTCATATCATATTGTTAGATGTATCCTTCTTCATCCTTCCATTTGCTGGGGTAGTTCCCTTCATTATACCTAAGGATACATCCTATTTCTATTTATAGTTCTAGGCTGTCGAGCTGCAAGTATACAAGTGAAATCCAATTAAACTGAGAAAATCATCAACACTTTTCAAACACATCAAGAGTTACTTTACTGATACAACAAATTGAAAACACATCAAATAGTTTAGGGCTCACTTTTGAAATGTAAAGGAGATAATCACATTGTTTACATTGTGTGCTTATTTATTGCTTAATTCATCAATATATGGCCTTCCTTAAGGCCAAATTTTTTTTTAAGAGAGGTTTCCTCTCAAGACTTGTGTAGTTGGCACATCATGACAACTAGGCATAGTCAAGCTCAATCACGAGCTAATGACCCAGAACATGCATGGAGAGGCCCTCAATACCTTAAATATTCCCTAAAGGATCTTACAGATCTTGCATGCCTCCTTTCTAGGTGTCATACACATCATTCACCTGAGGATATAATCCTCCTAGCATGATATTATGATAGTCATCATGAGCTCCCTTTATCATGTAGGGGGTCCAACCATACAGGCCATGGGATCTCTTCACATACAAATAGAACCCACATCACTAGGGCTCCCCCTAGTGAGATAGAGAGTTGTAGATCTTACTCCACAATTCAGCCATATAGGAAAATTGAATCTCATATAGTTCGTAGGGGGTGACTGCTCCAAAGTCAATTGGAGGAAGCACACATTGAGTGGGAGCACCTAGAGCATGAGTACTCAGAGGTGAAGATATCACATCAACAAAGGTTGGATAGGCTCCAAAAACATGAAGGGAGTATTTACCAACATAAATTACATGAAGAACAATCATGTGAGGTAACTCCTAAGAAGAATCTCATACCTAGAGTGCTTAGGTAAAAATTCAATGCGATGCACCCTACGCATCATCAAGAGTTTCCTCTTAAGCAAGTAGATAGCCATTATCTTAGACAAATAGACATACTATTGGCTATTGTTAAGCAACAAAAAGACATAATTTAAGGATCCCATGCTCAAGCATGAGGTTGAGATTAGTCAAGTCAGACAGGTGAGAAATGTCAATGATCAAAAGTTGTCATAGTTTGTGGTGCATATACAATCTATTCTACCATATAAGCAACCTGTGATTACCTTCCATAAAAATGAAGTCAAACCTATCCCTATCGAGGAATATAATCCCCCACTGCACATCATATCGAGGATAAATCAGATTGTGTATAATCGAGTGTTGGTTGATACAGGATCATCCATCAATATTATCACAACCTATGCATTCAAACATCTCAATATTCCACCTTCCCACATCAAGGCATCGAATTTCATGCTACAAGATTTTAATGATGTGGAATACCCTACAGTAGGCATAATAGTCCTCCCCATTGAGGTAGGATAAAAGATAGTTTCTAAATTATGCTATATTTTAGAGGGTTCAAGATAGTATAACCTGCTACTTAGAAGGCCATGGATAAGAGCCATGGAGTGCGTACGATCCATAGTGCATGAGTTCATTAAATACACCCATGCAAATGAAGTCCATGTGGTTGAGGTGGACCCATATCCTTTCAAGTATTACAAATTGGAGGATCATCCATAGGAACCTAGTGGGGTGCCTATGCATCTAAACACAAAACATGATAGGTCTGTCCAAAGTTCGGATGCAACCTTGCAAACTATTATGGAGTTACCGTCACCACCACTATCACTTGTGGAGTCACCTATGACTGCTTCATCTTTGTAATTTCCTAGAATGGAAGGACTGATGAACTAAATCATAGAGATGGTCACATCTACCTTGGATGTGCCATTATATGGCCCTCATACTCCTATCGAGGGGGAAGTACCTAGAATGGTCATGGATGCACCCGAGTGTATCATACCCTCATAATCCATCATGTCACAAGGTAGACCGCATGAGGATGATGGTGAATATACAAATAATATGGAGGCAGACACCATGATGTCACCCATCATGGAGACTATTAAGGATTTAGGTCAGCTCCTTGTCGAGTCTCTACATGTTGATCCTATCCTTGATGCATCGTTTGAGCATGAAGAAGAGTCAAATATTGTAATTGAGATGCTACAAACCCAATAGGTTGACGAGTTACCTATGACTCATGCAATTATGGAGTCATATTCTCATGATTTTGTAGGAATGGTTGATATTAGGTTAGAGGATCGAGTGACTCTAGATCAAATAAAGCAAGATATGGGACAATCAGACATTGCTTCCACATCAAAAGAGTTCGAACCATTAAAATTAGTCACTCCTAACTTATTTCTTGTGCCACCTTCTCAAGGACAAGAGCAAGTGTGTACCTCATATCAGGATGGAGGTATTAAATATAAAACAGTTCAATTATGATAAAAAAAGTATGAACTGATTCATGTGCATGAGCATGTGGATAGCAGTTATGAAGTGTATCATCAAGAAGCGTTCACATCAACCCAAATGAAGAAAATAGGTGATTTGCAATTACCTAATGGATCTATAGCATCTACTTTTATGTTTTCTTCAATAGAAAAAGGTATTTAAAATAATTCATTGGAAATACATATGAACTCTTTGTCATTCTTGTGAGCCATTCTAAGTTGTCTAGAACAAATGGAACATCGAATGGATGAGCAAGATAAGGCGTTGCATTTTATCATGCACCAGCTTGAAAAACTTGGATCACAAAAGCATATTTTGTTTGAGGTTGAACCACTTCCTATGCAAGTATAGGAAAAACCTCATCAAAATAAAGAGCCCACACGGCCAACCCAACCATTGGATTCTCAAAGCAAACCAATGCGGGTCAAGCACCCAAAATAGTCACAATGCATTTGGACTCCTTTAAAAGAGTATATGTCTGACATCTGCAGAAGATTTAAGAGGCTAAGGTCATCACCTTGCCTGATATCATCCCTTTAGACACAAATATAGCTAAACATATGGGTTATAGGGAACACCACTATTGTCTCTATCATAGAATAGAGGGTCATGACATTCGAGATTGTCATGAATTCAAGAGTATGGTGTAGAATATTATAGATAGGGGAATTTATCATGTAGATGGTTCTATTATAGTGCCCCAACATGCTTGTAGCATAGTGGTGGAGTATTCCCGGTGGGGAGGTAATTTCTAGAGCTAGGAATGATCACTTGTCAAATCGTACGGTCGCATGTCCACTCAACTACCCTTGTACGAACTTGTAATCTCCTTGTACGGTCCTCAATGCCTACACTGTATGATCCCAAATCGTACAGTGTCAAGATGGTATGATCTTGTACTCATAAAAACTGATAGATTCAGTTTTGGAGGCTGTCGTACATAGTTTTGTAAGCGATTAAGTCGATTTCCCAAAACTGCCAAATCGGGTAAATTTCTATCGATCGTCTGTTTTACCAAATCGGGTAACAATGCTTTGTACGATTTGTAAGGAAAATGATGTATGATCTGTATGAAATATTGGCACAACATGATGCTAATCCAGATGTTCCACTACTCCAATCTCTCTACGGGATGTTTTGTAAGGGTTTGATAGACCAATCAATACAATATCTATCATAGGCAAAACATCTTAACCAGGCAGGTGAGAGATCCCATGTGCCTGATTACGTTCAAAAATCATACAAGGTTATTTAATACATCTTCCTCTATGCCCTCATCCTCCTAGATCATTCTCCATAGTGCACCAGTATCAATTGCTATCTCCAGGTTGCAACAATGCATAAAACTAACCTATAACAGTAAGATAGAAAACACAATCACATAACATTCATCCACCATACACTGTTCATCATTACCAGGATCATACACAGTATTCCACAAACATCATTATGCTCATTAATGTCTATGGATTCGATTACAATGTGGAAAAATATATCAATGTAATTGCAATAACTCAGAAACAACTACAAGTGCTAACTCTTACTCTAGCAACCAGTAACCAGACTTATAATTTTGAAAATGGGGCCTTATATAACATTGCCCAGGCCGTTCCAAAGTGGTTCTTGAGACAATTAGTTATTTACAACTACCCATATACAACTGAATACATTAATTTGGCCTTTTCCTAAGTTTAACACCTTAGTTAGCAAATCTATGCGCCATTTCACTCTAAAATTACATTTCCCTTGCATTTGGATGAATTTCGGTGTGCCCTATATGATTTGCCACTACCCTGTATGGTTTGCTCCTCCAGTTGTATGATCTTGCTCTTTACTGTATGGTTTGCTCCTGCCTGTACGATTTGCAAAACTTGAGCAAACTGTCACTTATGTCAAAACTATCAAAATTGAGCAAATCCCTGTAATCACTTCTTCTTCCTTTGGGAGGTGGATTTGCTGCCTACATCTGCCCCCCCTTTACTTTGGTCGGTGTCCTCACCAACTCATTCTACTTCTTCCACCATTCTTCATATTCTTCTACTACAACCTCTAAGTCCTTAACTTGTGACTTATACATTTCACGTTCATTCTTTAGCTTGGCTGCATAGCTCCCCATTTCGATGGCTTTTGCTCCATGAAAGTTAGCCTTTTCTTTAGTAGCTTTTAGGAACTCCATCATCTTCTTCTCATGGTCTGAGGCACTCTTTTTCAACTTCTCCTTCCAATGAGCTTCTGCTTGAGCAGCCACCTGAAGTTCTTCATTCTTCTCTATAATGGTCTCCAGGTGGTGTTTGATATCTACCTCTAAAGCTCGAACATGGTCATCTTTAATCTTCATCTGAGCTTGCTTTTCTAGGACCATCTCATTCAAATTTTTGTTATCCTTTGTCAGCTCCTCTATCTTCTTGGCCTGGTTAGTCATTTTCTCATTCTTTTCGGCCAATTGAGCTATCATCTGCTCATATTTTGCTTTGAGTTGTGCCTCCAACTCCTTAATTTTATCCTCTACCATCTATGAGATCTATCACTTTTCCTCTTCAAGCATGCTAATTCTAGCTTCAGACTCAGATCTGAGGCCTGATAGATCCTCCTCTAACTTCTTTATTTTCTCTTCCATCATAGTTCTACTCTTCTGTAGTTCTTCTTCCATTATGGCCAATTCCTTTTGAGTGGTTGTGGTTTCCTCCTTCTGCTCTTCCTTGAGCTGATGGATTTGTTCTAATCCAATGCTCAACCACTCTATCTAGTGAGTTAGGAAGTTCAACTTCCTTAGGGTGATGGCCACTCCTAGTAGCAACCCTCTTATACTCCAACTCTATCATATTTGTAGGATAGGTTGGATGGTTGATTCTATCCAAGTACATCCTTGGATATTTCCTATAGTTTGTGACCACCCCTTCTGGCAAGTCCTCCCTTCCCAACATTGTTGTTACCTCTTCCCTGGGTAACCTCCATGGATGTTGTGCATGGATGTCTACTATCTTCCTTGTATGCTCCACACTACTCACCCATTCTGTAATCTTCTCTAGTTTGAGAGACACCTGCTCCTCCCACAACTTTAGTTCTCCCACATGGCCGATGCAAAATTCCAATTTGGCACTATTAATCACATGGCCTAACTAAGAAAAGAAGTGTTCCACCTTATCCTCTACTCCACGTGCCTCCTCTTTAGTTGTAATTCTTTGAAACCATAGAATTTCTAGAAGATAACTGGATTGCATTCCTCATAGTTCTTCTTCTGTAGGAGTTCTAACATCTTCCTCCTCCATAATGTGGCTAGAGCTTCCTTCGAGCTCCTGTAGTGCTCTCACTATGTCTATTTTCTCTCGAGGTGGAGATTGTTTTACTATTTTCTCCTCCTCACTATCCATGATATTCACAATCTCCTCCTAAGATTGTTGTTGCTCAACTTGTTCTTGAGCCTTCTCTTTATTCTGAGCCCCCCTATCGCTCTTCGATGTTTTCCTGGGCTACTTCTTGCTCAATTCTACCCACATGTTGTTCCTCTATCACTTCTTCTTGGATTTGTTGTGCATCCATTGTTGTGACTTGTTGAGCAACAAATTCTTCCTTTTCTTGTGGTATTTCTGTATTCTCTGGGTCATCTTTCTTACTTGAGCTTCCTATTACAAACTTGTAATGAGGCTTTTTCTTGGGCTCTTCCTCTATGGTTTTTACTCCTATTTCTGCATTTTCCTAGGTAGTGGCTATTCCATATTGCCCTACCTCAATTCCCTTAAATAAATTAGAGGCATCCATCTTCTCAAACTATGAAAATATTTTTGGAGATTTCACTATTCTCTTCACCTCTGTCTAGTATAACTCTTCCAGTTTCATTGCTTCTGAGTCTGACTATTCCTTCTTCTGTACTTTTGGAACTGGTTTACTCACCATTATTTCTCTCTACCTTCTCATCATTATTTGTATGGGACTTCTCTCCCTTTCTTGAGTGAGAGGTTGCTCCTACTGCCTTTGTGCTGGTACTTGTTCTAGCTCTGGCTCTAGCCATCTAGAATGTTTCCTCTGATGGTGTACATCGACATCCTCCTCTAGGGATGTGTCTCCTTGAGCTTCATTAATATGTCACTCACTCCTTGTTCGAGGTCTCTCTAGAGTTACTTTTGATATTGGCACTGACTTCACCCACTTCAATATCGTTGGTTGTCCTGGCCTGATTTCTCGGGGTGGCGTCAATCTTAGGAATTGCATTCCTACTTCCATGACCGCATTCAATAGCAATCCAATTGCATGGAAGGTCATCCCAAAATTCTTTGGTCTCTTCGTTAGTGCCTCATGCATTCTTCTTTCTAGAAAGGTACCCCAATCATATTGAATCCCCTTGGTGATACCTTCTACATATTGGGCCATCCACATTGGCATTTATGTGGCCCTTATATCTCCTGACAATTGAGCCATGACTGTATTCATTGCACATGCCCAATGTTCTCCTCTCAACTGGCTCTATTTTATTCTGTGCATCCCTACACCTAAAATATTTACCTCCATCAGTGACTTGACAGTGGTCATGGTGGTGACGAGGCGGTATGCTTCTATTGGGTCTACCAATATTTTCACTATCTCCATACCATCTTTCGGCAAGCCAAATGTCTTCCGAAAAGCCTCTACCAAAATTTCCACCTTTACTGACCTCTTGCCCACATTAACATAGGCAATTCGAGTTGCTACATTATATGCCTGAACTATCTGTAAAATATAGTTCTCAAAGAATGTTTTATGGAATGGTGGAACTTGTGCGATGATCGCCACATGCGCATCCTCGAATGTCTTCCTCCAAGGATGATCCTTGTTCTTCTCCTCATTCCACCACTTCCTGCATGCATCTACCCCATGCTACACAAATGTGATTTTTTCACCTCCACCTAACATTCCTCTTGCCCACTGCTCAGGTGTTCCTCCTATTCTGGTACATGGACTTCACTTCTTAATTCCCTCCGTGAGGTTCTTTCTTGGGCCATTCTCCCTTCTCTGTGCCTTGGTGGTGTTCTGTCCAGGTGTGCCTACCAATGTCACTATCCCCTCCATGACCTATATCCTCCTCTCCTCCAAGGATGATTACCATACCTTTCATGGAACTAAAACTATCACCCTTGGTGCTATCATGGGTATGCCTCTCTCTCGTGCAATGGACCTGGTGATCTCTCCACTCGATTGGCTGCAATCCACCTTAACCGACATCCAAACTCTTCTGTTGAGATCATTCCTTCCACATCTTGTCGATTAACTCTACATCCACATCACCTCTTGCAATCAAAAGTGTACCAAAAATCGTACGACCTTCTGTAAAATTGTACAGTGTACGGTTCTTCATCCCTTGTATGGTTTTACCTTCCACCAGCCGCTCCTAGATCGTACAATGTTCTTCTTTCCCTATAGTTCACTTTCCAACCCATCAGTCTTCAAACCATCACAACTTCTTCAAATCATACAGTTGCAACCTAAAATCGTACAGGGTGACAATACTCCGTACGATGTTACTTTCTAGCTGCCCCTCCCTTTCGAATCCATACGATTTCGTACATTCTCTTGAAAACTACCAAAAATGGAAAAGAAAACTCTGAACTACACTATTCTTCTTGGAAATCATACATACTATCCCCAAAAATCATACAGTACGACTTCTCCAACCCTAAGTGATGAAAAATGTGAAATTTATATCTCCTTTTTTGAATCCTTCACCGACCCATTTGTCGGATTGCCCCGATCTACTCTTTCAGTACTTTTCGGTAGCAATTCTTCAACTCCTTCAACCCTGGCATAATTTTCTTCAACTTGATGAAATTTTGGCTGTACTGTATGGTTGTACGGACTTTATTTTCCTTCCCACATATTTCTCAACTCGATTTTTACCAGATTCCTCCGATTTTAGGGTTCTAATCTACAATTTTTCTGCAATTTCAACAATCCGGTCACCAGTTCCCACTTCCTCTGGCTCCAATAACAATTTTTCACTCCTCAATCCATACAATGATGTATTCTACCATATTTTTCTATTATTTCTCTAAAAAATTTGAATTCCCCCCTTTTTCTGGAGTAAAACCCTAGTTTTCTCTCTCTCGGGTCAATTCCTTGAACATGAAAAGAACTCCTTGGTGCAAATTTTTAAATGAGTCTATAAATTCAGGCTATTAGTGAATATTTTTTGCTCATATGGTCATCTTCCTTCGGTTGCATGCTTTCCACCTTCGCTCTCCTGAAGAAAAGTTCGAATTTTTACTTGTACGATTTGAAAAAATTGCAATTGTGCCTTCCTATTTAAAGTGCTTGGAAACCCTAATAAAACCCTAATTCGATCTATTTAAAATTGTGCCACTTTGCACATTTTCCCTCCATGTTGCATGGATGATTGACAACTCAACGGATTTTTGAATTTCATCTTTTCCCCCCTTTTTCCTCCAACCGCTACTTCCTCCCACGCATGCCGCATTAAATGGGTTAGTTAAAAATCGTACGACATGGCCCAAATCGTACAATGTACGATCTAAATCATACAACATAACTTCTTGTATGGTTTCCCATGTCATTTTGTCAATTTTCTTTGTACGATCTTCCAATTTTTCCAATTTCCAACTCAATTTTCACTTTGTACGATCTAAGTACTTAGAGAAATTTTCAGATTTCTTTCTCTCTGAAGAGGCCACCATTTCCGGTTTTCAACCTCTTCCTTCCTAATTGCATCTCGAGGGATTTTCACAACTAAGGCACATATATTTTTTTTCAATTTTTTTCTTTTTTTTTTTTTTTTTTTTTTTTTCATCCTAGTCTATTTATACTTACCTTCTAGGTAATCGTACAATGACATTCACTTGTACGATCCCATATGAATCTTGACTTGGAGGTTCGACCATAACATTTCGATTAATGGTATCCTCTTGTACCTCTTGTTCCCTTGCTTGGCTTACCTCTTCCTGTGATGTTACTGCATGTTCGACTCTTCCCCTACAATGTGTACAATTTAGAATTGTACAATGGCAAGTTGGAGTCTCCTCACCTGGTGGTCCCACTTCTTGCCTTACAGGTGATTGATCCCATGGTAGTGGTGTCCTTACCACTCTACTATCATTTGAGCGACTTCTTCACCTATCTCCATGGATCAATTCTTGCTCCAAACTTGGCGATCGAACTCATTGATGGCCTAGGTTTCTTTCCTCTACAAAGTGTACCCTTCCTCTTCCAGCTAAGTTTCTACCATATGGGTATCTACCCCTTCCATTTCCTCTTGGCCTCAAACTTCTCTGTACTATTGGTGATTCCTCCCTTCCTTGGAGTAATTTCCTATTACCCATTGGTTTTTGAGGTCCTTGTCTAATTACAGGTGGATGTCCCCATCATTGGGATGCCTCTTACTCTTGGTACATATCATTGGTTCCTTGCCCAATTCATATATGCTAAAGGATTATCTCCTGGCCATATAGGAGTAGGGGGTCGAAACCTTCCTCATCCTCTACCTCCTCTATTTGTAACATCATCATGATCTCAATTATTCTCTGGTCACCTACCTCCTCCTCTTCCATATTGGAGTCTTAGAGGTCTTCATCCAATTCCTCCTCTTGTTCTTTGGTTATTAGGAGTAATTTCTACCAACTCAATATTGGCTAGTGGACTCCGATTAGGTGACAACTATTGCAAAGTTTTAATTCTTCTATCAGCATGGACTAAGCGACATCTCCATATTCTTCCCTCAAAGGATCTCTGGGTGAATGATGCTGCCAATACTTCTCTATATGCATCCGAGAAATCTGTCTCTGAGCTAGAGTCAGTTCTACCATATTCCCTCTATTCTACCCAATCGATTGGTAAATTCATCACTCTCTCCAATCTCCTTACTTCCCTTCTTTGTCTTCTTAGTTGTTGATGAGCTATTGTATAAGCTTGCCTATCAATACAAGGTCTTTCCCTTTGAATTCTCTGTGATTCCCTTTGTCTGGATGCATTAGTTGGAGGGTCATGATTTCTCTAAGGATTATGAGGATTCTCTAGCTCATCCCCATCACTACTATCTGTACTAAGCTCTCTTACCAACCATGACATTCCTTCATCATTGGAATTCATCATGTCCACAATCTTCCACATCCTCATTTATCCTTGGCTACTCATTTGGTGGGAGTGGTGAACTTGAGCTTGCACCTTCATTTCCTTCCACCATCTCTTGGAGTTAATCCTTCCGTCTCCTCAGATTCACTTTCATCCTCTCGCAGGCTGACTTCTCATTGTTCATCCAGTCTTCGTATGGTTCCATCCAACTCCTCAATGAGTTGTTCTCTCAACCTCACATTGTGACTCCGCAATGTTTGATACTCTTCTTGCAATTGTTGCATTTGCATTCTCATCCTCTACTGAAATAGCCCAATCTGAGCCAATGGAGAAAGTTTAGCTAGTTCCTCATCTACAGTTTCATCCCTATCCTCCTCTAGAATTTCCATTTCGGTCATGTCCACTCTATCCTCATTGTGTTTAACCTTATCCTTCTTCGAGTTCCAGGTAATAGTGCTACCTCTTGATAGCCTCTTGGTTTGAGAGATACTCTTCCCTCTTCTTCTTGTGTGGTTCCATCAGTTCTTCTGACATGTACTCGTATCCTTCTTCTTTCACCAGTTTGGGGTGTCAACTCTTGTTGTTCAACTATCAGTTGTGTCTCCTCCCCTCTTGCAAACAGGTGTGTGAGTCCCATATCAGGTTCTTCCTATGATGGACCTGGCTCACGGTGAGCCCCATCTTGAGCTTCCACTCATCTTCATCATTCAATTTCTTCTGAAGCAATGAATAAACATTGTACTTTATAAGGCTTCAACTTTGAGCCATTTACAGTATTGGGTACCTCTGTCCCATTCAAGTTCTGTAGCTTGACTACTCCATTATTCATTACTTCGATTACTTTATAAGGACCAAGCCATAACGTCTTCAACTTACCTGGCTTGATTTCCCTTTTTCCATTAAACTTTAGAACTAAGTCATCGGGACTAAGCTCCAACTTCCTCAAGTGCTTGTCATGCCACACCTTCCATATTTTCTGAGCTATCTCGATCGCCCATTGTGCCATGACTCTCCTTTCATCTAACTTGGTCAGTGTCATCAGTCATTCCTCCAAACTCTCTTGATCTCCCAAGTGATGCTCTACCGCAACTCTCAGACTTGGTATCAAGAATTCGACTGGCACCACTACTTCTTGTCCATACATTAGTTGGAAAGGTGTATGTTCCGTTGTTGGTTTAAAAGTTGTTCTGTATACCCACAAAATGGATGGTAACCTTTCTTCCCAGTCTGCTCCCTCTATTCCATAGGTTTTATATATAGTAGATACTAAGACTTTATTTGTCGCTTTCGCCTACCCATTTGCTCTGGGGTAGTACGGACTAGACAATGAATGTAAGATCTTGAACTCTGTTGTCAGCATCTTGATAATCTCATTAACAAAGTGTCCTCCTCGATCACTTGTTATTTGTAGTGGAATACCAAATCTTGTGATTACCTATTCATACAAAAATCTCATTGTACTTTTGGCTGAATTATCAGGTAATGCTCTTGCTTCCACCCACTTTGTCAGGTATTTGGTGGCTACGATGATGTATCTACACTTCCATTTTTGAGATGTTTTTAATGGTCCTACAAAGTCCAGTCCCCATCATTCAAACAACTCTTGTGGTTGTGATGGGTGTAAAGGCATAAAGTCCCTCCTAACTAGCTTTCCTGCTCTTTGGCAAGTATCACATGCTTTCACATGCTCCTTTGCATCATTGTACAATGTGGGCCACCATAGTCCAGCTAGCAGTACTTTCCTAGCGGTCGCATCAGGTCCCATATGTCCTCCTACTAACCCTGCATGAGCTTCCTTCAATGCCACCTTGACTTCTTCCTCCATTACACATCTCCGTAAAATACCATCACTTCCCATTTTATATAGTAACCCTGCTATTATCTGGAAAGGTGTTGACTTCATGATTACTTTCTTCTTTTTGGTTGTCGTCATCTCTTGTGGCAACTCACCTGTGGATAGATATTGGCCAACTAACTTGTACCATGATGGAACAATGTTGATGGCGAATAGTTGTGCATCTAGAAATTCATCAGGAACTCTTGTTCCTGTAGGCTCCCTCGATCGTATCCGAGACAACTGGTCTACAATTACATGCTTCTTACTAGGTCTCACCACTACTCAAAATACGAACTCCTGAAGGGTGACGAGCCACCTGCTGACTCATCCTTGGATCACCGGTTTGTTTATCAAGTACAACAGTGCTTGGTGATCGACATAGAAAGCAAAGGGATTTGCCAGTAGGTAATGCCTAAAATTTTGAACTGCATATACCATTCCCAAAGCTTCCCTTTCTATTGTACTATAGTTTCTCTCTGGCCTTGACAAAAGGTGACTAGCAAAGAAAATAGGCTGATCTAGCTTAAATTGTCCTTCTTGTGCTAAAGCACATCCAATTGCAAAATTTGAGGCATCAACATGGACATGGAATTCCTTATCCCAATTAGGAAACACCAAAATTGGACTACTCACTAACTTAGCCTTTAACTCCTCGAAGGCTCCTTGATGTTCCTCTATCCATCTAAATGGAATATTATTTTTCGTCAAAGAATCTAATGGGTAGGATACATGTGCATAATTCTTGATAAACCTTCGATAGTATCCTATCGAACCAAGGAAGGTTTTAAGTGAACTCACATCAAATGGTTCTTCCATGTGTAATATCACACGAATCTTATCAGGATCTATCTTCAATCCTTCACTGCACACAATGTGTCCTAACAATTTCCCATATGGTACCATCAGAAAATATTTCCCTGGGTTTAATGATATCTGTGCATTTTTGCACCTACTCATACATTCACTAAGGGTAGGAAGATGATCCTTGATCTTCCCATAAATGGACCAATCATCCAAAAATGCTTTGAAGTTCCCCATTGCTAGCTGATCAAATATATACAGTATGATGCGCTGAAATGTAGCTGGGGCATTACAAAGCCCAAATGGCATTCGGTTATATGCATATATGCCATTCTCCACAATAAATGTGGTCTTCAGCTTATCCTCCTCGATGATGCTGATTTGATTGTATCCCGAGAATCCATCCAAAAATGAATAGATCTCATGTCCTGCAACTTCTTCCAAGATAGAATATGTGAAGGGAATGGGAAAGGGATCCTTAATAGTTACAATATTTAGACTCCTAAAGTCCATGCATATTCTAATCTTATCCACTTCCTTCTTCAAGGTGATCACTATAGGTGAAACCCATTCACTGTTTGTCACCCTGAATATAATCCCTGCTTCTAGCATCTTTTCTATCTCTGCATTCACTAATGCAACATACTTTGGGTTCATTCTATATGGTCTCCTCCTTACTGGTTGAGCACCAGGTATTAGTGTGATCTTGTGGACACATAGTTCTAGTGGAATTCCTTTCAGGTCCTTATATGTCCATGTGAAGACATCCTTGTATTCCAAGAATATCTTAAAAGTTGCTGCCTTCAATACCGGATTCCAATCATCACCGCAGTGAATCAACCTAGGTTCCTCCTCCATTCCTAGATTGATGTCCACTATCCGAGGTCCCTCATATTTGATACTTTTTGGTTCACTCATAGCTTTCTCTATGTTCTCGGGGTGTGTTGGTCTTGTATCAATCTCTGCATCTCCTACTGTATACTCTACAAAGCTTTTTGGAAATGTCCATTTCTCTTCTACTTCCTTCTTAGGTTCTTTACTAACCTTAGGTTTGTCTTGTTTTTCCTTGATCTCCTCTGATTCAATACAGAGGTAGTTGGGCTGAAACATTTCGTACTCCTCCATTTTCCAATGGAGAAGTCCGCTATCAGATCGAGCTTCATCTTCGCTACATTCATCTAGGTACAACATTCCTTCCCCATCAGGTTCATGCCCTTCATCTTCTGAGGAATTTTTTGATTCATCAGTTGTAGCTATATCTTCACTAACTCTTTGATTAGCTAAATTAATCATGTATTTATGTTGTCCCTTCTTAAAAGTGATCTGATTCTTTCCCCAATTGTGATTAAATTTGGCTACTCGTAGCCAACCTCTCCCCAAGAGAGCATCGTATGCAGGTTTCTGCATTGTAATCACAATGAAATCCAAGACAAATTCTTGTTCAGCTATCATTACTTGTTGTGCTGTTAAGACTCCTTTTGTCTCAATGCCATTCTGGTCAGCACCATATAATCGAAATCTCGGTGCCCATAGGGATGGAGCGCCTAGTTCTAGCCAAGTTCTCTCAGGTAGCACATTGACGTTGGATCCTCCATCCATGATAACCTGTGTCAATTTGTGTCCTAAGATCTCCATATGTAGTAATGCAGGTTTCTTTCCTACATCAATCATCAATACAGTTGGATCCATAAATTGATATTTCCACTCTTCTTCCTGAATTGGTTGGCTCTGTACTCCCATCACCTTCTGTGGCTGCAATTCTTCCACCATTGCCTTCTGTAATGTTGGAATAGCTTCTAAGAGGTTGGATACTTTAATTTCCACCGTGGTATCCAAAACCTGTGCTGCCAAATTTTGCACAACTACCTCCTGATCCGATGGTTTTCTTAATTCCTTATCTACTCTCGATTCTGCTAGTTTAATCTTCTCAGCTTCCTCTTGCAATATTTTCTTTGTTGCTTGCCAACGTTGCTTTTATTTTGCTGGCTCAGGATACTTATCCTTCTTAGCCCGATTCCTCATCATGGCTAAAACTTCTTGAGTTTCCTCCTTAACTTGAGGAACTTCGATGTCCAAATAACTAATGTTCTACGGGTTACTCGAACTCACCTATTTTGGACAATTATCTTCTTTGTGGTTCCCCGGACCACACCATCTACACATGTGTGTAGTACTTGTTTGTGGTGTCTCTTGCCTCTAAGGTGAAGGATAATTTTTCACAAAATGCCCCCATTCCTGGAAATTGCGACATTGTATGATCGGTCTTCCTTCCGAATCATACTGTAAATGACTTTGTCCTCCTTGTCGATTACCTTGGTTTGATCTTCCACCTCGTCTGCTATTTCTATAACCACCACTTGTCGCTTGTTGCCCATTTCCTTGGGTCTTCGGTTTCTCTTCCTGGTCCTGGATTGACAATACTTGTGGGTGTATTCTTGCATTATATGGACATAGCGTTACCTCATGCCCCATCACATTACAAATATGACAATAGTCATTCCTTGGACATTTCATATTTGTATGTCCCTCCATTTTGCATTTCGTGCACCATATGTCATTTCTCTCGGGTTTGACCTTTTGTTCTTTCATGAATTTATCAAACTCCTTGTGAAATGATGCTACCGTCCTCTGTATAGTGTCATCTTCTTCACTATCTGATTCCTTCGACTTGGGATGAGACAAGATTCTCGTATACGTCTGTTTTGATTCACTTTCAAAATTCTTTGCATGCTTGAGTGCTTCTTCATATGTTTCTGATGGTACTACCTTCATATTTTTCTTATATTTTGGGAGTAATCCATCTATGAACCACCATTTTACTAGAACATCTACCAATGGCATTTGCATCTTATCAACTAGTTGCTTTAGTCTACGGTTGTAGGATTTCACATCCTCATCGGCTTTTTGCTTTGTCACGCAAAGTTCCGTAACAATGTCTCCATCATCCTTTAAAGGTCAAAATTCTTTGATGAACTTCTCCTTTATCTGATTCCAAGTCTGAAAATCTACGTTATTTTCTCTTTTCAGGTACCAATCTATTGCCAATCCTCTCAAGGTAGCAGGAAATAGGATTACCCAATCCTCAGGTCTGTCTACACCATTTTCTCTCCAAATGGTTATGCAAGTCCCTATATGCCATGTGGGGTCTTCCTTACCCTCACCTAAAAATGGTGGACATCTCTGTTTGGCTGCCCTATTAGCCATCTTAGGAGAGTCATCACTATCACTTGAGGTATCCTTTGGAATCTCTGTCTGATTCCTCCTTGGGGGTGTCTTACTCCCATTGTCATCAAAAGTATCAATTCGAGGTATCTTGTTTTGTCCCACCACTCGATGACCAAATTCTCGTGCGTCTTCACCTTGCGACCTCCTTCGCTGATGTGAGGGAGGTGGTCTTGGTCTGTCCTCCTGAGACCTCACGCCCTGTTGCTCTGGTGCCTGACTCCCATCCTTCGCACTCTCTGGAAACTCTTCTATCACTTTCTCAGGTGTCACCATCCACTCTCCATCATCTTGCACTTTTTCTTTGTCAACCCTTGCCTCTACGCTTGGCGGTTCTATTTCCTCAGCTTCTGTCTCTATCAACAATACCTCAAAGTCTCCTTCTTCGGATGTCCAAACTTGCTCTATCTCTGGTTCTTGAGTACTACGGTCTGAGTTACTTGTGTTTTCTCTTTGATCAATCCTCATGCTCCTTCTTACTAGGATGTTATCTCTTAGTTCTCATCTCTTAGAAAGTTTTGACTTCTCTATAGCTAAGACACAAGAACTCAAGGATGAGTTAGAGTCTAAGGTTCTTGAGTATAGTGAGTTAGAACAGAAAATGGCTTCTTTGAAAGAGGAAACTAAAGAGTACAAGGATAAGCTTTAAGGGTTTCAAGATAGCTCCAAAAAGGTTAAGTCACTCATCAAAGGTCAAAGAAAGACAACAGATAAAACAAGCCTTGGTTTTGTTAAGCCACACAAGGAACAAGTTGGAGAGTCTAGTAAGAGACTCCAAAAGAAAGAGAGTTCTGATGAGGAAAGTATTTCAGATCATGAGTCCTTGAATGATAGATGCACAGAAACGGAAAACAAAATTCAGAATGAGAAGAAGTTTTTAGGACCCAAGAGGTCAAATAAAGGAAAGTTTCAAGGCAGATGTTTTGCTTATCACAAGTTTGGTCACATGGCTTCACATTGCATGGCTCAAGTGAAGAAGGTAAATGACAGTTTCAGAAGTGCTAGTTACTTTCAAGGGTATTGCTACTCTTGTAAATAGTTTGGGCATAAGGCAATTTTATACAAGGCTAATAATAGGAACAAGGTTAGTCAGAACAGGTGGATTCAAAGAACAGGTATGCCTAAAAGAAATAACATTGTTACTTGTTATAAGTGCAACAATGAAGGTCACACAGCTAGACAGTGTAGATATGAACTTCCAAGATACAGGAACAGGAATAGTAGTATGAACAGGTCCAAGGATCAAGGCATGGATAAGAATAGGAATGATAACAGGAACATGAACAATGACAGGAACAGGAACAGGAATATGGACAAGGAGATCAAGAGAAGGTCCGGAAAGGAAGTTATAGACGCTGATGATGATCAGTGCCTAATGAGAGTTTTACTCCCACCCAAGAATTAATCACCTCATCAGGAGGTGGGGGAGGGACTAAGATAAGAGGCTCATTCTTAGTCCCGAGCCCCAAAGGTGACCCTTTGCCATTGATGACAAAGGGGGAGAGATATGAGTAAGGGGGAGAGCCTCAAGATAGGGGAAGCTATTTATGTTGAGTTTCTGTGTTGTTGAGAAGCATGGTTTGCCATCAATGACAAAGGGGGAGATTGTTGGCAATTTTGGATTTGAGATCCTAGATTCTTGTCTATGAGTTGTCATTGATGTCAAAAGGAAATGAAATTAATGTTAAGAGGATGTGTTGGCTTCAAAGGTGGAAGATTCTAAGAGAATATTTTTAAGAGAATCCGAAGAGATTCCATTGGCAATGGTTTTTATTAAAACCAATGGAGGTTCTCTTTATTATTTATTTAATTATTATTTAAAACCCTTCAAGGTTTTAATTAATTAATTATTTAATTAATTAAGGGAGAAATTATTTTTAATTTATTAAAAATACTTTAAGGGTTTTTAAACCCTTTAGAAAGCAAATTTTGATTAAATTCGAAATTACTTTTCTTTGCAGCTGACGTGTTCTAAAGTCCACGTATGGACTATAAATATGAGAAGGTTCCTAAGGTTAAACCCTCTTGAAAAATTGAAGGCAATTAATTGGTTTGGTTGCGATCGAATGTTCTGTTTACGCTGCGAAAGAGGAGAGCTCGTGGTTTGAAAAGCTTTCGAAAAGCTTGACCATTTATGTGGAAGGAAGTCCGTCTTGGACTTCGTAAGCCCCTTGTGGGCTAGTGGTAGCGAAAGCTGTGTTTGGTCCTTGCGTAGGCGGAGGTCTACGTTTCGATCCCCACGGAGGGAGCTGTGCATGGATTAGTTATGTTTTTATTAAAACGTGTTTTGTGCTGCGAATTTTAGATTCTTCAAGGGCAGCCATTATAAGGTGTGATTATTTTCTTGATATGATTTTTGGCATTGTTTAGCATTGTTTAAAAGACATAGGAGAAATAAGGGGATATTTCTTTGGTTGTATTTTTGAGATTAGTCTTTTGCTATGCTAAATTTAAAAATGGAGATAAAAGGTGTAAGTTTTGGTTGTTGTGTTTTTGGCTTCTTTGGTGGTTGTTTTTAAATAAGAGGAGCTAAAAGGTGTATTAAGGAAAGTTTTTATATATGCTCATTTATCTTTATTCTAACCCTAACTTGGTTGGAAGTTTGAGAGTTGTGTGTGGTGACAACTTGAAGGTTCAATTATCTTCTACTCCAATAAGGTATGGGCACATTCTTCTTATGAGTATGATTGGTGTATGTTTTTTGAAATAAGGTTGGAGTGAAAAGGTATTCTACTAGGTATCCTTTGGCTAGGTGTAAATCCTATTTTTTGGTTTGTTGAAGACTACTTATGCATTGTTATCCTTAAGGAGAGTTTTGGTGAATGCATAATTTCTGGTTTGAGATAGTGGAAGCTTTGTGCACTAGGCTTTATATTTGTGAGTCTAGCTACTTGCATTGAGTTGGTGGAACCCTTGGATGTTTTGAGTTTGATGGTTGAGTTGCTTCCATAGAGGTTGTTTGATCAAGTTATTGCTTTACTTGATTCATGATATTGGGCTTACTCCATTTGAGCAAGTTATTCTTTGCATTTGGTGATATTGTGTTGGTGGCTGTTTTGTTCAAATATCTTTGGAGGGAAAAGGATTTCTGCTTGTTTCCTTTTCTTATGATGATTGGTTGAATGCTTCAAGGTTGATGTTGATTTGAATGGTGTTGGTTGACTAAAACTTGTTTGATGAGCATTGTTGTTGAAACCCTAATTGATGGTGAAAAGAACATGAGTATCATTGTTATGTGATTCTTTGCATAGTTGGCAATTGTTGGGGTTTCATATTCTTGAAAGAAAACATTCTATCCTATCCATTTTAGATATTGATTTGAGTTTTCATATTTGATATTGAGATTGAGCTAAGTTGATTTGAGTTGAGTTTTGAGATTGGGATTTGAGTATAGAACATATTGAGTCTCTAAAAATTCTCTTTATGCTTCTATGAGTTTGTCAAATCACATTGGGTCTCTAACAATTCACTTTGTGATTTCCTACTAAGAAAGTTTTCTTGGTGAGCTTGCTGAGTTTTTGGATAGGTTCCAGTGGGGACTTGTGAGCAGTTTTTGGACAGGTTCCAGTGGGGACTTGTGAGCAATTTTGGACAGGTTTCGATGGGGACTTGTGAGCAGATTTGGATAGGTCCTAGCAGAGGACTTGTGAGCTGAGTTTGATAGTTCTATCAGAGAACTTGAGGATAGAGATGCATTGGTTCTATGAGAAGAACTTGAGGACAGTTGGAAAGTCTTTGAGAAGGCTTGTATGCAAAGGATTGATTTGTTCAAGTGTTGGATAGATCTAACAGACAGAGGAAGACTTGTACTAGACCGAATGACTGTGTTTGGTACAGGTTGTTGAGCTACTGTGGACATGATCATAGAAGGCAAAGGTCTCTTAGGCTAAGCATTAAGGACAGGAGGTCTTCAGTGGAAAGGAGTTCCATGTGCTGGCAAGAGGTAGAGGCAGTTGATCTTTTGAGGGATCATTTACAGAGTAGAGGGGAAGGTATCTCCTTTGAGCAGAGGCTCATAAATTCTGATTGGGGGAAGGTATCTCCTTTGGGCCGAGGCTCATAAACATTGTAATTGGGAAGGATTCCCAAAGAACTTTGAGATAACTTTTAGAGAAAAGTTTTGTGGACGTAGCCCAGCCATTCTGGGTGAACCACATTAAAATTAGTGTCACTTTGTGGATGATATTGTACATTTCTTTGATATTGCTTTGGGTATATTGCTTTACTATTTTGAAGTATAAAGGAAAAAGTAAAAAGAGGTCTTATATTGTTCACCCCCCCCTCTCAGTATAAGCTTGTGTTCTTCATAACATTCATCCACCATGCACTGGTCATCATTACCAGGATCGTACATAGTATTCCATAAATATCATTATGCTCATTAATGTCTATGGATTTTATTATAATGTAGAAAAATATATAAATGTAATTGTAATAACTCAGAAAAACTACAAGTGCTAAATCTTACTCTAGCAACTAGTAACCAGACTTATAATTTTGAAAATGGGGCCTTATATAATGTTGCCTAGGCCATTCCAAAGTGGTTTATGAGATAATACATTATTTACAACTGCCCATATACAACTGAATACATTAATTTGGCCTTTTCCTAAGTTTAACACCTTAGAAAATTTATGCACTATTTCATTCTAAAATTACATTTCCCTTACTTTTGGATGAATTTTGGTACACCCTGTATGATTTACCACTACCCTCTATGGTTTGCTCCTCTAGTTGTATGATCTTGCTCTTTACAGTATAGTTTTCTCCTGCATGTACGATTTTTAAAACTTGAGCAAACTGTCACTTATGTCAAAACTATCAAAATTGAGCAAATCCTTGTAATCACTTCTTCCTTTGGGAGGTGGATTTACTGCCAAAATTGCTGAGGTGGTGGTCACACCTCCTCATGGGTGACCCCAAGATCATCGGTCACCTAGTAGGCCCAATAAACCAATGCAATGAATAGTTTCATTTCATATGACTATTCTAACTTTATTCCAAAAGTTACACAAGACAAAGGCATTTGTATTGCCCGAAGTCAAGAAAAGGGTATCCAAGACTGGGTCACCTGATGAGAGCCCCTTTTGTGTGTATCATCAAGCACATGGACATAACATTTAGGATTTTCAATAATTTAAGAGGGTCATCCAAGACATAGTTGAATGAAACTTGATCCATGAGGATGGTTCACTTGTTCAACCCCAACGAGACATAGGTACTCCGCTAAGGTTTGTTCCTCATTTGGGAGAGTTGATTTATGTCACTCTTCCTAAACAAGATGATTATATTTTAGTGGATAACATGCATGTTGGGGGTATCTAAGGTAGCATACCTTACCCACTATCCATGCCAAATTTGATAAGGTAAAGCAAGGTGTCTATAGGTATCATACCTCCCTCACTATCATCGAGTGGCACATACACTGGGGGTACATAGGGTAGCATACCCTCCCCAAAAATCTCCAAGGGTTTCCTGAACCACTTGGTCATGTTTGTAAAAGGATCCAAGGTTTTTTCAAAACCGCTTGGTCAATCCCAAAAGGCTCCAAGGATTTCTCAAAACCGCTTGATAAATCCCAAAAGGCTCTAAGGGTTGTCTGACCCGCTTGGTCATGTCAATCAAAGGCTCCAAGGATTTTTCAAAACCACTTGTTCAATCCTAAAATTCCTTAAGGGTTTTCTTAAAACTACTTGGTAAATCCCAAAATGCACCAAGGATTCCTAAAACCGTTTGGTCATGTTATTTAAAGGCCCCAAGGGTTTGCTTAAAACCACTTGATCAATCCCAAAAGACCCCAAGGGTTTTCTCAGAACCGCTTGGTCATCCCTAAAAGCTCCAAAGATGCTCATAAAATGTGTGGTCAATCCAAAAAGGCTTCAAAGGCATTTCGACACCGGTTGTTCACTCCTAAAGGCTCCAGGGCATGTACTCACTGTTTGGTCAAATATAAAGGCTCAAAATCCATAAAAATTTGAAAAAGCAATAAAATCCAAAAAAATGGTAAAGCATAAAATCCAAAAAAAATTAAATTTGTATTATGTATTTTAATTTACATTCACACATACATTCATTTCATCACATTACATATAGACATTCTTCATCCATGGCAGTACATAGTATAATGGATTGTATTTGTCAGTCTTACAAACAATGCCACGTTGTGTTTCAATCATACACCTCTGCATTTATCATAATCCATCATTCATGTGAGTAATTGTGTTTTTTAACACAACCCATTTTGTTGCTATGATGAATATTCTAGGATTTTCCCATCATTCAACCATACCTAGAGGTATTCTCAAGAGTTGATAGAAAGCTTGCTTTGCTTTTGCAGATGAGGTCTAGTTAGTATAGCCCTTAGCATATCAAAATACTATCAGTAATAAAAAAGTTAAACAATCCTAATAAGGACTATGGGAATATGAAGGCCAAGAAGTAGGACCAGGTATCCTGAGCTGAAAAGAGTTATTCTTGCTTATCCCCCTGTGCAGACGATATGGGAAATTTTGGCAATTGGAAAAAGGACAAGTTTATTTCCTAACCAGAATCCCTTATGATAAAATGAGCAATATCCCAGAGTGATATCCCACATCAATCCTCAATATTGATGCTCACGATTGATATCATAGATCGACATCCCATATTGATATCCCATTTTGATATCATAAGATCGATATCCTAGAAATAGTTTCCCAAAGTAAAATCCCCAAAGGAAGTTTCTAAAGAAAATTATAAAATTTAAATCCCAAAAAGTCAGATCAAATGAAGATAAAATTTGTACAAAGAAATTAAAATCAGTAAAACATACCTTGCTTAAAAAAAAGAGAAAGTACAAAATAAACAGTGAATTTTATCACTATCGTACAAAATAAATAGTGATTTTTATCTTTTTATATGAGCAAGTATCCCAAAAAATTGAAGAAAAGAAGGGAGTGAACTTGAATCCCTAAAATTGTCAGCACTATTGAACCTTACACATGATAATATTGTTGATGCATTAACACCTCACTTATGTACAGACCAATGTTTGAATGTGGAAGAGCTAGCTTCAGGTGTCCTGTATCACCTAGTGGTCTAGTCCAACTGAAATCTAAACCTAGGATTGGATAAACATATGAGGATACCTCTTGACATTAGGATATGCTTATGCTTTATCTTAATATACTCATTTGTACATAGGGATAATGAAAAGTTAGGGTCTATCCTAGCAAAAGCCTTAAATTTCAGAAGCCTAGTTTGGTCAGTATACAACTTTTGATAAGTCCACTAGGGTGTTTGAGTCTCATGGAAAACCTGAAATATTTATATAATAGCAAAAAAATACCAAAGGTCACAAACCATAAAAAATAAAAATCATTCAATCATCAAATTGCAAAGTATCGAATCTATGATACATCATTACATTGAGCACAATCAAGATATAGGATAGATACCGGATGGATATAAAAATGATATTTAGACGGACACTGACTATATTGTGCATATATTTAAAATTGCAAAAGGAATATAGGGTGACATATTATATCATTCGCATTATACTGCTTCATATCATTGCATTTCATATATGGGTGGTTAATTGATTAAATTCTTGTAATAAGAATTTTCAATTACATTCATGATTTTTACACATTTTGTGGTGTAGTCCATTAGATTGTGGGAAGGTTTTAAATGACACAATAATGATTCCCACCAGATTATAATCTCAATAAGAGAAATAAATTTAGCAAATTTGGTGATTTTCAAGCACCGAGATCAATTAAAAACTCAAAAAGTCAAATATTTTTTTTTTTAAAACAAGTCAAAAGCCAAATGCACCTTGTATTTAGTTATTTACCCTAGAAAATTGGTAGTTGTAGTGACTGATGCTCCATGCAATCCAAAGATATGAGTAAATAACCATAAGGACATTTGGGGCAAAATTATCATCGTTGATTTGATATGCTTATTTTTAATCCTGAAGAAGGCCTTCGAGGTTGGACCGCTCCACTGGAATGAGGCGTTTCATGCCATTTCTCCTATGACATATTTTTAGTAGATCATAGACAAATTGATTCAACATAAATATAATTGGAATTGTATCATTTGTATTCCCTAATAAGGCTATTGCATCCCAACCGCTCCATGAGATAGAAATGTGCAATTACTATTAACAGTTGCAATCATAAGCTGAACTAGGCCTAGCCAAGTACTAAAATGCTAAATTATAATATTTTTCATATCATTCATTATGGTCAAGTGACCTCATCACTTAATTTAATTGTCATTACCGTCATCGACTCATCACTTGAGGGGGTACTCATAATATCATAATCTTAATCAAATTCAACAGTAGATCCCTTGATCTTATCAAAATTATGTTCATCTTATGAATCATTGTCAATAGCTATCATAAGCTTACCCTTGTGCTAGGGAAAATAGCATATATGATAGTTAGTTTATATCTCTCCTCCTTTTGGTTATATAGGCCTAACTCCTATTGTAGCACAAAATCTACCTAAATGTCTGATGATGAGTGCAAGCTCTATCAAATTTAAGCCTTTCACCTAGTTGGAAGCAATGATTCGAGGATGCATGTCCTTTTGTAGGACCTGGGGAATCTAATGATGATCAGACTAATGATCATCATGCAACCTTTAGCATCATTTTAGGTGGTGTATTTTTGCTCATACGTTGTTCAATCTCACAACACATCACAAAAGAGGCATCTGTAGACACCTAAAATGCGTCATGTCAATGACGACTACTCATATGGGATATGTTACAAGACCATATGGAAGATATTGGATAGACTCCAAGATAGATCGGTGGTTTTAACCACTCAATTTGGTCTCCTTGGCCTAATAAGATCAAACCACTATTGAGACCTACGGTCTACAGTCTGAACCACTACTGACACCCATGGTTTATAGGTTAGACTATAGCTGTCACTCATGATCTAGAACTAAATTTTAGTTGGCCTTCATCCGAGCCAAATTGGTTTGAATAACCATTTGTTCTAGAAGAGGGCAGTTGAAGGACAAAATATTCCAGAGGCTTCCAATCCAACTATCCCAACCACCTCTTCTTGATCTTGGCTTCTCCATGAAGCCACCCCTATCCCTTGGGTAATCCTATAAGTACCCTTTCAAATTAGGGAAAAATATATCGAAGTGTGCATTGGATATTAAAGCAGTAAAGCCCTATAAAATTTTAGACTCACTTGAGTGTACTGAGAGAGTTTTATTGTTGTTCATGTTCCAATTCATCAAGAATCATGTCAATTTGTGCCATGGATGCCCTAAGGAGATAAAACGCCAAGAAACACAAATTCGAGCAAATGGAGGCCCAATTGTGCAATTCAACCACCAAACCAGTTAGAGGACATCAAGGTGACCCTTGACCATCAATTTGACAAGGAGGATCAAGCCCAAAACCTTGGATTTGGAGAAAAAAACTACTTTTTTTCTTGTCATGAATGACAGTTGTGATGTAAAGTGTAGACCGCTCATTGAGCCACGATTTGTAATTGATGAAAGATATCCTTATTGTTCTTTTTACATTGTATTTCACTAGGTTAGATTAAGCATATTAGTGGTTTATTTAGAATTTTAGATACTATAACTGATAGAATTAGGGATTTCACCAAGTTTACTTCATTATGGAAAATAGGACATAATTAGCTCATTTTTGTGTTATCATGCTTCATTTCATGTAATCAATCCACTAGATAGATAGTTGTACTTTCCAATTATATGTTTTAATTAATATTTTCAAGTATTGCATAGGCTTAACATGATTTATTTATTTTTTTGATTTTATTAGTGTTATGGCATCTTTATGTTCATATTCCTTAAAGGGCCTCATCATGAGAGGTTACCTATGCTATTAATGCTTTTATGTTGTTTATTGATCACAGGAAAGTAGATTCAAAGGAGATTCAACCATCCAATTTCTTCCTCAACATAGAGAAGAGGGTCAAATCCACCCTAGAGCAGTTCGTGTCACCCCGAAGGGCCTAAAACTCACATTTACCCTTGAGAGGGAATATTGATTTTCCTATTGTAATAAGAGTATCAAAATGGTATCCCTAAGAGAGATGTAATTGTAAATGGAATTGGCTTCTTTATAATAGAATAAAAGTGTTTTTCTTCTTCCCATTTGTTATCAATTTCACATGCATCTACTTTGTTTCTTTTATTTCATTTTACACAATATGAAGCATAGGTGTGAGGCCATTTCGGTGGTCACACACCTTATTTATCCTTTTTTAATCAAGCAAAAAATATAACTTCAATAAATCCCTAAGAAACTTTATTTCCACTTTCAAAATATAAGATATATGCCTTTTAAACCATACACAAATCACCCTCTAAGAATTAAATTTATACACACATTACAATAAAACAAAATTATTTCTTTATACACCTTATTCCTCCACTACTTAATTAAACCAACTTTTTACCTTTTACAATATCAAATAACCAGTGAAATATTTTTCTCATGAAAGCATTGATTATTCAAAATATTTTTGCATACCTCACAACATAGGCCAGCAAAATATATTTCAAAAATTTGGCACGAACCTCAACACCACACACTTATGAACCACACAAGAATCGAACTTACAACCTCTTCCTACACAATACCCTAGCCACGGTTAGGCTACTAGTTGGGCTACCCCAGTAGGTGAGATACACAATGTGTGCACCCATAAAAAAAACCTCTTCGTTGTTCCTACCAAATGAACCACATCTTCTGCACAACAAAAACCAACTCCACGAGATTTGACCCAGTGCACTCTGGTTTGGTAGCACCTTAGATCCATCTAGGTATCCAGTTGGACCAGCCACTTGGTTGGGATTCAAACCAGTGGTACTTCCTCTTGTTCACAAATTGTTGTCCTCAAAAAAATGTGTCCTCTCTTCTCAATGAGCTTCGTAGAACCAACACACGAGAGAAAATGATTTCACTCTGAAAGCATGGACATCACAATAATATTTCGCATCTCCAAAAATATTTTTATCCAAATGAATTTGATAAGGTATTTATAAATGTTTACCTCCTTCTTTGAATGACGTTGATGCTTAAAAAAAATTCTTTTAAACTCATAAATGTTTACCTCCTTCTTTGAATGACGTTGGTGCTTCATGAGAGAAATATTATATATATTTTAAACCTTACTTCATAACCGTTGGTGCCAATGAAATATGTTGTATATTATAATATTAAAAATATTATAATTATTTCCTTTTGAATCTTGGGCTTCTCTTATTTTATGAAAGTTTAAAACTTTGTATAATATTTAAAAAACAAATATTATAAACATTTTTTTTGCCTTTAAACCTTGCAAACCTTTTCTTTTTCCTTGCTCTGAGATAAACCTTGCCTTGCAATATTATCCAACCATAGAAGAATATTTCTACCATACCAAGATCTCTTTGACATCAACCTTTTGACATCAATCCTTTGACATCAATGACAACACAATATGCTCAATATTTCCAACAATCTCCCCCTTTGTCATTGATGGAAACCCTTACTAACAATATTCCTTTTTTTGCAACTGGATTCCAAAATTGCTCCCCCTAAGAAGCTGCTCCCCCTTACTGAATTCTCTCCCCCTTACTAAAAACTCTCCCCCTTTGATATAAATGGCAAAGGGACTCCTTTGGGGCTAAAAATAAGACTCTTAGCTCAGCCCCCTCACCACCTCCTCTCCTTGAGGTGATCAATTTTGGGGTGGGAGTAAATCTACTCCCAACTTACAATGCTCTTCTCCTTTCTCAACTTTATTTTTCCACTCCTTTGTAGTCATACCCTTTTGATCCTTTTGAGTGTCCATGTTCTTGCTTGTCTTTGGAAGTTCTAGAAACTCTGTTCTACACCACTTAGCCTTATGCCCAAAATTATTACAATTGTAACACCTGATGTTGTAGTTCCTAAATGGTGTAAATGACCTAAAATTTCCTTTGGTGAAGCCATAATTATTTCTGCCATGAATCCTGCAATGTATAGCTTTGTGACCAAAATGATTACATGAGAAACAATGTCCCTGGAAGAAATATTCATCTTGTCTTGAAAAATATGGTCTCTTGGTCCTTTCTTTGCCTTCTCTTTGATGATCCATGTTTCTTGTTTGTGCATTATTTTCTTTCTCAATGATGCTTCCACTCCTCAACTTATCAACATAGGTCTTAGGTTCTTCTTCAATATCTTCCTCTGAGACTTCCTTTTATTTTGAGCTTGGCTCCTCTTTTTGTACCTCTTGACCTTCTTCATAGCCTAGTCTTGTTTTGATAAATGAAGATCTTTGTGCTTTGATAATTTTATCCAAAGCTTTTGAACTTTTCCCAAACTTGTGCAGCTTATCCTTAGAATATTTCACTTCCATCCTTAGAGAAATCACTTCATGTTCTAATATTTCACATTCTGACTCTTTTAACTCTAATTTTTCAACCATAACTTCTTTAAATCTCCTTGCCTTAACTTTTAAGTTTTTGAGATCTTGTAGAAGCTTTTCCTTTATTTCCTCATCTTCTTGAACTTGAGCCTTCAATCTTGAGTTCTTCTTTCTAACTCTTTTCAACTCTCTGAGAGCAACAATAAGTTCCTCTTCTAGGTCAACTATGGCTTCTTCTTCTTTTTCTGAATCTTCCTCTAGGTCTTCAATTATAGGAGCATATTATTTTTTCTTCTACTTGGTCAGAAACATCTTCTACTTGATCTTCAATAGGAGTGTCCTCTTCCTCTTCTATTGCCAAAAATAGAATCTCTTATTTTTCACTGTCTAAGAAGATTTCATCATTGTCACTTGAAGCACTGCTTGCTTCTCCAACATAGAAACTCTTCTTGTGCCTTTGAAAACTCTTCTTTTCATGCTTGCCTTGACCATACTTATTTTTTTTTCATACCTAAATTTTATTTCTTCCTTTTTCTTATAATCCTGTTTCTCTTCATTGCTACTACTTCCAGATTGTGGAAAATTAGATGCATAGTGACCAAAGTTACCACAATTAAAACACTTCACAGTATTCATATCTTTGTGTTTTCTTGAGTCCTTCCTATTTCTTCTCATATAGTTAGCTTCTTCATTACTACTTGACTCATCACTTGATTTTGGTTTCTTATATTTTGTCTTCTTTGAAACTTTGAATGCTACCTTTTTCTTGGAATTTTGATATTTTTATGTCCTCATCTCATAACCTATGAGTATTCCATGTAACTCATCCATTATCAACTTATTGAGATCCTTCATCTCTTCTATTGCTGAAACCTTTGCATCATACCTCATAGGGAGTGATCTTAATACTTTCTGAGCAACACTAGAGTCCTCAATTTCAAATCCAAGTCCATGCATGGTATTAACAACTTCATCAACACGAAGTAAGTATTTAGCAATATCTTCCTCATATTTCATCTTCAATTCTTCAAACCTCCTCCTGTGAGTTTGAAGTTTTGCCAACTTAACCTTTCTATCTCCTTCATATGTTTGCTTCAATTTATCCCATATTTATTTTATTGATTTGCATTGCATAACTTTCACAAACTCTTATTCATGTAATCCACTTAAGATTCCATTCATAGCCTTGGAATTATTTACATATAGTTGCTTGCCATCCTTATCTATGGGAGGAGTAGTTGTAGGTTTGAACCCATCCTCAATAGATTGCCATGTTTCATATCCTTGTACCATAAAATAAGTCTTCATCCTCATACTCCAGAAGGTATAATTATTCCCATCAAAAATTGGAGCCTTATTTGTTGAAGATCCATTCTGAGAAGCCATCTATGTTCCTATAAGATCTTCCTTCAAGTTGTTAGACATTTTTTAAGGAACCTACTCTAATACCAATTGAATAACACAAGCTTATAATGAGAGGGGGGTGAACAATATAAGATAAACTTTTGTTTTTCTTTCCAAAACAATATTATCCAATGTTATCAATTGCACCATCTTTCCAAAGCAATATTAACCAATATCATCAATAGTAGTAGCAAAGTAATGCACATATCATCACACACAATGAGAGACACAAATTTAACGTGGTTCACCCAATGTGGGCTACGTCCACAGAGAAAATATTTCTTATAAATTTTCTCAACAAATATCTTGGGAACCAAATCCCTATTACAATGTTTATGGACCTCTTTCCAAAGGAGACACCAATCCCCTATGCTCAAGTTTGTGGATCTCTATCCATAGGATAACTCTATCCCCTTAACTCTAGTTTATGGACCTCTATCCATAGGAGAACTCTATCCCCTCAACTCTAGTTTGTGGACCTCTATCCATAGGAGAACTCTATCCCCTCAACTTTGGTTCATGGACCTCTATCCATAGGAGAACTCTATCCCCTCAACTATAGTTCATGGAATTTTATCCATAAGAGACACATATCCTTTTTGCTTTGGTTTATGGAACTATATCCATAGGATACACCTCTCCTCTATGCTCCAAGCCTACTCACGAGGCTTACTCAGGTATACTCACAAATTTGTTAGGCAAATCAACAATAAACCATTATATTCCATGAAATAAATAATACAATGTTGGCTCCAAATAGCCCATATAAAATGGATCTATGAACTAGAACAATCCCAAGTTACAAGATGCTAATGAACGATAGTTCACGCATATCCGCCTGATAAAAAATATAATAAAAATAGGTCTAAACTATAATAGACACTAACATCCCCCCTTTATTACATTATTTTTTACTACATAGAGAGCTACAAAACAATTCAAATTTGACACGTGCAAGTGTCTTAGTGAAAATATTTGCAACTTGAGCATCAATGGAGATGTACTGAAGCTGAATTCAATGCTTTGGAACTTCATCTCAAATGAAGTGATATTGTGTGTCAATGTGCTTGGTTTTCTCATGATGCACTGGATTCTTAACAAGGTTCAAAACACCTTGGTTGTCGTAGAACAAGTGTATTGGAGATTTTTATGGATGACCCATACTTGTAAAAATGCGACGTAACCATATCACTTCACACACAGCTTCACGTGTGGTGCAATATTGTACCTAGGTAGATGAGATATCAACCACCTATTGATTCTTGTTGTGCCAAGAGACAAGACTAGATCCAAGATAAAATATATATCCTAAATTTGACTTATGATCACCATATGACCTAGCATAGTCAGAGTTCGTGTATCCTTGCAAGAAAAATTTGTCATTCTTCTTGTATTCTAGGCCATATTCCATAGTACCATGGACATAGTGAAGAACACATTTTGCTACTTTCCAATGAGTGGTCTTAGGCTCCTACATGAACCTCGAAAGATAGTTGACAACAAATACGATATCTGGCCTAGTGTTTGTCAGATATATGAGACTCCCAATCAACTGTCGATAGAGAGTACCATCTACCTGAGGTGAATCATCATATCATGATAATTGAAGTCCTGATTCCATCACAGTTGCCATCGGCTTGCAATCAATCATGTGATATTTTTCTAACAATGTCTTAGCATATTTTTTCTGAGACACTTTGATGTAGTTCTCCTTATGGCTCACTTCCATACCATGACAATAATGGAGAAGTCAAAGATCTGTCATCTCAAAATATTTACACAAGTCTCTTTTGATAGCAAAGATCATTTTTTGAACTCCCTGTAATGAGCAGATCATCCACATAGAGTACAAGAAACACTATCTCAGAATCTTATTTCTTGAAATAGAGGTTTGTATCTGACATACATCTCTTAAATCCATGTTGTAGGAGGTGATTATCCATTTTTATATACCAAGCTCGAGGATCTTGTTTTAAACCATACAAGGATTTGACCAACTTGCACACTTTCTAATCTTGGCCTTCCACTTCAAATCCTTCATGTTGTGTCATGTAGACTTCCTCTTGGAGATCATCATTCATAAAATCAATCTTGACATCCATATGGTTAACTTTCCACCCATATTGTACTTCCATAGCACAAAGAACTCGAATGGTGGTCATCCAAGCAATAGGTGTAAAATTTTCTTCATAGTCAATGCCTTCCTATTGTGCATAGCCCTTTGCAACAAGGTGGACCTTATGCTTATCAATTGTACCATATACCTTATACTTGACCTTGTACACCCATTTGCAGCCAATGGGATTCTTTTTGTGTGGCAGATTGACAAGCTCCCAAGTTTTGTTCTTTTTTGGAGACTTATACTCAGCATCCATTGCAACCTTCCATTGTGGCTCACTAAGAGCATATTGTACTAAAGCAAGTTAATGTTAATTCATTTAAGACATAAACACCCTATCATAATCTATATCCATATCCTATGTTTCTCTCTGGATCTACAAAAATGTCCTAAAAATATTGATAAATATCATCAACCTCAATAGTTTTTATTACTGCTCTTTCCTATCGAGCCATACTGCGAGTATGAGGTCTATCCAAAGTTAAATTTTGTAGAGAGGATAACTTTCAGTCCCTGATTGTACTTGTATACTATTTTGGATTCTTCATCTCTGGTGATGAAGAAGATAAAGAAGTAGAAGGACCTCCAGTATTTGGTGATGAAGGAAACTTCTCATCTTTAGATTCCACAAGATCTAGGTATACATCAGATGTGCTTTGTGATGTGAAAGCCTCATAAAAAACAATATCTCTACTAACATGGATCTTCTTGGTCAAAGTATCAATCAAAAAATAACCCTTAGAGTGTTCATCATAGCCAAGAAGAATACATTTAAATGTCTTCTCATCTAGCTTTTTCCTTTTCTCTTTCGGTATGTGCATGAAAGCTTTACATCCAAAAATGTGAAGATGAAATATGGAGGGTTTTCAACCACTCCATGCTTCCTTTGGAGTCATTCCTTTTAGGGCCTTTGTCGGTGCCCTATTCAATAGATATACAATAGTGGTGACAAATTTTTCCCAAAAATGCTACCCAATACTAGCTCATGTGAGCATACAATGAACCATTTCCATGATAGAATGGTTCCTTCTCTCAGCAAATCCATTTTTTTGAGGAGTATAAGTAGTAGTTAACTGTCTCATGATCCCATGTGTAGTCAAGAATGCAAAAAAATATTTAGAGGTAAACTCCCCCCTCGATCTGAGTGGAGGGTCTTTATAGAATTCTTTGACTCCTCAACAGATTTCTTGAATTGTTGAAAGAAACCAAAGGTCTCAAACTTTAGTTGGAGAAAGAAAACCCACATCTTTCATGAGTAGTCATCTACAAACAATTGAAAATACCTCTTCCCCCATAATTTTTTGGTGTGAAAGGATCGCACAAATCATTGTGAATCAACTCCAAAGGTTTTTTTGCTCTTGTAGAGCTCTTCTCAAAAGGTACTCTATGTTGCTTTCCTACCAAGAAGTCAGAGCACACTGGCAATATGGAAGAAAGGGAAGGAAGACCCTTTACCATCTCATACTTACTTAGCTCAAGTAAGTAGCCAGAACTAAGATGACCATATCTCTTGTGCCATAGGGAAGTGGCCTCCTTGGTAGAGACTGTCATGGAAACATGAGGAGTAGAGATATCATCTAAGGCAAACATTCCATGCTTATATGAAGCTTTTGCAATGTTCTTACCCCTCATGGTAATAGAAAAACACTTATTGCCATACTCAAAATGAAAATTCACAACCATATATTTATACAAAATCTGTGTGACTAATAACAAATTGTTCACAAATCCTGGAACATAGAGGACTTTTCCAATCTGACACTTACCATCAGGAAGAGTGACTTAAACTATACCTTCTCCCTGAACCTTGTAGGTTTTTTCATAAGTAATAGTGACAGGTTTGCCCTCTTTGGCCTCAAATGATTCAAACCATGATTTGTCACCATTCATGTGTTTACTAGCACCAGAATCGACATATCATACATGATCCTTCTTCTTGGAGGCTATGGTAGTCATGATCACCTTATCTTCCCACTCATAATCTGAGTTAGATTCTTCAACAACAACATTCACCTTGGGTTGCTTGTTCTTATTTTGTGGTTTTTTTTGGCCTTTCTGTTTAGATTGCTTATTCTTGTGCCAACACCTATTGGTGTCATGGTTGTATTTATCACAAATTTTACAATATATTTTCATTTGTTGAGGTTGTTTCCATTTTTAATATTTGTGAGAATTTCCTTCTTTCTAAAAAATTACCCTTCTTCTTAGAACCCTTCCTATTGGAGTATAGGGTTGTATTAGAAGAATCATCTCTTTGAAGTTGGCGTGCTATTGACCAACTCAATAAAGGTAACTTTTCTCTGTGAAACCTAAAGTGAGGTGATCAACACCTTGTAATAATTAGGTAAATCTCTCAATACTACTGAAGTAAGGAGCTTATCATCTATAGTTTCTCCCAAAGAACTCAATTTTACTTTCAACTCAAACACTCTGCATAGAAAGAGTTCAACTATCTCACCCTACTTCATACTCAAACTATGAAGTTGATATTGAAGGTAAAGAATGGTGGAATCATTATTTCCCTCATAAATGGTTTGAAGGGCATCCCATGCCTCTTTACCATGTTCTTTGTCAACAATGTGAGGTTGAACTTCATCTAAAATAACAAGCAAGATGAGCACTCTTGCTCTACTATCTTTATTGTCAAATGCTATCTGATCTGTAGTTGGAGTTGTAGCTGCTATTGATCCAGCTACTGGTGAAGGTCTTGTTATTGTTCTAGAAACAACATCCCATAAGTCTTCCATGACAAGGATAGCCTTCATCTTGTTTTTCCATGGTGTGTAATTGGGACCTTTCAATAACTAATGAGCATTAGTCATTAACTTTGCATCCATAGTGAGGGTTCCTTATAATACCAAATGGTCCCCCTTTCTATATACCTTAATTATAGGCCTTTATACCATACAAAATACCCACCCTTACGTGAGGGAGACTATAGGTAATTTTAGAGATTATACGATATGTGGTACTTAGGCGGTACTGAAAGGGAATCATCTCATTGATGGAACCTACCATAGAAAGTTATCAATCCTCATGTGTGGGGCGTAACTTCCCCTAAACACTTTGGATTTTAGAACATTCGTCAAGATTTACACCTAAATACAAGAACGATTAGGGTAGTGGAATGGAGTAAAAAAATAGCAAAATGGTAAACTTATATCTCCTTGAATATTGATAGAGAATAAGCTCAGACGTCGTTTTGGCAGCTATATTAGGTAGCGGATATAGTAGTCCGATCACGACAACATTACCTGTAAGTGCAGACCAGAGGTATCACAAATACCGAATGTTGTAGTGCAATAAATTGCACGGATGGGTTCAAATTTTGGGGACTTATTAGTGCTTGATTTTACTTAATGAAGTATTGCAATATGGAAAGAAATGCAACATACATCAAAAAGTTCCCACAAAAAAAATGAACCTAAGGTGTCGGTTTCCACCAAAAATGCACCTTATTACAAATGCCAATTTGTATTTTTCAATGCTAAAACAATTACTCACTATCCCCCCTGAATTTTACAGATTTTGAAAAAAAAATATTTTTACCCCCTTGTTAAGTGTGACAAAAATTTTCCTAAATGTTTTAAAAAAAAAAATTAATTAATTAAATAATCTCCTTTTACAAAAAATATTTCAAATAGTTTATTTTTATTTAAAATATTTTTTTAAAATAAAATAAAAGATTTAATTAAACTTTAGAAAAAAAATTAAAAAAACATTAAGAAAAAAATGAAACAATTTTAACAAATAAAATAATTACCTTATAGGGGCGGGGGGTCGGAGGGATTTGATCCCTCAACCTCTTTGTTGTGGGTGCCTTACGCCCAGACTGCCAGCTAGTCGAGCTATGCTGCTCGACAAGAGTAAGGGGGAAGCGCCCCTTACTTCTACTTCTTCGGGTTGGTGGGCTTGGAAGAGCACCGCTCGATAATGACTCCTCTATGGGCGGTGTGATGGTGGCAGCTCCATTCCACTTTGCAAAAATTTTGCAACCCTCGAATGCTTCTGATCATGAACGATTCTGCTCTCGAATGTATCTTCCCTCAAATGCTTTTGCTCAGAACCTCACCTTTGCAACACGAACGCTTCTCTACGCAATGTGATGGCTTATGGTGGAAGAAATGGTTGATAAGATGGGATCTGAGGGCTTGTACAAAATTTCAATCCAACAAAAATAGTCACAAATCCAAGTTAGATCCATCCATGGCATAAAAAAACAATCTCAGTGACACAAATCATAATGAAAAATTTAGTTGAATTTCTCAGGTTGACGTCATGGGGAGGAGGGTGATGCAGTTTCAAAAAAATGCAAACTCATTATCCCACGTGTGGGGTTGGGCATAATGGGGGGTATAAAACATGCAACCCTCACCTAAGAGGGTGTCTCCTCTCAAGAAGACTGTGCTTGAGAGGGTGGTGGGGCTTCTCTCGCATGCGACCACCTTGGCTACCACATTGGGAAGGTTATCATCGTTGCTCTCCTCCCATTGCTTGTTGCCTCTCATTGTCGTATCTCACTCCCTCCTTAGCTACCACCCTTTGTTTTGCATGTCGTTACCATAATTTTTGGATTTGCCATTCTAGCCTACATTGGTTACCATGCTTGAGTTGGCCTATCCGACCTACATTGGTTGTCGTGTCACATTCGATTTGACCTATTCGACATGTGTCTCTTGTGGTATGCTATCTCGAGAGGCATGTAGGTTCTAATTTTCCTCTAGTGGTGCACTGCCTTGAGAATACAGATCAGCTCTTCGAGAAGTAATCGAGGGAAGGCATAAAATAGTAACCTTGCTTTGATACCATATCAAGAAAATCAACAATAAACCATTGTTTTCCATGAAATAAATAATACAACATTAGCTCCAAATAGCCTGTATAAAAATGATCTATGAACTAGAACAATCCCAAGTTACAAGATGCTAACAAATGATAGTTCATGCATATCCACCTGATAACAAATGTAATAAAAATAGGTCTAAACTATAATAGACGCTAACAAAATTTACTTTCAACTCTATTTCAAATCTACACACACTACATGCACAAATCTATCTCAACTTTATTCTAAATTTGCACACATTACATGCACAAATATATCTCAAATTTATCCCAAATATGCATATATTACATGCACAAATATGTCTCAACTCTATTCCAAATATGCACACATTACATGCACAAATATATCTCAACTCTATCCTAAATCTGCACAAATTACATGCACAAATATATCTTAACTTTGTCCCAAATATGCACACATTACATGCACAAATCTATCTCAACTCTGTTCTAAATATGCAAAAATTATATGCACAAATCTATTCCAAATCTATTCCAAATATGCACACATTACATGCATAAATCTATCTCAACTTAGTTTCAATTCTTCTCATAGGACTTGCTCAAATCAGCCTCAAAAACTTGCTTCAAATCTTCTCACAAGACTTGCTCAAATCTACCTCAAAAACCTGCTTCAAGTCTTCTCACAAGACTTGCTCAAATCTACCTCAAAAACCTGCTTCAAGTCTTCTCACAAGACTTACTCAAATCTACCTCAAACTTATTTCAAGTCTTCTCACAATACTTGCTCAAATCTACCTCAAACTTGTTTTAAGTCCTCACAAGACTTGCTCAAATCTACCTCAAACTTGTTCTCAATTCTGCTCAAGACTGCTCATCACTCATGCTCAAAACAACTCATAACACATGCTCAAAATAGCTCATAACACATGCTCAAAACAACTCATAAACACATGCTCCAATCAAAGTACTTAAGATATATTCTACCTAGAATTCTTGTTCATGAATACATAGAAAATGATATGCAATACAATTTCATAATATGTTATTTCCAAATATCACTCAAGACCACTACACAAATTGCTTCACAAAATTACCCTATAACCTTTGCAAATTTATCTCAATATCAATCAAATCTAGTGCATAAATTTACTTCACAAAACTGTCCTATAACCTTTGCAAATTTATCTCAATATCAATCAAAGCTAGTGCATAAATTTACTTCACAAAATTATTCTTCGTTCCTTGCAAATTTTCTCTCAAATATCAAACATAATAATGCACAAATTTGCTTCACATAACTGGTCTCTAAAACTTTCCCATTCACATTCAACATCACTCACATCAATGCCAAAATGCTTCACAAATTATTTCAACAAGAGTGTACAATTTGTTCTCAAAACCCTAGCACAAGTGTTTCCAATTTCATTCAACAATGAAGCTCAAATAACTCTCAAAGTCTAGCTCATATATTTCCAATAATGCATACAAGTTTAATCCTTATTTCTCCACCTTATATCATAGAAATGCTTTCCTAAAAGCACAATCATCTTAAGAAGAATTGAAAGTACCATACCTAAAAAATGCTTTGAAGAAAATGTGCTCTCAAAACCTGTTTCTAAATAATTTCCTCTTTGCCACTTCAAGAGGTTAGCAAATATTTTTTTCAAAACAATCACAAAAACCTTTACTCAAATATGTGCTCAAAGACACTCTATAATTCCTTTTTAATATTTAAAAGATAAAGCTTTGAATTTTTAAGACTAAAAACCTCAAACTTCTCTTTTCTAAGGTGTGCCAAAATACAAATATCAATAGACTTAACTTACACCTTATTTCTCCTTTCTTAAGCAAGCAAAAATTATAACTTCAATAAATCCCTAAGACACTTTATTTCCCCTTTCAAAATACAACATATATGCCTTTTAAACCATACACAAATAACCCTCTAAGAATTAAATTTATACACACAATACAATAAAAAAATATTTCTTTATACATCTTATTCCTCCACTACTTAATTAAACCAACTTTTTACCTTTTACAATATCAAATAACCAGTGAAATATTTTTCTCATGAAAACATTGATTATTCAAAAATTTTGCACATGCCTCACAACATAGGCCAGTGAAATATATTTCAAACATTTGGTAGGAACCTCAACACCACATGCCTGCAAACCACACAGGAATCAAACTTACAACCTCTGCCCATGTACACCCTGGCCATAGCTAGGTTACTAGTTGGGCTACCCCAATAGGTAATATATATAGTGCGTGCATCCAAAAAAAAAAACTCTTTGCTATTCCTTCCAAACGAACCACATCTTCTACCTAGCAAAAATTAACTCCATGAGATTTGACCTGGTGCACTCTGGTTTGGTAGCACCTTAGCTCCAGCTAGGCATCCAGATGGACCAACCACCTGGTTGGGATTCAAACCACTGGTACTTCCTCTTGTTCACAAATTGATATCCTTAAAAAAAAATTTCCTCTCTTCTCAATGAGCTTTGTAGAACCAACGCATGAGAGAAAAATATTTCACTCTAAAAGCATGGACATCACAACAATCTTTCGCATCTCCACTCATAATTTTTATCCAAATGAATTTTATAAGTAGGGTTATGCATAAGAGGTCGGTTCCAAAATGTATTTATAAAAAAATGGTGAATCAATTTTGAAATCCAGGTGAATAGTATCCAAACGCATGTAGAAGGTTCAATATTATTAAGGGCAATGGTGTAAATTAAAACTTAAAATGGTCAAATTATTATAAAATTTGGGTGAATCAACCAAAAAAAATTTGCATCCACAAATTTTTGACTAATGGGCCCTGGTCAAGGGTCCCAATTATTAGCCATTTACAAATTTCAAAAATCCTAATTTTATCCAATTTGGTGATAAATAGCCACTATGCATAACCCTGTCGATAAGGTATTTATAAACGTTTACCTCCTTTGAACGACGTCGACACTTTAAAAAATTATTTTAAACTCTTAAAAATTTTCCTCCTTCAAATGATGTCGACACTTCATGAGAAATATTATATATATTTTTAAACCTTGCTTCATAACCGTTGGTGCCAATGAAATATGTTGTATATTATAATATTAAAAATATTATAATTATTTCCTTTTGAACCTTGGGCTTCTCTCCTTTTATGAAACTTTAAACCTTTGTATAATATTTAAAAAATAAATATTATAAACCTTTTGGTTACCTTTAAACCTTGCAAACCTTTTCTTTTTCCTTGCTCTGAGATAAACCTTACCTTGCAATATTATCCAACCATATCTAATCATATAAGAATATTTCTACCATACCAATCTCTCTTTGAAATCAACTTTTTGACATCAATGACAACATAGTAAGCTCAATATTTCCAACATGTTTAGGCTCTAGACAACCCCTATCAAAATCCTTGAGTTTGACCTCTGCGAGCTTCAGATGCACCATTTTCCACTTTAGAAAATAATTTTAGCCTTAGGTAAACTTGGTTTGTAGAGAAAATTGTGCACGACGGTGAGACAGTATTATTGGACTCTCTATGGAACCCTTGTTGCAATCACCTCATTTTCACAACTTTGAATCGATCTAACCTGGGCTTAATACCTTGGTTGAAATCATCCTTTGCATATTTGGAGATGTTTTGTGAGGTTGGGTAACTTTTGGTGAGGTCCAAGACCTCTATGAGATGGTCCCTAAGTGGCCAATGCACCCTGGCTTGTGCTCAAAACCACTCAGGTAGAATCCTCTTAAGAGGACTTATGTGAGCATTTTCCCACATGGGACATACTCGGGTGAAGCATGAGCTTCAAAGGGAGATATGCTCCCTAAAGCTTATAGACCACTATGTAGTGGTCTATTGGTTGATCCACTTGGTGGATGATCAGTGCAAGTTGGAGTTACATAAAGCATTTTTGTTGATGACATTTGTTACTTCAACCACTCTCTAATGATTCTAGATTGATGGGTATGTTGTCCTTAATTCAATGCCACCTAGTATTCATGATTGCTTGGTTTGAATTCCTTGTGCACCTAGTATTGGGTGACCACCATGACCATCGAGTGGTGGTCACTGAGCACGTATTGGGATGCTTTAGATAGGTAGCTTTGATTAGTTTTAGATTAGGTGGATGCCCATTCTAATATTACTATGCGATACTCTACTTGGTTGGGTTGGTCTCTGTTTATTGGTTGAGTCTAGTTGTGTGCCGGATTATGAGGTATGAAGTGAAAAAAAGAGAAATCCTCCTTTTAACTTATATTAATTAGAATGAGAGTTTGGCTATATTTTATTGAAATAATATTAGTTATTATCAAATGAAATAAGATATTATCTTTTAAAGGATATAAGCATAGGGTTTGTCTATATTTGATTGAAATAATATTAGCTATTATTAAATGAAAAAGGAGATTATATTTTATAAGATATAAACATAGGGTTTGGTTATATTTGATTGAAATAATATTAGCTATTATCAAATGAAATAAGAGATTATGTTTTAAAAGATATAAACATAGTTTTATATGGTTATGTTTCAAAGGATAGAAACATAGTTTATGTTGCAAGTTCATAGATTATGTTCAATGAATAGAAACATAGTTTATATTGTAAGTTTGTAGATTATGTTTAATGGGACATGACATAGTTTATATCAAAAGGTTATAGATTAGGTTTTAATGGAAATGAACATAGTTTGTACTGAGATTTAAATATTATGTTTTGAAGGTAACCAATCATAGTTTATATGGAGTTCTATAGACTATGTTTTAACGGAAATGAACATTGTTTATATTGAAAGATAGATTATGTTATAATATGGTTTAACATAGTTTATATGGAAGGAAATGTAGATTATATTATTAGATGGTTTAACATAGTTTATATTGAATTAATATAAATTATGTTATAATATTGATGAACATAGTTTATGTTGAAGCAAAAATAGATTATGTTATAAGATGGTTTAACAGAGTTTATATTAAAGAACTATAGATTATGTTATAAGATGGTTTAACATAGTTTATATTGAAGGAAATATAGATTATGTTATAAGATGGTTTAACATAGTTTATATTGAAGGAAATATAGATTATGTTATAATATGGTTTAACATAGTTTATATTAAATAACTATAGATTATGTTATAAAATGGTATAACATAGTTTGTATTGCAAATATAGATTATGTTAGAATGTGATTAACATTGTTTGTATTGTAAAGTTATGAACTATGCTAAGTATGCTAGTATAGTTTGTATTGATATGAAAATAGACTAGGTCTAACTAAGGTAATGTAGCTTATGTACAAATAGATTTAGATTATTGATTTAAATAAAGTTATAGATTTAGATTATTGATTTAAATAAAGGTATGGGACTTTAGTTAGTTTGACAAAATAAATTGGATTATTGAATTAACTAAAGGTATGGGACTTTAGTTAGTTAGATAAATGAAATTGGATTATTAATTTAACTAAAGGTATGGGATTTTAGTTAGTTTGATAAATGAAATTGGATTATTGATTTAACTAAAAGTATGGGAATTTAGTTAGTTTGATAAATGAAATTGGAATATTGATTTAACTATAGGTATGGGACTTTAGTTAGTTTTGATAAATGAAATAGAATTATTGATTTAACTAAAGGTATGGGACTTTAGTTAGTTTTATAAATGAAATTGGACTATTGGATTAATTAAAGGTATGGGACTTTAGTTAATTTGATAGATGGAAATGGAAATATTCTTATGTATAAGTGAGTACCGATGTTATGAATACATTAGGCCCTTAGGGATGTACTACTCCTCTAATAGACTAGGAGGAAGGAGCTACTCCTAGAGAAGCAATCATAGAATCTGTTATGTGGATTAAAAGAGCAATTTATGTTAAAGTCATATGAACTGACTTCATACGCATTGTATTGGCATATGTTTAGGAGAAAGGTATTATGGCGTCCTTGTATTTGTAAAGACCAAAACTTATGAAATAAAGAAAATATTTGAGGTTGGGTTTTCTCAAAAGGGTTTTTCCCAATATAAATACTGTGTTATGGGTATTTTTTATATTTATTTCTATTTGCTTTAATGTATCTCTTTAATGTGATTTTCCATATTTTATTTTAATGTATCTCTTGCTAGTTGATTCCTATGTTTGAATTGAATATATGTGTAGTAGATATTTTTTTTATCTGATCTAATTAGATAAAGTTTGTGGTTGTTAGTATGGGATGGTGTTTGATGTTGTTAATTAATTAAAAAAATAATAGTTAATAGTGACATCCCCTAAACTAGTTTGGTTTTAGGGGTGTTACATATAGTATCACAACATTAAGGCATAGGACTAGATGCTTTTGTGAAAGGAAATCTAGAATATGATGGAATAGAGGTTTCATTGGAATGTATTAAGGTTTAGGTATATTTCTATGCATACCCTTTCTTAGTTAAGTTGAAGTCAGAAAGACCTTGAACTACCAGTTGCTTGAAGTCAAAGCATGTAGTCATGGGACTATAAGCTTCTCTATATAAGGATATAGGTATGACGAGCTAAAATATTCCTTGGATAAGCTAAGGATTGGTCCTAGAAAAAGCAACTTTACTCTAGTATACTATCTTGCGTAAAGCAAGCATAACCTTAACCATTTGTGAATGAAAGAAGATAAAATGAGATAGATGACTTTAGCTATCTCAAGTGAGATAGATAGATTGAGTCAACTCATAGCAAAGGAGATATATGACTTTAGCTATCTCAGGTGAGATAGATGGATTGAGTCAACTTATAACAAAAATGAGATAGATGACTTTAGCTATCTCAGGTGAGATAGATGGATTGAGTTAGCTCATAGCAAAAATGAGATAGGTGACTTTAGCTATTTTATCAATAATATGAGATAGATGGATAGATTCAACTCATAGTAAATATGGGATGGATAACTTTAGCTATCTCATTGATAAATGTGAGATAAATAATTTGAGTTAGCTCATCATAGGTGAATTTATTAATTTTGGTTAAGTTAATCATACTTAAGAATAGATGCAGAGTTATATTATTTAGATTTGAGCTTGCTTATCTAAAGAGGAGTAGGTAGAAAGTCTACTCTAAATAGGAATATGGGATATTCTCCTTAAATTGATTAAAGAGTAAACCAAATTTTGAGTTTAGTAAACACTCAAGGACATAAAGAATCTATCTAGAGAGTAAATTTTGAAACTAGGAAGCAAGAAAATCCAGCATAGTTTCAAACCTTAAAGAAGGCATACAATAGTCTGACTTGAAATCCCTTGGATTTAATAGAACAATTCAAGGAAATTCAATCTCTAGGTGAGAGTTGCGATAAAATTCAAGATAAAAATAATGGAAATTTTATAGAAAGTGGGGTTTTAGCAGAGATGATGAACTCTTGTGTTTTAAATATGGGTTTTTCCTATCCAAAATTGGTAGTTTGAGGTGATGTGTTATGCATAAATAGCAATGTTTTCCTTTTTATCTCACCTTTCAGGTACACAAACATGGGAAATTAGGAATAAAACCTTGATTTAGATATATTTGGAGAAGGATGTTACTACTTATGTTTCTCAAATGATTAATATTGCATCTCTCATAAAGTGAATGTAATGCTGATATTTGCAAAGGATGAGAAAATCTTGTTTAAACTCGATAGAATGAAAGTTAGACATTGTCCTTGATCATTCAACTTTGTGTAGCAAGATGTTTTGTAGAAAACACCTGAGATGATGTTTAGCTTTAGGGGTAGGATGTCATGACCCTCCCTGGTGGGCCTTAGGGCATAGAAATCATGTAATGATTAAAGATAACATGTACATATTTTTATTGTAAGTAAGCAACTATACAATTATAAAAATGACCCTAAGGACTATTATATATGTATAATAGTAGAATAACATATTATAAATAAAAGGGTTTATTTATAATATAGACTATTATATATAATTATAATAGGAGAATAAAATATTATAAATAAAAGGGTTTATTTATAATATAGACTATTATATATAATTATAATAGGAGAATAAAATATTATAAATAAAAGGGTTTATTTATAATATAGACTATTATATTTTTAATAGGGGAATATTATAAATATAATATAAGAATATTATATGTTATAATAAAAGATCATTATGAATCAAAAGTTATATTTGTTATTATATATAAAAATATTATTGTATTATTTGAAATGACGGTTTTTGTAAAGATATATTATTTTAATAAAAATGGGCATAAGATATCTCTTATCATCATGATGAGTTGACTTGCATTGATTAAGTGATGACCTTATGACATAGGGTGAGGGAGGCCTTCAAATCCTTCAATACAGGCAGGTATACCTTGATGAATGAGAAGACTTCCTAGAAACATAGGTGGGTCTCCATTCAGATAATTATGGAAGGCCAAGGCTGCTTGCAGGAGGAGGAGAAATGGTGTTCAGCAGAGAGAGTCTCCACAATTGAAAGGGACCATTGTTGCTTGTAGGGAGCTCAAACCTGTAAAAATAATGAGCTTGGGTCTAAGGTTTTGATCTTCCATTTTTGCATGTGTATATTTTATGCTTGATATATTTGATGAAACCCTGCTCCATGACCTCTCAACTATAACTCTATTTTATAATGTTATTCCTTACTCTATGGATGTCATGGAATTATGTTGTTTTAAAATGTTATTAAACACTTTAATTCAACCTATCCTCTTTGTAATTGGTAATCTATGAGAATACCTATGTGTTTAAGCTCTGAAAAACCCCTATCAAAATCCCTAAGTTTGACCTCCGCAAGTTTTGGATGCACCCTGTTTCACTTTGAAAAATAATTTTAGCCTTGGGTAAACCTAGTTGGTCAAGAAAATCATGCATGATGGTGCGAAATTGTTTTTGGAATCTCTATGGAACCCCTATTGTGATCACCTCATTTGCACAACTCTGAATCTAACTAACCCAGGATGAATACCTTGGTTTAATCCATACTTTGTATGTTTGGAGATGCATTGTGACGTTGGGGTAACTTTTGGTGAGCTCCAAGACCTCTATGATATGGCCTTTGAGTAGTCAATGCACCCTGTCTCACTCTCATACCCACTCAGGTGGAAGCCTTTTAAGATGTCTTTCATGAGCATTACCCCACATGGGATGTACTCGAGTGGAGCGTGAGCTTCAAAGGGAGCTATGTTACCTAACGCTTATATACCACTAAGTAGTGGTCTATCAATTGAGCCACTTTGTGGATGGTCGGTGCGAGTTAGAGGTACAAAAATGCTTGCTATTATTGATATTTGGTACTTCAATCATTCTCCGATGATGCCAGCTTAATGGTTATGTTGTCCTTAATTCATTATCGGCTAGAGTTCATGATTGCTTGGTCTAAACTCCTTGTGTGTAGATTACAACCCTTTTTTTGTCTATGGAAAAATTTAATCCCACATTCCTTGTGATGGGGAATGAGAAGTGGTTCTTAAGGGAGAAGAATCCCTTAATAGGATGACCACTGCTCAGTGGTCATGGTGGTCACTAAGTGCCTATTGGTATTCTTTGGAAAGGTAGCTCTGATTATTTGCGGATTAGGTGGACATATGTTCTATGCTTACCATGTGGCACTTCGCTTGGTTGGGCCGATTTCTATTTATTGGTTGAGTCTAGTTGTGTGCCAAGTTGTGAGGCACGAAGTGAAAAAAAAAAAAGAAATCCCCCTTTTAACTTATATAAATTAGAATGAGGGTTTGGCTATATTTGATTGAAATAATATTAGCTATTATCAAATGAAAAAGAAATTATATTTTAAAGGATATAAGCATAGGGTTTGGCTATATTTTATTGATATAATATTAGCTATTATAAAATGAAATAAGAGATTATTTTTTATAAGATATAAACATAGGTCTTGGCTATATTTAATTGAAATAGTATTAGCTATTATCAAATGAAATAAGAGGTTATATTTTAAAATATATAAACATAGTTTTATTTGGTTATGTTTTAAAGGATCTCAACATAGTTTTATATGGTTATTTTTCAAAGGATAGAAACATAGTTTATGTTGCAAGATCATAGATTATGTTCAATGGATAGAAACATAGTTTATATTGTAATTTTGTAGATTATGTTTAAGGGTACATGGCATAGTTTATATCAAAAGGTTATAGATTAGGTTTTAATGGAATTGAACATAACTTATACTAAGATTTATAGATTATGTTTTAAAGGCAACTTGACGGGGCACCGGGAAAACACGCTTGACACAAACCCTACTTTTTCATTAAAATTTGCTGAAAAATATACATCAGAAGAACAGCCCGCAGGCTTACATTAGCTAGCTCCCGGCTTAGCTTCACCCTTCTACCCTCTGCGTGCAATCCCGATCCACCGTCCCGACTAATACAATAAAATGGGTTTTTATAGAGGCCCCGACCCTCTCAAACAACTTTTGAAAATGGGTTCACCAACCCAAATTAAATTTCCCTCCAATACATTCTTCACGTAAATCGGGACACCAACCCGATTAAATTCCCGCACTCTGCATGGTCCCTGCCACTACTGACTTGGTCAGTAAACCCTGCACGCCCATTGCTTCTCGTATTCCATGCTCCTAGAAATCCTTGCTTTTGCCTCAGCTTCTGCCATGTGTCATTCTGAATAGTTCTCTAAAAATACCGTTCCCGCCATCTCTTTCTCTTTTCCCCCGCGCCATTTTCTCTCTCCGTCGTGATATCGCGACATGTCGTGATATCGCGACATTTTTGGCTCCCTGCACTGTTTTCCCAATTTGGTCACGATATCGTGACATGTCGTGATATCACGACCATTTTGCCTCTGCTCCCTTTCTTTGAAACTTGTCGCGATATCGCGACATCGTGATATCGCGACGTTTTTGCCTCTGCTCCCTTTCTTTGAAACTTGTCGCGATATCGCAGCATCGTGATATCGCGACCATTCTGTCGCTCCGTCCTCTGCTTTGAAACTTGTCACGATTTCATGACATGTCATGAAATCACGCCCCCTTCTACTGCATCTTCTTCCTCCTTGCCTCGACGTTGTGATTTTGCGACGTCACAAAATCGCGATGTCGTGATTTTACGACGTCACGAAATCACGACATCACGATTTTGCTACACCTTTTCGCTTCTTCGCCCGCTTCCAAAATCTGTCATGATTTCGTGACATGTCGCGAAATCGTGACCCCTTCTGCTGCACTTTCTCTCTCCTCCAAACTGTCATGATTTTTTGACCTGTTGTGAAATCGCGGGTCACGATTTCGTGACATGTCGTGAAATCACGGCCCCTTCTGCTTGACTTGCCCCTTGCCAATTTTTGTCACAATTTCGTGACACGTCACAAAATCGTGATAGGTATCTTCCTTAGCCGCTTTTTCTCCTTTGGCCGACTCCTCAGCACTGTCTCTCCTAAAACTCGATGCTTCTGCTGCTAGTGTTGTTGGATGCTCCTGCATCAGACACCCGGGGTACGTAGAGAAGTGATCTTCACTTCTGATTGGTCCGGTTGCTGCCTCCTGCAACACTCCCGGACTCATCTCTGCCTCAGCAGCCTGCTTTAACCCCGGCTCCCGGTCCATACTTCTATCTTCTACCGGACAGATTTCTCCACTGCTGCAAACTTCTTCTGCAGCCTGCTGTATTTCCTCCTTTTGCACAGAAAAATCTGTGCCTTCTTCCGGGCAGGTCCCGGTACCGCTGTACTCTTCCTCACATGCGGTTTTCTTTAATTTTTCTTCTTTCTTCCTCTTTCTTTCTTCCCATCTTCTTTGCCTTTCCTCTTGCTCCCGTAACTTTATCCCGAGCCAATATTTTTGAAGGGCCTTCAACTATTTTTGTAAAGCTAAGACTTCTTCTTTCGAAACCATATCCTCCATGCTGTCCCATCTTCTTCGGGAATGCATTCTTCTCACCCCTCTTTTTTTTTTATTGGGTCTTGGCGTAAACTGCCTCCCGCTCGGCGAATCTACTTACGCACTTAAATACCGAACTCACTCTCTCTCAGAACTCTCCCGCAGGTCTTAGTGCAGCTGCCTCACCTTCGGTAGATCTACTGCACACTCAGGATCATTAGCTCTGATACCACTGACGGGGCACCGAGAAAACATGCTTGACACAAACCCTACTTTTTCATTAAAATCTACTGAAAAATATACATCAGAAGAACAACCCGCAGGCTTACATTAGCTAGCTCCTGGCTTAGCTTCACCCTTCTACCCTCTGCGTGCAATCCCGATCCACCGTCTCGATTAATACAATAAAATGGGTTTTTATAGAGGCCCCGACCCTCTCAAACAACTTTCAAAAATGGGTTCACCAACCCAAATTAAATTTCCCTCCAATACATTCTTCACGTAAATCGGGACACCAACCCGATTAAATTCTCGCACTCCGCACGGTCCCTGCCACTACTGACTTGGTCAGTAAACCCTACGTGCCCATTGCTTCTCATATTTCGTGCTCCTGGAATTCTTCGCTTTTGCCTCAGCTTCTGCCATGTGTCATTCTGAACGGTTCCCAAAAAATACCATTCCCGCCATCTCTTTCTCTTTTTCCCGTGCCATTTTCTCTCTCCGTCGCGATATCGCGACATGTCACGATATTGCGACGTTTTTGGCTCCCTACGCTATTTTCCCAATTTGGTCACGATATCGCGACATGTCGCGATATCGCAACCATTTTGCCTCTGCGTCCCTTGCTTTGAAACTTGTCACGATATCGCGACGTCGCGATATCGCGACCATTCCGCCACTTTGTCCTCCTCTTCGAAACCTATCACGATTTCACGAAATCGTGGGTCACGATTTCGTGACATGTCACAAAATCATGCCCCCTTCTGCTGCATCTTCTTCCTCCTTGCCTTGACGTCACAATTTTGTGACGTCGCAAAATCGTGATGTCGTGATTTCGCTACACCTTTTCGCTTCTTCGCCCGCTTTCGAAATCTGTCATGATTTTGCGACATGTTGCAAAATCGTGCCCGCTTCTGCTGCACTTTCTCTCTCCTCCAAACTGTCATGATTTCGTGACATGTCACGAAATTGCGGCCCCTTCTGCTCGACTTGCCCCTTGCCAATTTTTGTCGCGATTTCACGACATGTCACGAAATCGTGACAGGTATCTTCCTTAGCCGCTTTTTCTCCTTTGGCCGACTCCTCAGCACTGTCTCTCCCGAAACTCGATGCTTCTACTGCTAGTGTTGTTGGATGCTCCTGCATCAGCAACCAACCATATTTTATATGGAGATCTATAGATTATGTTTTAATGGAAATTAACATAGTTTATATTGAAATATATATTATGTTTTTTTTTTTGAATTTACATGGTGGAATCGGTAGCCGCCATGAATTTGGGTAGGTTGTCTAGCTTTTATGGCCGCCATAATATTTTGCATTGTCTACCCCGGAAGCCACCACACAGTTCTTCACGTAGTCCGCCCCTATAACCACCATGCCACAATAATTTTAAACCTTTTATGCCACTAAAAGCACCAAGAAAGGGACAAACATCCAATCCAGTAAGGCCCAATATTTGAACCTTAGGCCTCCATCCCCTTACAAGGTTTGGTCGAACAAATTGGTCTATACATCAATCTTAAAAGATAGATTATGTTATAATATGGTTTAACATAGTTTATATGGATGGAAATGTAGATTATGTTATAAGATGGTTTAACATAGTTTATATTGAAGAAATGTAGATTAATTTATAAGATAGATGAGCATAGTCTATGTTGAAGGAAAAATAGATTATGTTATAAGATGGTGTAACATAATTTATATTAAATAACTATACATTATGTTAAGAGATGGTTTAACATAGGTTGTATTGCAAATATAGATTATGTTAGAATGTGATTAAAATTATTTGTATTGTAAATTTATGGACAATGCTAAGCTTGCTATTATAGTTTGTATTGAGATGAAAATAGACTAGGTCTAACTATGGTAATGTAGTCTATGTATAAATAGATTTGGATTATTGATTTAACTAAAGGTATGGATCTTTAGTTAGTTTGATAAATGAAATTGGATTATTGAATTAACTAAAGGTATGGGACTTTAGTTAGTTTGATAAATTAAATTGGATTATTGAATTAACTAAAGGTATGGGACTTTAGTTAGTTTGATAAATGAAATTGGATTATTGATTTAACTAAAGGTATGGGATTTTAGTTAGTTTGATCAATGAAATTGGATTATTTATTTAACTAAAAGTATGAGACTTTAGTTAGTTTTATAAATGGAATTGGAATATTTATTTAACTAAAGGTATGGGACTTTATTTAGTTTTGATAAATGGAATAGGATTATTGATTTAACTAAATATATGGGACTTTAGTTAGTTTGATAAATTAAATTGTACTATTGGGTTAATTAAAGGTATGGGACCTTAGTTACTTTGCTAGATGGAAATGGAAATATTCTTATGTATAAGCGGGTACCAATGTTATGAATACATTGGCCCTTAGGGATGTATGTTAGGACCCTCCTAACATGTCCTAATACTTATATTTATTTATTAATTATATTCAAAGGGTCACAACCCTTCACTCTTACAACTATTAGAATAGGTATTTAAATGCAATCCAAATATGGTAATAAGGCATCATCGAACAAATATATTAATTAAATCTATTGTGGGTTCCTACCTTACAATCAAAGGTGATTCAATATAAAAGTGATTCTTCCTTCTGCACTATTTAGTTTTATAACATCTGGATCAGAGCTAGATCAAGGAGCCAATTCACCATCATTTTTTTTCCCACCGCACATTCCAGCCTAGTCCATTATGTTTTATCACTCTCACTTCCCTAGGGATCGTGGAAAATAAAATTGAAAGTAGAGAAGTTTCCATATGACTGAAATATTCATCGACGGTGTCGTGAAGAGAATTTCAATGAAATAAAATAGAGAACATTGTTGGATTTGAGATAGGTGCCCTTATTTCGCCATCATAATACATTCACCATTATAGTGAGTCTGTTATAGTCTTACCAAAATCAGACTTAAGGTTTAGACATAGGCATTCGCGAGGACGCAAACAACATTCAGGCTTCACTGGTTCATGTCATAATCTTCACAGATAATTAAACCTTCTCCTAAGGTATGAATTAGGTTTGTCTTAAACCCTAATTGCTCGAACTTTCACGTGGTGACCTGTGGCTATTTTGGAGAAGTCTAAAATTTTCAACGCAGCGTCAGTGGTTTCGACGTCCGAAATGCAAAGGAAGAAAATTAATTTTTTTTTTAGGGCCTAAAGTCCCACATTCATTGTGCTATAACTTTGTAGCGCTTTATAAGCACCAAAGTGCACAAGTAATAATGTGACTTCGGTCACGCCTTCCCCGTACCTCACATGAACCAACCACTACTGGTCCTTCCTCAAAATTCACACCGTCCACCAACTCCTCGTGTTATTGCCTACCACCCCTATGCCTTGGTCACCTGTTGTCATGCTCTGTCAGTCCTACAGTCTGCTATCATGCTCTGTCAATCTTGCAGTCTACTATCGTGCTCTATTAGTTTCATAGTATCACCTGTTGTTGTGTTGTCGTGTTTCCCACCTGCAAACCGTCGTGCGCTCTCGAAAACCAAATAAAAAGTTAATATGGCATTGCCCACAAAATTTTTGATAACTTTTGTAAAAGTTGCTAAAACAACTTATAAAGTTGTTAAACATTTTTTTTTTTTTGCTCACCTAGTACCAAGTCATATTGATCATTACCTACACCAACCGCAATGGCTGAAGGACGACGATCACTAGATTCCATCCATGAGAAACACGAAAGGCTCACTAAAGAATTTAAATAGGAAAGAGAGGAGAATTCCCGTAACACAAGAGAACTCTTCGAGAAAATATTTGCAATGGATGTTAAACTTGATGCTATTAGTAAAAATCAGGAAACAACACATGCAAATTCAACCAACAACGAGTCATGAAACTGAGCAATTTTAGGAGGTCCACAAACTTCCATTCTACCATGGATGACCAAATTAGACTTCCAAAAATTTGAAGGTGAAGACCCTACAAACTAGATCTACCGAGCAGAGCAATATTTCTCACTAAATCAAATTCTAGAAATGCAAAAAGTGCATATCGCCTCCTTCCACTTGGAAAATGATGCCATCCAATGGTACCAATGGTTCGAGAAAACTAATGAAACTCTGACGTGGTCAACCTTTACATAGAATATATTAGTGTGATTTAGCCCTAGCAAGTTTCAAATCTTTATAGGGGCCCTCACTAAATTATGCCAAACCGCTTTGATAAGCGAATACCAAGCAAAATTTGAAAGGCTAGCTAATCGAACATCTGGATTAGACGTTTCCTTCTTTCAAGAATGTTTTGTCATTGGATTAAAAGAATAAATTTGAATTGAGGTGCAAATGTATAACCCTACAAACATGTTAGATACCATCGGCTTGGCAAAATTAGCGGAAGACAAAATCAAGGCACGGAATTGGTTCACAAAACCAACCTAAGGGAAACCATAAAACACTTATACCAACCCCAAACCAATGCAAAATGGAAGAACCCAAAACTCCTACACAGCCCCCAAAATTAATCCCGCTCTACCAATTAAGCATCTGAGTTTCGAGGAAATGAAGGAAATACAAGCTAAGGGTCTTTGCTACCATTGCGATGAGAAATTTGATAGAAATCATAAATGTGCCTCACGAAAATTATATATTCTAGATGCCACAGAGGAAGGGAATTCTACTGAAGAGGAACCTGAACTTGAAGTAGAGGTATTATCCAACACACTTGAAAGTGATGAAGAAAATGCACCAAAGGTTTCCTTCAACGCCCTTGCCGGATTTTATGCCCCTCAAACAATGCGAGTTAAAGGGTATTTTAAGAAATAAAACCTTACCATGCTCCTAGATTTTGGTAGCACGCACAATTTTATCGATCCAAAGGTGGCTAAACAAGCAAATTGTTTTATATACCCTTGCAATAACTTCAAAGTGAGTATTGGAAATGGTAGAAAAATTGCATGCAAAGGAAAATGCAAAAATATAAAACTAACTATGGAGGTTTATAACATGAAAGGTGACATGTATGTCCTACCCCTAGGTGGGTGCGACATTGTACTAGGCGTACAATGGTTATGAACCTTGGGTGTAGTCCAATGGGAATTTTATGAACTATGGATGAAGTTCATAGCAAAGAACCAAACATATATTATCAAAGGCCTAAAATTAGGACCTTCCCAAATCGTCAGCTCTCATAGAATGGAGAAGATTATTCAAAAAGGAAACAAAGGAATGGTCACCAAATTATTTTCAATTCAACCTAGTCACAAAGAATACGAGACACCCGAGTTACAAAATATTTTAGACCACCATAAGGTGGTATTCAATGAACCAAAAGGACTACCTCCACAACGAAGTCATGATCACACTATTCCACTACTTCCAAGGCATCAACCTCCTAATATTAGACCTTATCGTTATCCATACCTCCAAAAGACCAAAATAGAGAAATTAGTACAAGAGCTTCTTAAGGCAGGAGTCATTAGACCTAGCAAAAGCCCTTACTCTCCAATTATTTTAGTTAGAAAAAAGGATGGCTCATGGTGTTTATGTGTCGATTTTCGAGCGCTTAATAAAATGACCATCAAAGATAAATTTCCCATTCCGGTCATAGATGAACTATTAGATGAAATCCATGGGGCAACTTATTTTTCCAAGTTAGACTTACGGTCAGGCTACCACCAAATACGAGTCAACAAAAATAATATTCCTAAGACAACATTTCGCACTCACGAAGGGCACTACAAATTCTTGGTGATGCCATTTGTCCTGACCAATGCTCCTTCTACCTTTCAAAGTCTAATGAATAAGGTATTTCACCCTTTCCTTCGTAAATTTATATTAGTTTTCTTTGATGACATTTTGATTTATAGCAAAACATGGGAAGAAAATTTGGACCATGTTAGACAAGCGTTCCAAATATTGAAGGAAAATCAACTTTATGCAAAAATATCAAAGTGTTCCTTTGGAAAACAAGAAATTGAATACTTAGGGCATATTGTCTCAAAGGAAGGAGTTATGGTAGATCCTTCCAAAATCGAGGAGGTAAAAAATTGGCCTATTCCAAAAACCTTAAAAGGTCTACGTGGGTTTCTTGGACTAACGGGATATTATAGAAAATTTGTCCAAAATTATGGTAAAATCGTTGCTCCTCTAACAACATTACTTAAGAAAAATGCTTTCAAATGGTCATCTAAAGTGGATGAGGCCTTTATTACCTTGAAAACTGCAATGTGTACCACCCCTATTCTAGCCATGCCCAAATTTTCTAAACCGTTCGTCATTGAAAGTGATGCTTCAGGAATAGGAATGGGAGTCGTACTCATGTAGGATGAAAGGCCTCTAGCTTTTATAAGCAAAGCATTTTCTTCTAAGAATTTAGCTTGCTCTACGTATGAAAAAGAGATGTTGGCGATTGTCCATGATATTCAACATTGGAGGCCTTACCTTATTGGCCAACATTTCATTTTACGCACTGACCATCATAGCTTGAAGTATATTTTGGAACAAAGGACTAATACCCCGAAACAACAAAAATGGGTTACTGAACTTCTTGGCTATGATTATGAAATTACATATAAAAAAGGAAAGGACAACATGGCAGCCGATGCACTTTCTAGAAAATTTGAAGATATGCCTCAAGTCCATGCTATTTCCTCCCTTATTTCTAATTGGGTAGATGAGGTGCATGAAGAATGGATAAATGATCCTACTATCGACGCCTTAATTCAACAACTTCAACATAATCCTAGTAGCAAACCTCCATACACTTGGAAGGACAATATATTAAGATACAAAGGGAGGATGGTCCTCACCCCCGATTCAAATTATCATGAAAAACTTCTTCATGAGTTACATACCTCACCCACTGTAGGCCACTCAGGGTTCTTAAAAACCTATAAAAGAGCCACTACCTCATTCTACTGGGTAGGAATGAAAAATTACATCAAAAACTTTGTAAAAGAATGTGAAGTTTGTCAAGGACATAAGGGGGAGACCCTCGCTATTCTAGGATTACTTCAACCTCTTCCTATACCCACCAAAACATGGGCAGATATTTCTATGGACTTTATTGCAAGATTACCAAAATTAGGAGGAAAAACAACCATTTTCGTAGTCATTGATCGTTTATCTAAATATGCCCATTTTTGTCCCGTGGCTCATCCTTATACCTCTAGCACTATAACCCACCTCTTCCTAGATAACATATTTAAATTACATGGTATGCCCTCCACAATTGTTAGTGACCACGACCCAACTTTCACTAGCAAATTTTGGAAGGAATTGTTAAAATTACAATGTACTCAACTTCGTATGAGCTCCGCTTACCATCCTCAAACCGATGGCCAAACAGATGTTGTAAGTAAATGCTTGGAAACATACCTTCGATGTTTTGTTTCTACTCAACCACTCCATTGGGTAAAGTGGCTTTCACTAGCGGAATGGTGGTATAACACTTCATACCATACGTCCATAAAAATGACTCTTTATGAAGCACTATATGGTCAAACACCACCATCCCTCACTTCCTATATTCTAGGGACTACAAAAGTCCATGCGGTGGAAACAAAACTTGCTAATAGATATGACATACTATGTATCCTAAAAGAGAACCTACACACCGCCCAGCATCGCATGAAGCAGCAAGCCGATCAACATAGAAGCGAACGTAGTTTCCACGAGGGTGATATGGTTTTCTTACGTCTCCAACCTTACCGTCAATCCTATATTAAAAAAAAAGGTTCTCAAAAGTTAGCACCCAAATTTTATAGGTCATATAAAGTTCTCCAATGTATTGGGACCATTGCTTACAAACTTGAGCTTCCTCCCTCTTCCAAACTTCACCCCGTATTTCATGTATCTTGCCTTAAGCTCGCAGTTGGAGCCCATATCACGACACAAACCACTCTCCCTAAATTTTTTGAGGATGGAGTACTTCTAGTCGAACCAGATGCTATCTTGGATCACCACTCTCGTCACCTTCATACTTGCAATATCACAAAAGTTTTAATCCATTGGAAAGGTCTACCTTTAGAAGACGTGACGTGGGAAAATCTTCAAGATATCCAACAACAATTTCCAAATTTCCAGCTTTGAGGACAAAGCTCCTTTAAGGGGGGTGGCATGTTAGGACCCCTAATACTTATATTTATTTATTAATTATATTCAAATGGTCACAACCCTTCACTCTTACAACTATTATAATAGGTATTTAAATGCAATCCAAATATGGTAATAAGGCATCATCGAACAAATATATTAATTAAATCTATTGTGGGTTCCTACCTTACAATCAAAGGCGATTCAATATAAAAGTGATTCTTCCTTCCGCACTATTAGTTTTATAACAATGTAGTACTCCTCTAATAAACTAGGAGGAAGGAGCTACTCCTAGTGAAGCAATCTTATAATCTGTTATGTGGATTAAAAGAGCAATTTATGGTAAAGACATAGGAACTATGACTTCCTACACATTGTATTGGCATATATTTAGGAGAAAGGAATTATGGTATCTTTGCATTTATAAATACCAAAACTTATGCAATAAAGGAATCATTTGAGGCTAGGTTTTCCCAAAAGGATTTTCCCTAGGATAAATATTGTGTTATGGGTATTTTTTATCTTTTTTTTTATTTTCTTTAATGTATCTCTTTATTGTCATTTTCCATATTTGCTTTTAATGTATCTCTTGCTAGTTGATTCCTATGTTTGATTTGAATAGATGTGTAGTAGATATTTTTCTTTGATTGATCTAATTAGATAAACTTTGTGGTTGTTAGTATGTGATGGTGTTTGATGTTGTTAATTAATTTAAAAAAAATAAAAGTTAATAGTGACATCCCTTAAACTAGTTCAGTTTTAGGGGTGTTACACTAAAGATGATTCTTTTTATTAATGTTTTTAATTAAAATATTACAATGTTTGAATAGGCACGATTTTTCACGTGCCCTCACATTTACTTTTTCATAACTTTTTATAAAATTGTGTAATATAATTAATTATTAACTAATAAATGTTCAACTTTGTAGCACAAGTGGATAAGGTAAGCTTGGCCCCATTGAATGGAAGGTCCACGGTTCAAACCTCTATGATGTGAAGGGGGACACAAAAAATCTCTTATGGCTTCCATCTAGATAGTGGTATACCCGAATGGGATGGTATTTTCAACCACCTAAGAGCGTATCTCAAGGTTTCTTTCTAACCTAAAAGTTTTACACTACCCAAATAAATAAATAAATAAATAAATATATACATTAACTAATAAATATTAATTATTAATTAATTAAATTTTTATATTACATTATATTTAATTTCCTCATCAATGGTTAGGATTGACCTTCTACATGGAGGATTTGAATATTTTACATGTTGGATATATTAAATATAGGATAATGGAATATTGGATTTTTTTATGATGTTGAGACTTAGAGTAGTTAGGCTTGACATTTGAGATATATAATTGTGCTAGGATTCTATCAAGGGATTGGTTTACCCTTATGATTTTTTTTGTGGCTTGGTGTTGGATTATTTTATTTATATTAGGATTTCTTTTTAAGTTTTGCTACTTTATTTATTTATTATTGTTGATGGAATCCATTGCATTGTTATGATAATAGTTATTGGATAGTTTTTGGTATAATTTATTGAATTATGTGTGCATGTGGACATGGTTTTACTATATTAAAACCAAAACCAGTGGTAGTCCAAGATGACACAAGTATTTTTCATTATTGATAGCTACAAAGTTATAGAAAAAATTAGTAAGGAATAAAAATAAATATAGATATTAAAAAAAAGTAACTTAGACATGAAAAAGTCTGCAATTGGAGAAATACTTAGGAAAATATATATTTATATAAAGGACAATTAGAAAAAATAAATAAATATTAGATGGAAGTTAAGCAAGGATGAAAGAAAAATAAAATAAGATACATGTAAGAATAATCAATTATGTTAACTCAACTAATTTAATTCCTCATATTTTTTTAATAAAGGCTCCATGGAACATACAAGAGATCATTTTGGAAATGCAAGACCTTGCTAGAAAGTTTGAATAAATCAAGTTTACACATGCATTCAAGCAAGAGAACAAATGTACAGATAGGCTAGCCAATAGAGGGTTTTTAATAGAGATTATGAAGTCAAATTCACTTTTCCATGGTTAGAGAAAATAGTAAGTTTAGTTGAAGCTAACAAGAAAAATTTGACGCGGTCTTGCAACATGTCGCGATATCGTGACACTTTTTCTTTTCGACTACGGTATTCCATCATGTCGCAATATCGCGACACTTTTTCTCTTCGACAGCGGTCTTCCATCTTGTCGCGATATCGTGGAACTTTTTCTCTTCAGCTATGGTCTTCCATCATGTCGTGATATCGCGACACTTTTTCTCTTCGACAGCGGTATTCCATCATGTCATGATTTCGCAACACCTTTTCTCTTCTTTCGTGATGTCCTTTCTTGTCACGATATCGCGACACCTTTTCTGTTCGACCACGGTTTTGCATCATATCACGATATCGTGACACTTTTTCTCTTCGACCGTGATTTTTCAACATGTCATGATATCACGACACTTTTTCTCTTCGGCCTCGATGATGCAACATGTCGCGATATCGCGACACTTTTTCTCTTCGGCCACATTTTTGCAATCTGTCACGATTTCGTAACACTTTTTCTTCTTTGGTCGCGATAACGCTGCTTGTCGCGATTTCACGACTCTTCTTCTCTTCTGGCACCAACCTTGCAACATGTCACGATATCGTGACACTTCTTTTCTTCTGGCAGCAACCTTGCAACATGTTGCGATATCACGACACTTTCTCTCCTTCGGCTCTGATGCCGCTTCTTGTTGCGATTTCATGATTTCTCTTCCTCTCTTGGATGCAATGGTGCAACATGTCACAATTTCGCGACATCATTTCCAAACTGGTCGTGATTTTGTGACACCTTTCCTCATGTGGCGTTTTTCTCGTTCTTTGATCTTTAGTTCTTGGACCACCTCGGTCGATCTAGAAATCATGTAAAACTCTTGTACAAGGTTCAGGGACCTTTCAACACCCTTTCAACCAATCAAAATAAAAAACAAGAAAATTTTGAATAGAGAAAATTCAACATAATGTTCCAAAGGATTACTAAATATTTTAGGGGATCTATTTATAGGTAAATGCCTAATAGTCCAAATTTGAGAAAGCAGACTATGATTTTATGAAGCGAGTAGAAGTTTTGTATGCTAAAGTACAAGAAGACAATATTAAATGGATTTCATGGTTGAATGGATTATTTGAGTTGTTGGTTGTTGGTTGGATTATGGGATAGATTATAGATTGAAACTTTTACTGAGATTGCTAAACTATTTATTAAAATAATACCATTATGATTTGTTAAAATATCATTATAATATGAATGAGATTTTTTTGGATATTTTGAGTCCATTGAGTTGTCATTGATGTCAAAAGGAATTCAATTGATTGGTTCCAAAAAGTTTCATAATGTCTTATGAAGCATGACCAAAAAGGTATTTCATTAAAACCTTGATGGAGCAAAATAAAAGTTTTTCCATTAAAACCATTGAAGGAGAAAATAAAAGGTTTTCCATTAAAACCACTTAAGGAGAAAATAAAAGGTTTTTCATAAAAACCATTGGAAAATAAAGTATAATAATTTTATTATACTAAGGAAGCTTAAAGTTAATTATAAATTAATTTATTAGGTAATTTAATTAAATTGAAAAATTATTTAAAATAATTATTAATTAAATTATTTATTAATTATAAATTAATTAAATTAAGGTTAAAACCCTAAAGTGGGTTTCAGATTTGAAATTCAAAATTCAATTTTGAAAAGTGCCGATGTGAGGAGTAATATTATATTATGAATATAAAAGAGAGCACCTACCACTTTAATGAAATCACCATCCCTAAGAGACGAACGTGCGAAGCAAAGTATTTAGTGTTGCGACCAAGGAAAACTAAAATGTGTTTTTCGCGTGTGAAAAGGAGAAGTGTTGAAGGCATAAGAGGAAGGCATTAATCCTTCCTTCATGTGGGCCTTCATAGCCCATGCGACGAGTGCCCAAGTGCCTAAGCGCTTAGGAAAGAGAAGACGATGGATCAAGACATGTCAAATCCCCTTTTGGTGGGGAATACAAGGTATGCAAGGTGTTTAATCTCCAAAAATTTTGAAGATTGGTTGGGAAAGTTAAAAATTAATTTTGTATGTTTATTATTGGTTCTAAGGTTGCAAGGGAGTTATAAGGTTTGGAAAAATTAAAATTTTAATATTATTTGATCACAGGTTTTATGCATGGAGTGAAAAATGTTTGGTTAATATTGTATAGTGGTGAATATTATTAAGTCTGGTCAATATTCTATAGTGGTGAATATTATTAAGAATGGGTGATATTCTATAGTGGTGAATATTATTAAAATGGTTGATTTATTAGGGTGTTGGTCACTATTCTAAGATTGGAGTTGATAAGGTGTCTTCAAGTATTTTGTTATGTATGATTTGTTGATTATAATTGAAAAAGGGAAGAAATAAGGCATTGATTATATTTTCATCCAAGGAATATCTTTAACGAAATATTGGAATAATATTTTATATTATAACCTTATTGAGTTTAGCAAAGAAGTGTTTATGGTTGTGGCATATTTGTGAGGTCTATTCCTTGTCATCAAGAAAAAGGTATGAGCACATTCTTCCATAGTTAAGTTGATTGGTTGGTTTTCTGAAAAATAAGTTTGGAGATAAAATGACTTGATTAGGTTTTCCTTATTAAGTATGTTTGAGTTAATGCTTCAAGGTTTTCTAGAATAATGAGTTGGTATTGAAACCTTGTTTGATTAGCATTGTTGTTGAAGTCATTGATGGTGTAAAGAACTTGAACTAGGGTTTGAGTATCATTGTTATGTGAGAGTTGTTTCATAAGCATTGTTGTTGAAGTGAGTTGTTGAGTGAAGAACTTGAACTAGGGTTTGAAAAGAATATGAGTATCATTGTTATGTGAGAGTTGTTTCATAAGCATTGTTGTTGAAGTGAGTTGTTGAGTGAAGAAATTGAACTAGGTTTTGAAGAGAACATGAGTATCATTTTTATGTGAGATTTGTTGTTCAACATTGTTGGAAACATTTTGAATTGATGTTTATATTATTGAACTAGATTTTTTGAAAATGGGTTTTTCATTGAGTGATTGGTTGAGTAGAGTTGGTTGAGCCTAGTCAAGTGGATGTGTGAAGTGATTGTTCAAGTTCCATAAAACAAACTATTCTATATTATGAATTGAGTTGAGAAAGTGATTGAGCATTGAGTTGTATTTGAAGCATATTGAGTCTCTAACAATTCTTCTTATGTTTCTAAGAGAGATTAAAATTAATTGAGCATTGTGATTAGTATAGAAAATATTGAGTCTCTAAAAATTCTCTTTATGTTTCTATGAGATTGGAAAAGTTCTATGTGGACTTGTTGAGCAGATTTGAGGCAAGTCTTTGAGGAGACTTATGGACTGATTTTGTGTGAGCTTTTGTGAAAGCTTACAATACATATTTGGATAAGTTCTTGAGAGGACTTATTAAGCAGATTTGGACAATTTCTAGAGAGGACTTGTAGAGTAGATTTGAACAAGTTCTAGAGAGGACTTGTAGAGCAGATTTGGACAAGTTCTAGAGAGGACTTGTAGAGCATATTTGAACAAGTTCTAGAGAGGACTTGTAGAGTAGATTTGAGCAAGTTCTAGAGAGGACTTGTGGAGAATATTTGAGCAATTTCTATGTGGACTTGTTGAGAATATTGGACAAGTTCTATGTGGACTTGTAGAGCATATTTGAACAAATTCTATGTGGACTTGTTGAGCATATTGGATATGTTCTTGAGAGGACTTATTGAGCATATTTGAGTAAATTTTAGAGAGAACTTGTAGAGCAAATTTGAGCAAGTTCTAGAGATTGATTGAGAAAATTTTAGTGAAATATTCTCCATGGAGTAGCCCACATTCGGTGAACTTAAAATTGGATCAAGTGAAAGGGGGAATTGAATTCAAATTAATCCATGAATTTTCTTCCAAAAGGATTTTTCTTCATTATTTTATCTAGTTTAGAAATAAGGGATAAAATAATGGATGGAAGTCCATAGTTTAGGGGAAAAGCTACATTATATTTAATACCTTGGAGTGTGAATTATTTTGTGGACATAAAAACTATTAAAAAGATTTAAATGTTAATTAAGATTTTTTGTACTTCCTTATCAACTCATCTATAAGGAGGTTTTGAAGAATATTAGTAATAGTTTAAGTGAATTCATCTTAGAGGAAACAACTACTAAGGAGAGAAGGCATGATGTATACACTCGAATATGTGTTGCCATGGATATTTGAAAATATTTACTACAGTTAATTAGGATTAAATCTAAATAAAGAGAATATGATCAACAAGTGGATTATGAAAATATTGCATTCCAAAGTTACAAATGTCATAAAACCAGGCACATGGAAAGAGGCTGCAAAATAAAAATTATGGAGGAGTAGATGGAAATTTTTGGGCATAATGGTAGCTTCAATTTAAAACAAGGAGATTATATCATAGGATAATCTAGGTCAAATCCAGGATTTTCCACTCCTAAGAAAGTGTCTAGAAAAAACCCTCTACATCATCATATGTCAAAGGTCATTATAATTCACTCAAATCAACCATTAGAAGAAAAAATGATATGAGGAATGAGGAAGTACAATGTGCAAGTTCAAATATATAAGGAGCTAAAGGTTCACATGAAGAGGAGAAGGAAAATTTTAAAGGAAAGGAATATGGGGTGGAAAACTTTAAAGAAAATGAGGTAAAGAAGGTCAGGCTTAATCTAGGTAAATTACCTTTATTCTCCTCAAGTAGCAAAAAATATTCTCCTTACAATAAAAATGAAAGTAGTATAGAGTGCATTCATTGCACTTTAGGGTTTCAATAGTAGTACATTAAAGAAAATATTATGGAGGATAACCAGGGAAATTAAGGTTTTCTAGTTCAACATAATAAAGTAATGACTATGGATTATCATCTATGTAGTTCAATTTTTTTAGGTAAACATAAAGAAGAAAATGCTAATGAAAATATTCCTTGCACTTTCAACTATTTAGGAAAACATAAATCTTTAGAAGATATGTCTCACTATGAACATTATGAAAAAATAAAAGAGATTAATGAATATGATGTTAGGGAATACTACACTATTTTGTATATTGGGATGTGCAGGTTATGTACATGTGTCTTGCTAGAATATTGAGAGTTTTGTATGCAAGTGGAAATATAAGAATCCAAAGGTCATAGTCAAGAATTTGAAGAGTTATCTTGTATAGCTATATTATGGAGACAAAGATCCATAACTTGTATCAAGTGTAGATAATATCTCAAGTTTGTACTTTCTATTTCATGAATAGTATTGTAAGTATATTTAAATAGTTTTTATCTAGATGAGATTTGTATACATTGGCATTATTCAGTATCTTCATTATATGATTATGTTTTACATTTAATTTTATGGATATTTTATATTGGGACCTATGATATTTTGTGGTAATAAGGCTTAAAAATCCAACAGTGGTATCAGAGCTACCACCTGCCTCTTTTCATTTTGATAGAGTTTATTAAGACACCATTATTAATTAACTTTATCCAGTTTCGATAAATTTAATGAAGATTTGGTCTCTAGTTTTTAAAGGTCTTATTGATTATAAATTGAGAGTATGAGGAATAGTCACCCTAATTTGAATTCTAGGGTATTTCCACTTAGTTGAAGCAAAACCAGTGAAGACTAGGACTCAACTATATTGATATAAAGGGCCAACTTAGGGGAAAATTTGGACATTTGATAGAGGAAACCAACTCAAAAGAAAGTTGGATATTGATTGACTAGAAGCCAACTTAGAATATAGTTGGAAATTTAGGGAAATAAAAATTCACCCTGGTAATATTTTGGATTATTTAAAAAATAGGAGAATCATTATTGAAGATTGGAAAGAACCAACTCAAGAGAAAAATTGGTCATTTTGGGACATTCATAGTCACCTTGACATTGATATTGAGTTCTCTAAAAAATGAGAATTATATTTTTGTTCTTAGGTGTGACCTAAGATATTGAAGATATTTTTTTCTTAGGTGTGAGCTTATTTAATGGTTAAGAAGCTTCCTACAAATATAGAGAACAATTTCAATTTCTAAGTTTTTTGAAGAGAATCTAAGCTTCTGTAACACATATTAATCAAAGTACAAAGAGAAATATTGTAAGCATTCTATTTTTTTAAAGAATGAAGATATTCACTGCACTAGTGAAAGAATAAGAAGTTATTAAGAGTTTATCTAAGAGCATAGCACTATATCTAAGGTAAGTGCTAGTCCAAAAATATTTGGGTGCTAATATATAGTGAATTGTTGCTTCCAAATAAAGTGTAGATTTGATGCTTGAATATATATGTTGCATAGGTAGAATATAAGCAGGTTTTTATGTTAAAATATATATGTAAGATTAAGCACCCAAAATAGGAATTAATTCTAAGTAGAAATATAGAAGCACTAATATTTAAGCAATGCTAAAATTACTAGGTTGAGCAAAATATGACCACTAACTAGGTAACACTCATAGAAAGATAATAGATAAGGAAAATCTCATAAAAGAAAATAAAGGAAAAAAAATTCATAGAAGGAGCAACAAAGGAAAATAAATCTAAAAAAAGGAGTAATTTTATACCGGTGTAGAGGTTCATTCACAAAAGGAGAAAATGAGAAAAGAAATATTGTAGTAGCTGCAATAGGATTCTAGTGAAGCAAATTGCTCATAGTAGGAAAAGAAGATCACTCATAAGAGGAAAATCATGCAGACATCTATATAGAGGAATGCTCAATAATGATTGGCCATCACATGGCCACTAGCAAAAGATCTAACCACCAATGAAAGATGCACCAAAAAATGACCTGATCACCAGTGAAAGACCTAAGCACCAACAAAGGACCTGATCACTAGTGAAAATTCCAAGTACAAGCTAAGGACTTGAGCACCAACAAAAGACCTAAGCACTAGTGGAAGACCTATGCATAAATAGAATTTTTGAGAAACAACGTAAGGAAAAATTTTGAAGAGATGAGGAGACCAATGAATAAGATGAAGAGACAAGGAGACCAATACGTAAGTGATTGGACTAGTGAAGAAGATGAAGAGACGAGGAGAAAAGCATGTAAATGAAGTTATAAGAAGACCAACATGAAAGTGAAGAGACCAATAAAGTTGATCAACTTATGCATATTACCTAAGAATAGAAATGTTGCTTACAAAAGTAATATATTTGTAAAGTGAATACATAAAGCATTGTTGATTACATTAGTTACCAAAAATAATGTATTCATGAAGAAAATACATAGAAGACTTTATTATGGCTGAAAGATAATGTAACATTACTAATCACTGACTAGCATGTAAAATTCCATGCAACATTAGGGTTAAGCTTCGCAAGTCTAAATGAAGGCTACTTAATTTGGAGTATAGAGCTATTAGCACATCCACGAAATATGAAGAGGAAGAATAGAAGTGCAAGTTGACCAAGGTTAGTTACAATTAAATTTTAAATGCTTTATTTTTAAGATTTAAGGAGTTATAAGGTGATTATAAGTTTAGAAGGTGATTATAATTTAATTAGTTGGAGTTATAAGGTTTAGTTAGAAATTTAAGTTTTTTTGAAAAGTGTGGAGTGATAAGGATTTCTACTTTAGTTAGTTTATTTTATTATTTAAAAAAATTTCAAGTATTAGAATATATTTAAATTTTATCTATATATAGTATTTAATTTCTTAAGTTCTTCAATTTTTTGAGAAAATTTAAATTAAAAATAGTAGAGGTTTTCAAAATTTCACAAATTTTAAATATATAGGAGTTATCTGGAAGGTAAAAGGTTTCTACATCAAAGGTAAAAAAATTTAGAATGCAAATTTGATTTTTAAGTGTATATTAAACTTGGGAGATATAAGGTTTATTACTTAAAAGGAACTAACTATGAATTATTTGTATATTGATTCTAGAGAAAGTAGGAACATGATTGGAAATAAATCATTGTTTTAAAATATTTCAAGAAAAATATGAAAAACTAGTTGTCATACCAAATAGTATGACTTATGAGATCAAAGGAGTAGGATATGTCCTAATTTATCTATCAAATAAATAAAAAAAGTAATAATGTACTATACATACATGGATTGACTACTAATATTCTTTTAGTATCTCAACCGATGGATTAGAATCTAACAGTTGAATTCAAAACTATTAAATACAAGAAAACATGTCTTATTATTAAACAAGAAAAATTTATAGCTTCTAGCTCTTATAAATATAGTTTGTTTTCTCTAGATACAATGTCAAATATGACTCTATCAACAAGGATTTCATAAATAAGAGATCTTTGGCATAAAATGCTATGACACATGAATGCATCTTAATTAAATGAGATGAGTAAAAATCAAATGGTTAAAGGTTTACCTAAACTTTCAAGGGAATCTATTGTCTATCTAGAATGTCTAGTAGGAAAACAACATAGAATATATTTTTGTAACAACCCTAAAATCTAACCCATTTTTTTCTAAGATTCAAGTTTTATCAAATCAATATAGATAAATTCCACATAAGCCTTTTACCACATTGAGAGTTTCTAGATACTACAACATCCCTCGAGTGGATAGGAGTGTCCAATATCCCATAATAGTTTTAGGGTTTACCTTGTACACTACCCATACAACTTAAAGGAAACCTTTGTGTGATCACCTCATTTTATTTCTCTCTTTTAAAGGACATTTCTAGCACAACATAAGGATTAACACTATCTCACTCGCTTGAGAAAATGGATGGCAAATCCCTGACTAGTGTCAATCATTCCTTAACTAGTATTTAGGCATAAGCTTTTTATAGTTTACTCACACTTATCTTAGTATGAAACGAATATGCATCATTAATTTACCCTTTGAATAGCTTAATGAAGGTGATTGTCTCACATGTGGATTTATCCATCTAGTTTCCCAATAGTTAGTTAGGGTTTCCAAAGATTACCACACCAAATGACATCACCCATAGGAATTCTCCCATGATCATTTGGGTTCCTATGACTATAATCTACATGAAATCCCTATCACATAGTAAATAACTTCCTATTGGAGTACTCATCACATGAATTTAGTTACAAATAGAATTCTAATCTTGCTTTCTCTCATAGCACACTTTAATGATCCTCTACTAAAATTCCTAATATAACCCTAAGGGATTATCACATCACGTCTCCCTTAGTTATGGTCCTAAACTTAGGGATCTATTTAGGTTGGAATTCTATGGACAACAACCTTATAGGAAAGAATTCCCCCAAAACGAGACTAAGAAATAACGTTTCCATTTTACTTCATCCATTTCAATTTTTAAAACCATATTTGCATAATCCATAATCTACTAGAAGAATGAAAGAAAAGTTGAATATCTAACTTTCTTTATAATGCTACTCTCCATTAAAGCATAATAAGTAAATTTATTTCTTCATCATTTACAAATATTAGCAATAGATCAATAAAAACATTCCATAACAAGTTCTACAACATACAAATAATACACTTCATGTATCCTAGGAAACCCTTCTAGGAAAAATCTAGCCTTAAATAGTTCATATTTATTTTCATTGCAAATCTATTTACCAATCTACGAAAAGAAAATCCATAATTTATTTCATCATAATTCGAATATTTTGTATAATATTTTCCACAATCCTTATGTACTTTATTTACAAGAGTTTACAAATTCCTTTTTACAAGAGCGAGGGAACCCCATAATTTTATCTTATAAAACCCCATTCATTCATCAGTCCAATAATACCCAAGGGTCCTCCCATTGAGTATTATTTTTACAAGAAACTAATTTTGGAACCCCCATAGGTTCCTTTCTACTTATTGGACCCCATGCCAAATCCCTCATTAAGAATATTTATTTCAACATATGTAAATATTCAGGTCTCCCATGTTTCATGATTTCTGTAACGACCCAAATTCACACAAACAAAAAATACAAAAATAGAATTTTTATTTTGCCTAGGGAGAGGGATACATGAACCCTTCATGATACCTAAACCACTATTATAACCTAAAGTTTTGATCACCTAATTTTCCCTAGAAGATACATCCCATGAAGTACCCTAACACAAGTCCATCTGTGTAGGCATATAATGTGTTACTACAGATAAGTCCACATGTCCTATCATCCTTGATGAGCTATACCTATCACCTTTAATCCATCAAAGGTATACACGTATCTCCATCACATACACAAAACCTTATGTGTAGGTATGTTATGAGTATCGCAAGTTAAGTCATCCATATCGTCTCCACAACGAGCTATCTTAACTTTGATGTAATATCCTCACCACTTAGTCCTTATATCCCTAAGGGGGTCTCAATTCCCTTAGGTCTCCTATGTTCACCCTAAGGGGTTCTAAATTTCCTTAGGTTCCCTATGTTCACCCTAAGGGGTTCTCAATTCCCTTAGGTTCCCTCTAAGTTCACCCTATAACTCTACGCTATAATTCCTATCATAAAGTAATCACACAATAATTCTACTAGATGCTACCACATCAGAAGACAATCAAATAATGATGGGTAAAATAAAGCAAGCTCACACTAAAATAGAATCTACTACATAACATAAACAAATACAAAAATATAGTAAAATTACTTTCACTAACCGAATAGAAACTATCTCATTACTTCTAACATTACTGCAAGAAGTTATATTTCAACATGCTTTCATAGAATCTAATAGGGTCACAGATAAGTTAGCTAACATTGGGGTCAACATGGCCAATTCTCAAATTTGGTACAACATCCCTGAGGAATTCCAAGTCCTTGCAAATCAAGAGATACAACAAATCGACCTTCCTAAGTAGGAGGTCCTTGCTCGGGATGGCTAACCTTATCCTCATGCTTAATCCTATTTGGTCACCAGTTCCTATCATGGTCCACATGGTTATTCCTAGTCATCATGTTTGTTGGGCCTCTGCATACATTATCCTCATGCTTAATTCCATCATATTAGTAGTTTGTATCATGATCCATGTGGTTATTCCTATTCTTCATGCTTGTTGGGTCTCTGCCTATGTCCACCACCTCAGCATCCACATGGCCTACTATTATCCCCATATCCACTTACCTATCCCCATCATCCCCATTCATCACCATTTAATTTCTCATTGGCTAGTCCACGTCATCCTCCACTACCCCCACCACTTTCACCTCTTCTTCACTGGATGCCACCTTGCCATCCTCATTTGGGCCTATTTATTTGGAATGCACACTAATTTATTTATCATCTTTTGGCACTCTTTTTCAACCTTTGCAGGTCCTTATTTACGATATCCAATATAAGTAGTGAGAATATGTTTAAATATGAACTTATTTCTAATACTTCGTAGAATACTCGGAGCCATAATAACACCTCCTATGGCACGAAGATCTCCAATTACCGATCCACTATAGATATCCATAATGAGGGTATTTACTACACTCATAGTGGCATGATGTGGCAGAAAAACATGATCTCCACCTTGGACAATGATCACGATAGGCTAGATTTGAAATCCTCAATGTACTTAACTTCTATTATATTGGGATGCATGCCATTCCTCACTAGTCCCCCTTCAACTCTCCCAATGGTTTTTACTAATAGTGGTAGATTTTATAAGCCCACCCTTTACCTTGATGTGTGTCCCTACGCGAGGTGGTTGCCTTGTCATACGCGTAATCCATATACCTTTCATGAGCCACCTCTCATCTACATCCATGCCTAGTCTTCCCATTCCAAGATTCGGCCACCTATGGTTTTCTTTTCCCACCACCTCGTTGGGCCCCCACCCCATTTATCGATCCTTTTATACCCTATCATTTTGCCTTTCACCCATTCATGCCCCATGTCTTTGTTTAGTCAGCATGTCCCTATCTGCATATTTCTAGCCATCCTCATGCCCCCACCATATCTAGTGAATTCATCGAGCCCAATTCCCTTTTCTATGATGCCATAGCAGAAAAGATCCTTCAGGACAATTTTTTTTTCCCTTTCCTCCATATGTTCTCTAGCAACGACCATGACATCACTATTACCTTCCTTGAGATCTAGGACAATGGGATTGTCTCTATGCGTGGTAGAAATTTCATTATGGATGTCCACCTTTTAGTATCCATTAATGGCCAAGACCCTGAGGGTCGTTCCATCCATCACCACAAAAATAACTGGGAGGTTGAATTAGCAGAGTTTCAAGGAAATGATAAAATCCTCAAAAAATCTAAGAGCACTGGCATCTTCAAGAGTGACTTCAATTCACCATGGGATTCTATGATGAAACCAATCATGGAGTTCATTATAGTTGACAACCTAACAAAGCCTTCAAAACTTATCACTTGGCCTTTGTTAATCATTTCAGAGACATTCACCCCCTTAGCATTCCCCTATTCTTCCTCACCTCCATGAATCATGCCATTTCATCTTGTAGATACAATAAAAACCATGACCTCCCTCAGAATCAAGGAATGTTCAAAGTTATCTATACTTACATCCTATCCAACAACCCTAAGTTTAACCCTATCATGGGCAGCTCTGCTAAATCCACCATGGTCAAACCTCCCCTTGTCGAGAGGAAGAAAAAGGCTATGCAAAATATTGTGAAATTAAGGACAAGGAAAAGCATGAGCTTTGACAGTGCTGAAGAACCAGTGAGGAAGTCTGCTAGACTCCAAAACATGGCCACCAGAGGCAACATCATAAATATTTTGAATGATGAAGAAGAAATGAAAGACAAAAACATATAGCTGAAGGACTTCATCATTTTCTCCACTATGACAATGAAGAACTCGATGGTAAATTACATGATGGACATCAGAGAAGGACTACAAACACTCTTCTATAGTTGCTAGCCTAATCAGGAGGTGGAGGGAGGATCTAAGGCGGACAAGGTCACGATGAAGACCGAACCCAAGGAAGATGAGTTTGAGGACACCAAGAAGAATGATACCAATGAAGAGGATAAAACCTCAACTAAGGAATACAGTTCTCATTCCTTATTTTGATGTTCCTACAACTTCCTGGTTTGGTTCGGCTATTATAAGTCTTTTTGTTTTCATGTCTTTCCTATGTGGTAATATGCTCACAACTAGTCACAACTTTTTGTTTAAAGGTTGTATCTATTATGGTAGAATCCTCAAGTATGAGGCAACGTCCTCAATTTCTAGTTACTATGATAGTTTTTAGAATTTCAAGTCTAATTCTGCGTCCTCATATCTTGCTTATGTTAGTATATACTCTGCTACAGTCTTCAAGCTTATATTTTATAATAACATTGCCATCATGGCTATTTTTGTAAATAGATTAAGGGATCCTTAAAAACCCTACCAGTAATATAAAGTACCTTATTTACCCAATAGCAATTATCTCATTACTTCTTGCATAATAAGCCTTTTCTACTCAAAGGTATCACATTAACTGCATTGAGGATATCTCCCCACAATTCTATTCTATTGAACATAAGTAAATCAACGTAAGATACAAATACCTATTCCTTGTCTCCATTGCATTCCTTGCTTCTCCTTGCTTCCCTTTGGTTCTTGGAGGGTAGTAGGGGATCAGGATACTCATGGTTCAGGATAGGCATACCTTTAAATGCATCTAATCATTTACTTTTCCAAATTGCAACTATACAATATTTCCATTTAAGTTTCTAACCATCTAATGCATAATGGACATCATAAAAGAACCCTTACTTTTATTTTCACCTCCCCAAATCCCTTTGGAGAGTCACCCATCATACTATCACTTAGATCAAGGTTAAAATTTAAATTAAATTCATTCATGTCCTAGAGCATTAAAGTCCCATACCCTTAATCTCCAGAACAATCATTTATTCATTCTCTAAACCAAAGCCCCATAACTTCAATTTAAAGAATAAATCTTCATCCCATTTTGTTTAAAGCTCCTAATATAATCATTAATCCAAGGGGTTCTCTTTAAATTAAAACCTTCAGTATCTTTCCATAAAATCAAAGGTTCCTTTTAATCAAAACCTAACATTTACATATCCCATATAAATCAAAGGTTCCTTCAATTAAAAGCATAATATATAACTACATATAAATCAAAGCTTCTTTTAATTAAAACCCAATCATATATCTTCATATAAATCCAAGGTCTCTTCAATTAAAAGCATAATATATGGCTGCATATAAATCAAAGATTATTTTAATTAAAACCCTATTATATAACTTCTTATAAATCCAAGGTCTCTTCAATTAAAAGCATAATATATGGTTGCATATAAATCAAAGCTTCTTTTAATTAAAATTCCTATTATATAACTTCATATAAATTAGAGGTTTCCTCCATTAAAACCCTATTTTATAAAGCTCATATAATTTTAAGGGTAATTTTAATTAATCCTAGCTACATAGCCAAAATGTAAAGCAAGGCCTACAGTTAGCGCTAACGCCTTCCAAGGCATACTGAACAACTATGGCGCTAACTGGTTTCTCATAAACCTGCACTTCTTAGACCTAAGGTGGCTTCCTTTTTTGAACATGATGTTCGACTTACACAATGTTGCTCCAATAGTATAGAGCATCCGACGTTGCTTAGGCAACTACAAGCACACACAAAGCTTTCTATAGCACATGATATTTCCCACAAGGAACACAATGTCATTTCCAAACAACACCCAATGCTGCCATAGTGCATGATATTCCATAGGACATAGCATCATTTCCAAACAACACACAATGCTGACATAGCGCATGGTATTCCATAGGATACAAAGCAATTCCAAACACCACACAACCAAAATGTAAAGCAAGGTGCTTCCACAAGGAACATAGAGCAATTCCAAAAACACACAACAAAATAAAAGTGTTCAAAGAGATTCCCCCCCTAACAAGGTGCTTCCACAAGGAACATAGAGCAATTCCAAACACCACACAACCAAAATATAAAGCAAGGTGCTTCCACAAGGAACATAGAGCAATTCCAAATACCACACAACCAAAATGTAAAGCAAGGTGCTTCCACAAGGAACATAGAGCAATTCCAAATACCACACAACCAAAACATAAAGCAAGGTGCTTCCACAAGGAACATAGAGCAATTCCAAACACCACATAACTAAAACATAAAGCAAGGTGCTTCCACAAGGAACACAAAGTAGTTCCAAACACCACACAACCAAAATGTAAAGCAAGGTGCTGATATTACTCTACCAAACTCTAAGCTCACACACATATGGTGGTTTCATAATTAACCAATATAATTTTAAACCATAGCCAGGCTTAGAACAACCCAACCTGTAGGTATCCACTATGATGAAATTCTGGTAATATTGGCTCCTGGTGTATTTCCTCTCACTTCCTCTATTCCTCCCTTCCTCGTTCATCTCCCTTCCTTACCCGTTTCTTTCTCTCTTCCTCCCCATTCGTCTCCCTTCCTTTCTCGCCTTGCGTGCCCATCCGCCTAGGTGGTTTGTCCGCCACCTTCTCAAAAACTCCACCACCGTCTTGAGCCTCCTTCCCTTCAATGCCCGCCCCCTAACCTCTGTGCATTATTCCCATATTTTCCATTTTTGGAAAATAAATAGCTTTGTAGGCTTTTCCATAGGTTGCACCGTGTAGGAGAGGGATCATGACATTTTATTTTTTATTCTTTTAATATTCAAAGATATTTATAATATCTATATATTCTCTTTATTCAAATGAAATATCTCTTTCATTTATTTTTAATTAATTAAACCCCTTTTAATGAATTCTCCCTTATCATTAAAATAATCATTTTTTAATTAATTTTAAAATATCATAACCACTTTTAATTAAAATAAACACTATCAATTAAAATAACCATTTTTAATTAATTAAATGAAAACTCCTTAATTAATCGCAAATGAAGCTTACAAAAGAGCTCTAATGAGCCAATCATTATTTTCTTAACTTCATTAATTAATTTAAAGGCATCTAAATTCAACATAAGAATTTAATTTGTTTTCTTTCACAAGAAGGATGCTTTGTTTTCATTTCCAATATGGCAGTTAACCCTATGCATCTATAATCATCTTGCAGTGGTTCCCATATAGAAACTAAATCACCAAACCATTCAAGTTATGATGTAGTAGAGAGCAAACACATTTATACCATCAATCAAAGAGGGAGTCTTTCCATCGATCCAATCACCCATCTTAGCTAGAGATTTTATGATAGCTACTAGGCTATCAACTAAAGCTCAAGGTGATCAACCATCGATGATTATCCCTTCCATCAATGCATGCCTATATGAAGGTATCTATCCATGTTACCTCCGAGTACCTTAATCATCATTTCCCCTGATCTTTGGTACCCTCATTTCTAGTGGGTAACTCTGCCTGTTCCACCTACGAGTGTACCTGATCCTGCACACTTGGAAATATGTTAGCGATAACATGCCCTTATAAATCAACTAAATATCACATAGTTGGTTCAATTGTTCAAACTAGGTATCACCACATCTTAGGTTAATACACTATTTTTTTGGTGCCATAAAGTCAGCCAGGGAGGGTCATGACATCCTCCCCCACTAGGATTAAACATCATCCTCGGTGTTTCCAGTTTTCCTTTTGCTGTTTAATAGAAAGTAAAATTATTACATCATATAGCTTCAAAAAAAAAGGGAAAATATTTTTGCATAACCTCCACTTTCTCCCAAGTGGCATTCCTCTCAGAGAACTGGTCCCACTGGACCTTACACTATTCAAGAGTCTGATTTCATAGATATTTGGAATGAAACTCAAGAATATTCATCGGTAGTACTTCAATGGCCTCCAGATTTGCCATCTACAATTTAGAAACATCCCACACATGTTCAGGGTCAGCAACATATTTTCTAAGCAAGGATATGTGGAAGGTGTCATGGATTTTGGATAGATTAGGTGGTAATGCAAGTCGGTATGCAACCGAACTGATATTTTCCATGATCTCGAAGGGCCCCACAAAATGTGGATCCAACTTCATGGATTTGATAGCACTTTTCTTTGGCTTAACCCTTAAGAACACCTTATCTCCAATAGAATACTCTCTGGGAGTCCTTTTTAGATCCGCATAACTCTTCTATCTATCCGCAACTTCCTTAAGCCTTTGCCTAATTTCTTTTAGCTGCTCTTCCATTATCTTAACCATTTCTGGTCCAATCACAACTCGATCCTCTAGGTTGTCCCAAGATAATGGTGTTCTACACTTTCGCCCATACAAGGCATCGAAAGGTGCCATTCCTAGCGAGGAGTGATATCCATTATTGTAGGCAAACTCTACCAAAGGTAGGCAATATTCCCACTGAGACTTGTGATCCATGTAGTACATGCGGAGCATGTCTTCCAAAACTTGGTTTACCCATTTCGTTTGCCCATCGATTTTGGGGTGGTATGCTGAACTCATATTCAATTTTGTACCAACTACACTATGAAGGGATTTCCAAAATTTAGAAGTGAATTTGGAGTCTCTATCTGAGATAATTACTTTAGGAAACCCATGCAATCAGAATACCTCTTTGATGAATCTTCTAGCCACTACCTGAGCATCATCCTTAGTATTTCTCGATATGAAGTGGGTAACCTTGGTCAATTTTTCGACCACTACAAAGATGGCATCATGTTGGTACCGAGTCTTGGGTAAACCCACAATAAAATCCATGGATATAACCTACCATTTTTGCATAGGTACCTCATGCAGATGAAGCTTCCCTATAGGATGCTAGCATTCTACCTTAAATTTCTGACATTCGAGGCATCGAGCAACAAAATATATGATATCCTTCTTCATTCCTACCCAAAAGAAGGCTCTTTTCATGTTTTCTCACATTTTGGCCCCTCCTAGATGAGCATAATAAGGAGATCTATGAGCTTCTTGCATTATCAAGTTCCTCAAATCACCTATCTTTGGTATGATGACCCTTCCCTTATAGCACATAAAGTCATCCTTCACACTAAATTCCTTATTTCCTTCAGGATATTTGTCCATCTTGACTCGAATTCCCTGGAAATACTCATCCTGAGATTACCTCTATCTCACTTGATCCATCAGATCCATGTGAATTCTAGTGATAGCTGCTATATATTTCCTTCTACTTAAAGCATCAACTACTTTATTCTCCTTTCCTTTTATGTACTCAATCTCAAAATCATACTCAATGAGGAATTCCACCCATCTTCTCTATCTTGCATTAAGTATTGGTTGGGTGAATATATACCATAGACTTTGATGGTCTATTTTTAATTCAAAGGGCCTTCCCACCAAGTAGTGGTGCCAAACCTTTAGAGCATGCACCACTATAGCCAACTCCAAATCATGCATAGCATAATTAACTTCATGCTTTTTGAGCTTCCTTGAAGTGTATGCCACTATTGAATCCTCTTGTGAGAGTACCCCACCCAACCCATCTATTGATGCATCAATGCATACTAAAAATTCCCCTTGAGGATCAGGAACCTTTAGTATCGGTGCAGTAGTAAGCTTATGCTTTAATAGTTCAAAGGTAACTTCACACTTCTCTGACCACTTGAATTCTTTCCCCTTCTTCTGAAGGTTCGTTATGGGTCCAAAAATCTTGGAATAGTCCTTTATATAACATCTATAATAGCCCATTAATCCCATGAAGCTTCACACTTCAGTGACATTAGTAGGGGGTGGCCAATTCAGAATAGCCTCTATCTTTTTTGGATCCACAACAATCCCTTTTTTCGATATAACATGTCCAAGATATCTTACCTCTGAAACATAGAATTCACTCTTGGCCAAATTTCCATAAATTTGATTCTTTCTCAACAATTCCAACATGATCCTAAGATGCTTATCATGCTCTTATTTATCTCGAGAGTATATAAGGATATCATCTAGGAATACCAGGACAAACTGGTCCAAGTGTCTCCAAAACACGTTGTTCATTAGGTTCATGAAAGCAGCTGGGGCATTAGTCAGTCCAAAGGGTAGAACCATAAACTCATAATGCCCATACCTAGTTTTAAATGTCATTTTGTGAGTATCTTCCTCATGAATTCTTAACTGGTGATACCCCAACCTCAGATCGATCTTAGTAAACACCTTGGCATCCTTCAGTTGATCGAATAAATCTTCAATCCTAGGTAAAGGATATTGATTCTTGATTGTAGCCTTATTTAGCATTCTATAATCAATACACAATCTTAGCAAACCATCCTTCTTTTTCATGAATAGAACTGGTGTACCCCATGGTGACACACTTGGTTTTATCAAACCCTTTTCCAATAACCCTTGCAATTGAACCTTTAGTTCATGCATTTTAGTAGGATTTATTCTATATGGGGACCTATGAATAGGTTCATCTCCCATCATAAGTTCAATTGTAAAATCAAATTCTGTATAGGAGGTAACCCAAGTAGGTCCTCTGGAAATACATCCTAAAAATCCTATAAAATTGGATGTTGTCCTAGTATTTCTTCTTTCTCTTGGTCCTCCACTTCATTGAGTTTTACCACATACACTATCCCTCCTCTCTTTAGGGCCTTTTTCAATTGCATAGCAGACAACATTTGAGGTTCAAAAGCCCCTTGATCACTATGAATTCTCAGTCTTTCTCCACCTTTCTCTGAATACTCAATCCAGCGGTCCTAGAAATTGACTAAGGCTTTATGAGCCTATAGCCAATCCATCCCTAGAATTACATCAAAGGCGTGCAGGGGAGCTACATATAAACAACATTCTGTAGTCCCTTCAGATAGAGTAACTCCTACCATAGGATAACACTGGTTTACCGAGTAGGTCTATCCAGAACCATACTCAACCTTCCACCCTTGAGCCAAATACCCAAGCCTTTCCGACATAGTCCTTGCTAGACTAGATGAAATAAAACTATCAGTGGCTCCACTATCTATTAAAATGTTTACTTGCTTATTGAAAACCTTACCTTTCACAAGTAATGAGGTGGCTTGTCCCTCTAGCTTCTACTTCCTAGTTGTGGCATAGATCCGATGTTTCGGTTCCTTCCCCTTTGCACTAGCTGAGCTAGTCCCTACTCGATATGGACACTGATTATAGTAATGAGATCCTCAAAAATTGTAGCACCCTTCCTTGGGTCCTTGCTGTTTCTCAGGTTTCTCATTCCCATTCTTAACTATTGGAGTTGGAGCATGCGACTTCTATGGTTGAGGTTTCGTATTATTAGGCTTGTTATCCTTCTTACAAAATTTCTTCTTGAACTTGTTCTGATTCCCATAGGGTTTCTTCTTAGGATTTTGGGGATTTTTGGCTTTTTGATCTTGCTCAGCCTCCCACTTTACAAACTCATTACTATTCCTCTTCTTCAGTTCTTGTCACGCTTGCTCGGGTAGAGCATCATACTTATAACAGAAGTGTGACTCTACTTTCTTTGCTAGGTCATATGCCTTTTGCAATGATTTAGGCTCCTACATCTCCACATCATGCCTTAATATAGATTCCAATCCAAGAATGAATTTATGAACTCACATTTTCTCATTATAAATAGGTACATATTTGAATAGTCTTACCATCTTCTTATAGTACACTTCTACTATGTTGGTTCCTTGTCTGAGACTAGCAAATTCTTCAAACTTTAGGGCATAGAAATGCTCTATTAGAAATCTCTTTTTGAAGATACTTATAAATTCTTCCCATGGAGTATCGATGGGTTCAATCTTAGTTTCCTCATAGTGGGTTTCCCACCACTCCAGAGCAGCCCCTTCTAAGTTAATCATAGCCCAAAGTGTTTGGGTTCCATATGAGTACCCTTTTACTATAAAATGAACCTCTACCTCTCTCAGCCATGCTTCCGCTGCATCCCCATCACCCTCTCCATAAAACTTGGAGATACTGATGTTTTTCATGTCCCTAGCTATTTCCTTTTCTTCTAAGGCTCTGGATTGTACTTGTTCTATAGTTAGTCCATTATCTAGGCTAGCCTCCAAGCCTCGAACTTGTGAGTTCTGATGTGTAGCCATTTTGAGCAACTGCCTTATCTGATCCTGCATAGCAGTGACCATAGCGGTGAGGTCTTCTACTTCCCTATTGGGGTTTATTGGTTCCTCATCCTAGTTTTCTTCTTCGACATTACTTTTTCAAGTTTTTCTAGGTGTAGGCCTCCCTCTTCTTGTCTTAGGTGGCATCTTAACCTGATTCCATCCAAGAAAGGGGATTAGATTAAAGTTTCACACTAAGTTGTATCTCTAATCAAGCCATAATACAGAGTTCTCTTTGCTATATGCATCAACAACCTAACTAGGGTAATATCCTAGGTTGGGATGTATCACTGATACCAAAGCCCATACTAAGGCATCCTGACACTCCTCACTCCCTTGGGTTAATTCCCATTAGATTCTAGCATTTGGGGTATCCTAGATCATCCCAAATTTAGACTTTTCCTTAAGCAAGCCTTCAATGGACACATCTAATTTCCCTTTAGCACACATATAAGCTCTATACCCTCGTACCTAGAGCTCTGATACCAAATGTAATGACCCAAAAACACACAAATAGAAAAATACAAAAATAGAAAAGTTTTTTTTTTTGCCTAGGGAGAGGGATACATGAACCCTTCATGACCCCTAACCCACTATTATAACCTAAAGTTTTGATCACCTAAGTTTCCCTAGAAGATACATCCCATGAAGTACCCTAACACAAGTCCATCTATGTAGGCGTATAATGTGTTACTATGGATAAGTCCATCTGTCCCATCATCCTTGATGAGCTAGACCTATCACCTTCAGTCCATCGAAGGTATACACGTATCTCCATCCCATACACAAATCCTTATGTGTAGGTATGTTATGAGTATCATGAGTTAAGCTATCCATATTATCTCCATGATGAGCTATCTTAACTCTAATGTAATCTCTTCACCACTTAGTCCTTATCTCCCTAAGGGGGTCTCAATTCCCTTAGGTCTCCTATGTTCACCCTAAGGGGTTCTCAATTCCCTTAGGTTCCCTATGTTCACCCTAAGGGGTTCTCAATTCCCTTAGGTTCCCTCTGAGTTCACCCTAGAACTCTATGCTAGAATTCCTATCATCAAGCAATCACACAATAATTCTACTAGTTGCTACCACATCAGAAGGCAATCAAACAATGATAGGTAAAATAAAGCAAGCTCACACTAAAATAGAATCTACTACATAACATAAACAAATACAAAAATATAGTAAAATTACTTTCACTAACCCAATAGCAATTATCTCATTACTTCTTGCATAATAAGCCTTTTCTACTCAAAGGTATCACATTAACTGCATTGAGGATATCTCCCCACAATTCTATTCTATTGAACATAAGTAAATCAACGTAAGATACAAATACCTATTCCTTGTCTCCATTGCATTCCTTGCTTCTCCTTGCTTCCCTTTGGTTCTTGGAGGGTAGTAGGGGATCAGGATACTCATGGTTCAGGATAGGCATACCTTTAAATGCATCTAATCATTTACTTTGCCAAATTGCAACTATACAATATTTCCATTTAAGTTTCTAACCATCTAATGCATAATGGACATCATAAAAGAACCCTTACTTTTATTTTCACCTCCCCAAATCCCTTTGGAGAGTCACCCATCATACTATCACTTAGATCAAGGTTAAACTTTAAATTAAATTCATTCATGTCCTAGAGCATTAAAGTCCCATACCCTTAATCTCGAGAACAATCATTTATTCATTCTCTAAACCAAATCCCCATAACTTCAATTTAAAGAATAAATCTTCATCCCATTTTGTTTAAATCTCCTAAGATAATCAACATTAATCCAAGGGGTTCTCTTTAAATTAAAACCTTCAGTATCTTTCCACAAAATCAAAGGTTCCTTTTAATCAAAACCTAACATTTACATATCCCATATAAATCAAAGGTTCCTTCAATTAAAATCATAATATATAACTGCATATAAATCAAAGCTTATTTTAATTAAAAACCAATCATATATCTTCATATAAATCCAAAGTCTCTTCAATTAAAAGCATAATATATGGTTGCATATAAATCAAGATCTTAATTAAAACTATTATATAATTCTTATTAATCCAAGGTTTCTTCAATTAAAAGATAATATATGGTTGCATATTTATAAATAGCAGATTTCTATTTTTAATTAAAACCTATTATATAACTTCATATAAATCAAGGTTTTCTTAAATTAAAAGCTATAATATATATTATGACTGCATATAAATCAAATATTATTTTAATTAAAACCCAATTATATAACTTCATATAAATCCAAGGTCTCTTCAATTAAAAGCATAATATATGGCTGCATATAAATCAAAGCTTCTTTTAATTAAAACCCTATTATATAACTTCATATAAATCCAAGGTCTCTTCAATTAAAAGCATAATATATGGTTGCATATAAATCAAAGCTTCTTTTAATTAAAATTCCTATTATATAACTTCATATAAATCAGAGGTTTCCTCCATTAAAACCCTATTTTATAAAGCTCATATAATTTTAAGGTTAATTTTAATTAATCCTAGCTACACAACCAAAATGTAAAGCAAGGCCTACAGTTAGTGCTAACGCCTTCCAAGGCATACTGAACAACTATGGTGCTAATTGGTTTCTCATAAACCTGCACTTCTTAGACCTAAGGTGGCTTCCTTTTTCGAACATGATGTTCGACTTACACAATGTTGCTCCAATAGTACAGAGCATCCGACATTGCTTAGGCAACTACAAGCACACACAACACTTTCTATAGCACATGATATTTTCCACAAGGAACACAACATCATTTCCAAACAACACCCAGTGCTGCCATAGCGCATGGTATTCCATAGGACATAGCATCATTTCCAAACAACACACAATGTTGACATAGCACACGATATTCCACAGGATACAAAGCAATTCCAAACACCACACAACCAAAATATAAAGCAAGGTGCTTCCACAAGGAACACAGAGCAATTCCAAACACCACACAAAAAAAAATGTAAAGCAAGGTGCTTCCACAAGGAACATAGAGCAATTCCAAACACCACAAAGCCAAAATATAAAGCAAGGTGCTTTCACAAGGAACATAGAGAATTCAAACACCACACAAAAAAAGAAGGTGTTACAAGGAACATAGAGCAATTCCAAACACCACACAACCAAAACATAAAGCAAGGTGCTTCCACAAGGAACACAGAGCAATTCCAAACACCACACAACCAAAACGTAAAGCAAGGTGCTTCCACAAGGAACATAGAGTAGTTCCAAACACCACATAGCCAAAATATAAAGGTTTAGAAAGGAACACAACCAAAATGTAAAGCAAGGTGCTTACATTACTCTACCAGACTCCAAGATCACACACATAGGATGGTTTCATAATTAACCAATATAATTTTAAACCATAGCCAGGCTTAGAACAACCCAACCTGTAGGTCTCCACTGTGATGAAATTCTGGTAACGTCGGCTCCTAGTGTGTTTCCTCTCACTTCCTCTATTCCTCCCTTCCTCGTTTGTCTCCCTTCCTTGCCCATTTCTTTCTCTCTTCCTCCTCGTTCATCTCCCTTCCTTGTCTGCCTTGCGTGCCCATCCACCCAGGTGGTTTATCCGTTCTTCTCAAAAACTCCCCACCATCTTGAGCCTCCTTCCCTTCAATGCCTATCCCCTAACCTCTGTGCATTATTCCCATATTTTCCATTTTTGGAAAATAAATAGCTTTGTAGGCTTTTCCATAGGTTGCACCATGTAGGAGAGGGATCATGACATTTTATTTTTTATTCTTTTAATATTCAAATATATTTATAATATCTATATATTTCTCTTTATTCAAATGAAATATCTCTTTCATTTATTTTTAATTAATTAAAACCCTTTTAATGAATTCTCCCTTATCATTAAAATAATCATTTTTTAATTAATTTTAAAATATCATAACCACTTTTAATTAAAATAAACACTATCAATTAAAATAACCATTTTTAATTAATTAAATGAAAACTCCTTAATTAATCGCAAATGAAGCTTACAAAAGAGCTCTAATGAGCCAATCATTATTTTCTTAACTTCATTAATTAATTTAAAGGCATCTAAATTCAACATAAGAATTTAATTTATTTTCTTTCACAAGAAGGATGCTTTGTTTTCATTTCCAATATGGCAGTTAACCCTATGCATCTATAATCATCTTGCAGTGGTTCCCATATAGAAACTAAATCACCAAACCATTCAAGTTATGATGCAGTAGAGAGCAAACACATTTATACCATCAATCAAAGAGGGAGTCTTTCCATCGATCCAATCACCCATCTTAGCTAGAGATTTTATGATAGCTACTAGGCTATCAACTAAAGCTCAAGGTGATCAACCATCGATGATTATCCCTTCCATCAATGCATGCCTATATGAAGGTATCTATCCATGTTACCTCCAAGTACCTTAATCATCATTTCCCCCGATCTTTGGTACCCTCATTTCTGGTGGGTAACTCTACCTGTTCCACCTACGAGTGTACCTGATCCTGCACACTTGGCAATATGTTAGCGATAACATGCCCTTATAAATCAACTAAATATCACATAGTTGGTTCAATTGTTCAAACTAGGTATCACCACATCTTAGGTTAATACACTGTTTTTTCGATGCCATAAAGTCAGCCAAGGAGGGTCATGACAATTTCATTCTATAAATCCACTTAGCTATTCCATTTCTTAGTATCAAATTAGTCATTTTTACAAATTCTACCAAACTTCACTACACTTTCTCAAAAACTATAACTTCATATTATAAAAGAAAGCTACATATTTTACCCATCTAGGTATCTTAGTAATATAACTCAATAATTTTATTCTAGCTCAAACAAAAAGGTGAACATAAATAGCTTCCAAAATATCCCACCATTATTTTCTAATCCAAATATAGGTATTTTACTTATCTACTTTAAAATCATTCATAATGAAAACTTATTTCATAAATCTAAACAACTATTACCCTGGGGAATAGTTTGTAATAGTTTATGTACCATTACAAGAACGATTCAATAAAATAATAATTCATATAATAAAAATATATTATTCATTATTTACGGATTAACACATCCTTTTCCTAAAATAATTTATTTTTAAATCTAAATATTGTTTTCTATTAATCTTCAATAGAAAAATTCCAAATAATAGAATAAATCATTTATACATTTAATTAAATATCATCATTCTATAGATTATTCCTTTCTATCCATGAATAATGAAACTAAAGGATTATCTATCATTGTTTGCATTAATTTTATTTAAACTAAATAACTTATTGCATATTAATAATATGATCTACTCTTAATCCAAAAGGAAAGGACATCATTTTTTCATTAGATATCTCCATGTGTAATTAAAAAATTCATTTGTTTAATAAAAAACACAATGGTTCTCTAGAAACTCATATCATAATGTTGGACATGACTTCTATGTCTCATTCACTGGGCACCAATCAACAATTCTTTAAGGATATGGTAACTACCTAACAGAGACTTGTTATCTGTAGTGTGGTAAATTATCTAGAAATTAGTTTGGATTCATGATAGTCAATTGTAGATGGTGATAACACTATGGCATTCACACGGGTGTGTTCGATTCAACCATCCTTTCAAATATTGGGGATGCACCCTATTTTTGAGAGTTTTAACATTGACATAAACACATACCAATAAAATACTATATTTTTTTCTTAAATACATCATAACGTTTCACAACAAATCTACTACAGTAATAGACTTGGGCAAAATGTGCACAAAAAAGCCAAGTTTTCTTTGAATAAACTATAATATCAGACTTCTTTAGTGTAAGCTTTCTTAGCAAATGAAGGAATATTCTAGCATGGTCACACACTCAACACACTTCACCAAACTATATGACACCAGAAAGGATGAAGGTAACTAAGTTTCAATACTATAAGGTTTGACACATAAAAATGTACACAAAATTTTCTCAGGTTTCCCACATAAAATTGCAAGTTTATAATGACAAAGCTAGAGATGGTTTACTATACAAACGTTCCTTATAAAATCAAGCCTAAAATATAATGTCCATATCACAGATTTTCAATGACTATTTCAAGAGCAAAGTACCTTTTTTTAAACACAATGGATTCTTGGAGTCAATATACATGGAAAGATGTTCCTTGTTGCCTCCTGGTCTTCAAAAACAACTTCCAAAGCTCTTTCCACTTTGTATGAGCATTATTGCAATAATTTCCCCTACACTCTTTTGTCCAAATTTCTTTTTGTCATTTTTAGGTTTTAAAAAAACCTAGAGAGTGTTCGTTCAAAGAAAACCAACTTCCAACTACCTGCAAATTGTTTTTCTAGGTTTGATGGTTTAACACAAAGTTAATGTGAGATCAGTAATTAAATATATTTCTTGTTATATTTTGAAGCTATAAACTTAAAGGAAATGCAACCATTCAAATGATGCAAGCATTCAATGTTATAATTATGATAATGACTAACTAATATGCATGAAAATATGATATGAAACTTTTGAAATAACTCAAGAAATAACTATTAATGAAATATCATAAAAATATAAAATACCATGCAATGGAGATCACCTCTCCACCTTGCAAAGATGAAACTAAATTTTATCTACTAATATTCTACCTATGCACACCAAAATCCTCTCTTGCTTCTATTCTATGAAGACATTTTTATAATGAGACATGCCTCTTTGCCTTCCACATTCCTATGACACCTCACTATTCTATTCTAAGGACTCATGTATATGTGGACTACATGCACATTTACATCATTGCACATTCTAACAATTGTGCATTTATTACATTGCTTTAATAAAGTACTTAACTCATAATACACTCCTAATCTAAATATGTACCCATGATGGTACATTAGTAAGAACTAAATAATATAATATATTCCAACACCCCTGTATTACATTATTTGGGTATTGAAGACTTTAGTCTTCAATATGGATCTTCATATTTCAGATATTCTTTATCTCGATCAAGTCCTTTTTATTTAATTTTTAGATGGCCAAGTAGTGTTGTAGACATGAAAAATTGAACCACTTTGGTGGGAAATATTCCTAGAGCCCTTTGGGAGGCCCCTTAGACTTGTCCAAGGCAAGGGTAAGGCTTCTTCCCCACTATTTTACATATTTTCTCTCTCTATGCAACATCATGCTTGATCCTTGATGGGACGCAACATCGCATGGCAAAATCGTGATCGATCTTGATGGGGTGCAATTTCACATTTTTTAGGATTTTTCTCAAGGAAACCCTAATTCTTCGAGTTTGTCATATTTTACGTTTGTGTGCCTTTGTTTTTCTACCTTTCTCACCATAAAATCCACTATATAAGGAGGGTTTAAATTCACTTATCACACACAACACACAATCATATCATTGTGATATTATACGAATTATTGATGATTTGTTACTCACTAACATTTTATTTCTTGCAAAATGTTCTTATTCGGTCTATATTCTTTTCCTTTATGTGCAAGAAAATTTAAATTGGAGTTTGAATATTGATTGGATTTCTACTGCATTGAAGGTTGATTACTTCTACTCGCTCTTGGTGGATTGGTGTTGAAGCCCTAAGGAGTTATCAACCATTAGAGAGGTCTAAAATATTTCTTCCTACTTTTTCACACTCTTCCAGGTGAAAGTGCTCCATAGAACACTTGTTTTCATTCACTGCATCTTAGGTTTAGTATTTTGCTTTAGTCTAAGATGTTTTGTCTCACTTCGATGAAATCGTGTCCGGTCTGCTATGGGACATAATTTCATCAGTGTATTATTGTGCTCATCTATTCTAAAATGTGATCTCGCCTAAGAAAAATTTGGGGGCATTCTACTATCCCAACATTCATCATTACATTCTAGGCTGCATTTAGAGCTTTATGTTACATTTTATTTTATGATTCCATCATTCTATTATGTTGTATTGTATTATGTTTATTTTATTCCAAAGGTTGATTTCCATTTTTATTTATCAAAGATCATCTAAAATGATATAGGGGGCTTGACTGTTGTGCCTACAAGCACTGTTATCTGAAGAACACAAGCTTATACTGAGAGGGGGGTGAACAGTATAAGACCGCTTTTTACCTTTTTCCTCCAAATCAACTTTCAAATCAATATTATGCAGAGTATAGAAAGCAATATCAATAGCAATAATTAAAACAATGCACAAAACACCATCCACAATAGAGACACAACAATTTACGTGGTTCACCCAAAGCGGGCTACTCCACGGATAAAATCTCTCACTAAATTTTATCAACTCAAAATCTGGGAATACCTTTCCCGATTACAATATTTATGGGCATCAACCCAAAGGAGACACCAATCCCCTAGCTCTGTTATGGTTGGTGATCCTCTAGAAGACCTCTGCCTCCTCTGCCCTTAGCAAATGGAACTCTATCCACAGAAGACACCTGTCTTCCCTGCTCTGGCTGGAGACCTCTGTCCTCAACTCTATCACCTCCAAAGCTGGTCCTCGAAATTGCACTAAACACAGTCCTTCGGTCTAGCACAAATGTCCTCGATTTCTCTTTCTCTGATCTGCACCGAACACAGTCCTTCGATCTGGCACAGATGTCTTTTGTCCTCTTTTTTTGGTCTGCACAAAAACATAGTCCTTCGCTCTTTTTGCGCAATCACAGCTGCCCTTGACCTTTGCACCTCTGCGCAATTACAGCCGCATAGTCTTCGTGCACTCTGCTTCCTTGCAATCTCTCTCACTTGGAAGATTCGACAGAATGCACTCTGCTCTCGACGATCGAACTTCTTCACTTCGCACAGTCTACGAACGCCGCTCTTCGAACGCACACTTCGATCGATGTCATTTTCTCTCCAAGCAGCCCTACTTTTATACTAAAACTTTCAAGATCAAAACCTTGATCTTAGTCGGCTGCTACCCTTAACTTCATCGGCTGCAAAACCCTAAACTACGTCGGCTCAAATTCAACTCTGTCGGCTTCAACCGCCTCTGTGGTTCTATAGCTTTTCTCGTGAAACTACAACATGTCGCGATATCGTGACACCTTTGCAACCGAACACTATCTTATGGCTTTTGTCACGATATCGTGACACTTTCTGCTTCTGCTGACGTCATCTTCTCTTCTGTCATGAAATCGTGACCCTTCTGACTTCATGGCCTTCTTCTCTGCTTTTGTCATGAAATCATGACACTACTGCCTTTGCTGACGTCATCTTCACTCCTGTCATGAAATCGTGACCCTTCTCACTTTCTCAACCTTTTCTCGGCTTGCACTAGCGAAAATGGAACATGTCATGAAATCGTGACACTTTCGCTGCCTTGAGCTTCTCTCTGCCTTACTCCCATGAAACTGGAACATGTCATGAAATCATGACGCTTTTGTCTTCATAGCCTTCCTTTCTGCTTCTATCATGAAATCATGACACTTCTCCTATAGAAGACCTACTTCCAGTTTTGTCATGAAATCGTGACACTTTCTCCATCCGTACGCTTTTCTTTCATCCTGTCTGAAATCGCTACATCTTCATCCGCTTGCTTCTTTCTGAAATCGTGACACTTTCTCATCCGTACTTTTCTTTCATCTGTCGTGAAATCATGACGCTTTCAGCTTTCGTACGCTTTCTTTGTAGCCCGTCATGAAATCATGACGCTTCTCATTTCAGACTCTTCCCTTTGCTGCATGTCACAAAATCATGACAGTTCTCACTTTGAGCTTTTCAGCATGTCAAGAAATCATGACTGTTCTCACTTCGAACTCTTCAGCATGTCACGAAATCATGACACCTTTCGAGTAACTTTCTCTCTCTTTGAACTTGTCATGAAATCATGACAGTTCACACTGTGGACTCTCTTTTCAGCATTATGTCATGAAATCATGACATTTTTCCTTTCGGACTCCCTCTCCTACAACATGTCATGAAATCGTGACACTTTTTGGTCCGTACAATCTTCTTTGCAATATGTCACGAAATCGTGACACTTTTCCTTTTCTGCCTTCCTGCACTTTTCGAGTCACGAAAATGCGACATGTCATGAAATCGTGACACTTTCCACCTTGCTCTCCTTCTCTGCCAACATGTCACGAAATCATGACAGTTTTTCAACTTCTTCTCTCTCTTCCAACATGTCACGAAATCATGACAGTTTTGCCAGCTTCTTCTCTCTCTTCCAACATGTCGCGAAATCGCGACAGTTTTTCCAGCCTGCTGCAAACTTTTTCTAACTTGTCTTTTTTCTTTGATCTTTTGCAAATGGGCTACTATGATCTTTTTGGAAACCCACTGTCCATGCTCTGAATAATCTGACATTAAATCAAATTCCTTCAAGAGCTTCTTGACATCAATGACAACTTCTACACTTGAGCAAAGGCAATGTACCCAAGGTACCCAAAATTGCCAACAATCTCCCCCTTTGTCATTGATGGCAAACCTTTACTGAAAACACAACTCAAGAGCCAAAACTGAAACCAGCTGTGCTAACAACTGAGAATCTGCCTTTGAAGTTTTGCTCCCCCTGACTTGAAGCTCTTCTCTTCACTTGATGCTCTCCCCCTTACTCATATCTCTCCCCCTTTGTCATCAATGGCAAAGGGTCACCTTTGGGGCTTGGGACTAAGAATGAGCCTCTTAGCTTAGTCCCTCCCCCACCTCCTGATGAGGTGATTAAAATAGGGGTGGGAGTAAAACTCCCATTAGGCACTGATCATCATCAGCATCTACAATTTCCTTGTCGGGCCTTCTTTTGAATTTTTTGTCAATATTCCTGTTCTTGTTCCTATCACTGTTCTGATCCTTGGACCTGTTCATACCACTGTTCCTATTCTTGTACCTTGGAAGATCAGCTCTACATTGTCTAGCTGTGTGACCGTCATTGTTGCACTTATAACAGGTAATAATGTTATTTCTTTTAGGCATACCTGTTCTTCGAATCCACCTGTTCTGACTAACCGAGTTCCTGTTATTAGCCTTGCAAAAAAATGCCTTATGCCCAAACTGATTACAAGAGTAGCAATACCCTTGAAAGAAATTGCTACCTCTGAAACTGTCATTTACCTTCCTTACTTGAGTCATGCAATGCACAGCCATGTGACCAAACCTGTGACACGCAAAACATCTATCGTGAAATTTTCTTTTATTCGACCTCTTGGGTCCCGAAAACTTCTTCTTCGCAATCTGAATTTCGTTTTCTATTTCTGCGCATCTATCACTCATGGACTCATGATCTGAAGTACTTTCTTCATCAGAACTCTCTTCCTTTTGAAATCTCTTGCTAGATTCCCCAACCTGTTCCTTGTGCGGCTCAACAAAACCGAGACCTGTTTTATCTGTTGGTTTTCTTTGACCTTTGATGAGAGACTTAACCCTTTTGGAGCTATCTTGAAACCTGTACAGTTTATCCTTGTACTCTTTAGTTTCCACTTCCAAAGAAGCCATTTTCTGTTCCAACTCATTATACTGAAGAATCTTAGACTCTAACTCGTCCTTGAGTTCTTGTGTCTTAGCCATAGAGAAGTCAAGACTTTCTGTAAGATCATCTCTCTCCATACAACATTCATCTAACTTATCCTTGAGTCTGGCATTCTTCTTTCTTTCCTTTTTCAAAGCACTAAGAGCATTAGTAAGTTCACTTTCAAGATCCTTTATTTGTTTGCTTTCTGAATCATCGAGTCTTTTACAAATTTCTTATCACTAGAGGTGCTACCCTTTTCAAAAACCATACAAGCATCTTCCTTATAGTTTTCTGAAGCATCCTCATACATACTAGTAACCAATTCATTATTTGTGCAATCATCCTCAAGGTGACCAAAATTTCCACATCTAAAACATTTCATGATAATGAATCTATGTTTCGGTTCTTCCTCTTTTTTGATATGAACAACATCTCATTTTCACTATCACTTGAAGAACTTTCACTATCACTACTAGAACACTTACTTGCTTTGTCTAGGTAGAAACTCTTCTTGTGCTTGTGAGAATACCTCTTTCCGTGATTGTTGTGCTCATCTTTGTTCTTCCTGTGATGTTTGAATTTTTTAGAATCCTTGCTCTTAGAATCCTGTTTATCTTCATCACTTTCATACTTGGAAATAGTACAATCAGTAGCATAATGGCCAAACTTTCCACAATTGAAACATCTTATATTCTTCATGCTTTTGTGCTTTCTAGAGAACTTGCCTTTCTTGTTGTAATATGCCTCTTCATCACTAGAAGACTCATCACTCTCTTGAATCTGTTTACCTTTGGATTTCTTGGTAGCCTTGAAAGCTGCCTCTTTCTTGACATCAACCTTCACTTGAGTTCTCAACTCAAATGCTGCAAGTATACTATGGAGCTCATCCTTTTTCAACTTATCCAAATCTTTAGCTTCCTCAATAGCAAAAATATTTTCACTAAATCTATTAGGAAGAGATCTTAAAATCTTATCACAAACATCATTTTCAGCAAGCTCAAGACCTAAGTCTTTCATGGAGTTAACAACCTCATCCATACGAAGCATGTAGTCACTAATATTTTCATCATCATTCATCTTGAGTTGTTCAAACATACCTTTGAAGTGTCTCAACTTGGCCTTTCGGACATTTACATCACCTGTGTGAACCACCTGCAGTTGTTTCCACATTTCACTAGCTGTCTTGCAGTGAATTACTTTGGTGAGATCTGCTTTCTGTAAACCTTTCAGGATTGCATTCATTGCTTTTGAATTGCTGTGATGTAGGAGCCTATCTTCTTTAGTATATGGACCATTTACAGGAATAGTGTACCCATCTTCAATCACTTCCCAAACCTCATTCCCAAGAGCCATTAGATGAACCTTCATCCTTGCACTCCAAAGACCAAAATCTGATCCATCAAGAATAGGTGCTGCATTGCCACTTGAATAATCCATTGTGTTCTTTGCTAGCTTTTCCTTCAAGCTGTTAAACTTTTCGAAGGCACTGGCTCTGATACCAATTGAAGAACACAAGCTTATACTGAGAGGGGGGGTGAACAGTATAAGACCGCTTTTTACTTTTTTCTCCAAATCAACTTTCAAATCAATATTATGCAGAGTATAGAAAGCAATATCAATAGCAGTAATTAAAACAATGCACAAAACACCATCCACAATAGAGACACAACAATTTACGTGGTTCACCCAAAGCGGGCTACTCCACGGATAAAATCTCTCACTAAATTTTATCAACTCAAAATCTAGGAATACCTTTCCCGATTACAATATTTATGGGCATCAACCCAAAGGAGACACCAATCCCCTAGCTCTGTTCTGGCTGGTGATCCTCTAGAAGACCTCTGCCTCCTCTGCCCTTAGCAAATGGAACTCTATCCATAGAAGACACCTGTCTTCCCTGCTCTGGCTGGAGACCTCTGTCCTCAACTCTATCACCTCCAAAGCTGGTCCTCGAAATTGCACTAAACACAGTCCTTCGGTCTAGCACAAATGTCCTCGATTTCTCTTTCTCTGATCTGCACCGAACACAGTCCTTCGGTCTGGCACAGATGTCTTTTGTCCTCTTTTTTTGGTCTGCACAAAAACATAGTCCTTCGCTCTTTTTGCGCAATCACAGCTGCCCTTGACCTTTGCACCTCTGCGCAATTACAGCCGCATAGTCTTCGTGCACTCTGCTTCCTTGCAATCTCTCTCACTTGGAAGATTCGACAGAATGCACTCTGCTCTCGACGATCGAACTTCTTCACTTCGCACAGTCTACGAACGCCGCTCTTCGAACGCACACTTCGATCGATATCATTTTCTCTCCAAGCAGCCCTACTTTTATACTAAAACTTTCAAGATCAAAACCTTGATCTTAGTCGACTACTACCCTTAACTTCGTCGGTTGCAAAACCCTAAACTACGTCGGCTCAAATTCAACTTTGTCGGCTTCAACCGCCTCTGTGGTTCTGTAGCTTTTCTCGTGAAACTACAACATGTCGCGATATCGTGACACCTTTGCAACCGAACACTATCTTATGGCTTTTGTCATGATATCGTGACACTTTCTGCTTCTGCTGATGTCATCTTCTCTTCTATCATGAAATCATGACCCTTCTGACTTCATGGCCTTCTTCTCTACTTTTGTCATGAAATCATGACACTACTACCTTTGCTGACGTCATCTTCACTCCTATCATGAAATCGTGACCCTTCTCGCTTTCTCAACCTTTTCTCGGCTTGCACTAGCGAAAATGAAACATGTCATGAAATCGTGACACTTTCGTTGCCTTGAGCTTCTCTCTGCCTTACTCCCATGAAACTGGAACATGTCACGAAATCATGACGCTTTTGTCTTCATAGCCTTCCTTTCTGCTTCTGTCATGAAATCGTGACACTTCTCCTATAGAAGACCTACTTCCAGTTTCTGTCATGAAATCGTGACACTTTCTCCATCCGTACGCTTTTCTTTCATCCTGTCGTGAAATCGCTACATCTTCATCGCTTCTTCACTTCTACCTGTCACAAAATCGTGACACTTTCTCCATCCGTATGCTTTTCTTTCATCCTGTCATGAAATCGTGACGCTTTCAGCTTTCGTACGCTTTCTTTGTAGCCCGTCATGAAATCGTGACGCTTCTCATTTCAGACTCTTCCCTTTGCTGCATGTCATGAAATCATGACAGTTCTCACTTCGAGCTTTTGCAGCATGTCAAAAATCGTGACTGTTCTCACTTCGAACTCTTCAGCATGTCACGAAATCGTGACACCTTTCGAGTAACTTTCTCTCTCTTCGAACTTGTCGCGAAATCGTGACAATTCACACTGTGGACTCTCTTTTCAGCATTATGTCATGAAATCATGACATTTTTCCTTTCGGACTCCCTCTCCTGCAACATGTCACGAAATCGTGACACTTTTCGGTCCGTACAATCTTCTTTGCAATATGTCGCGAAATCGCGACACTTTTCCTTTTCTGCCTTCCTGCACTTTTCGAGTCGCGAAAATGCGACATGTCACGAAATCGTGACACTTTCCACCTTGCTCTCCTTCTCTGCCAACATGTCACGAAATCATGACAATTTTTCCAGCTTCTTCTCTCTCTTCCAACATGTCACGAAATCGCGACAGTTTTGCCAGCTTCTTCTCTCTCTTCCAACATGTCGCGAAATCGCGACAGTTTTTCCAGCCTGCTGCAAACTTTTTCTAACTTGTCTTTTTTCTTTGATCTTTTGCAAATGGGCTACTATGATCTTTTTGGAAACCCACTGTCCATGCTCTGAATAATCCGACATTAAATCAAATTCCTTCAAGAGCTTCTTGACATCAATGACAACTTCTACACTTGAGCAAAGGCAATGTACCCAAGGTACCCAAAATTGCCAATAGTTGCATAGCAGCCTAAGCAGACCCCCTAATGCTAATCCTATTTTTTAAGTGTTTGTTAAGTTTTCTTGCAAGAACATGAATTGTTGATAGCTTTGGACAAAGGAATAAAAGTAAGGATAAATCATTGTATAAGTTGTGTTATAATTAGTCTCTAGGCTATTTATTGAGTGTTTTATAATTGTTTTACAAACCCTAGATCTAATTTTATATAAATATATTTAATTAAGTTCTAGGTATTTAAAGATAAACAACATATAGTGTGCACTTAGGGTTAATTATGTTTGTGCATCTCTTCTTGAGCCCTTGCTTAAATATTTTCTATTTAGAACCCTAGGTTAAAAAAGCATTCAAACAAAGAATCATTCTAGGGTTAGCTCTTGTACTTTTGCATTACGTATTTTTGCATTGTCCTTTATATTTATAGCATAGATCTAGAAAGGCCAAATATAGGTGTTTGTCTTGAATCTTATACATCAAACATTCTTGAAAACCATAGGATTTGGAGTGAGTCCTTAAACCATTCCTAGTGAACCCTTCACCCCATAGCACCGAGTGTAGATAATAACATACGCCCGATGTGAACACCCCTTTTATTTAAAAATATTTTTAAGCAAGATCATTACATTTGTTTGTGTTGTTGAAAACCTCAATAATAAGTTCAAAAATATTTTTGTTTCTGTTGTTAGCATTCTCTTCTATCCTTTCACTTTTCTAATGGCTCCTTTCCTAATAAGTTAGCAAAAACAACTTGGATCTGATTATGTTCCTCTTGAATATGATCAGATTTATAGAGATTATCCTAAAATAGATCCAAAAGAATAATATAATATGGAAATTGAAAATAATTTTAATCCTTATGAAGGCCCTAATGGTGGGTTTGTCTTTTAATCATTTAAGCACATTTGGGATTTTATGAAATCTAATAGGGATAAGATATTGGGAGGTATGGATCGATAAGCTCATCTCAAAAGATGTGAAAATCCTCCACGTCTTCCTCCAATAAGCTTCCCTATGCTTGACCAAAATAACCCCGTGCCTAAATCAATTCATCCTAACAATTTGAACCAAGTTGTTGACACTACTACAACCACCAACATTGGAAGGAATCTTCAAGTTCCTCCAATTAGTAGTGTTACTCAAAAGTATTTTTAATTTATTCCTCAATCTTATAATATTTTGTTCTACCTAATGTTAGTTGTCCATTTTCACAAGGTTCCACATATAACAATAATTTCCATGCTTCCAAATTGAATCAAGCATTGGTTCCTCAACACACATATGAGAATCTAGGAATAACACATAACAATAATCCAGAAGTGCAAAATTTGGCAAATGTGGTAAAGCAATTGGTTTCAAAATTTGAGATGATTCAGCCCTCAAGTTTTACTTACAGTTACAAGGAAATGTGTAATCATCCATTGGATCCTATTTTTGCTGCTAGACCTTATCCTAAGAATTTTCCTATGCCAATTTTACTAAGAATATTTATAACAGCTTGCCATGATCTCATTTATGATGACATGTTACTCAAAACATTTCTTAAGATTCTTGGTGGCATGGAATTAGAGAGGTATTATCAATTGCCCAATTATTCCTTGAATAAATTTGAAAAAATAGTAGAATTATTTGTTCATCAATTTGATGCTTACATTGAAAAGGAGATAACAATAAAATATGTGTATAATTTAAAAAAAAATAAAGAGGAAAGCTTTTCAGATTTTTTGGCTTGTTGGAGAAGTTTGGTTGGAAGTTTAAGATATACTTTACCACCAAAAGATATGTTTGAGATATTTATTGGTAATTTACAAGAAAAATTATCTTATGCACTAGAAACTCCTACTATTACATCTTTTTATCAAGCAATTGATTTAGAAAAAAGTAGAATAGGCCCTTGTCAGAAGATGTCAACTTAAATTCAAAGAAGAAAAACCTACTAAGTCTCAACATAAGAACAAGCACATAGGAAGTGATAGTGGAATGGATAGTACACATGTTAATAATGTTACTAACAACCTGCAAAAGATAGTACTTCAAAAACCTCCACAAACTAACTTTACAAGGCTTAATATGTCCATGGAAGCAGCTTTGAAATAACTTTTAGAAACCAAGGCAATTGAATTACCTCCCATAATACAACCAGATACTACAACTCATTGGTATAAGGTAGGTCAACATTGTGCATATCATAGAGTAGAAAGACATTGGACAAATTCTTGTAAGAAGTTGAAACATGTGGTTCAAGATTTGATTGATGTAGGATGTATCGACTTAGATAATTCTTAGGTAGTGAATAATCAAGTACCTACCCAAAAAACTATAACTACCTATCAATATATGGGAATATTTAAAGATCCATTGCCAAAACATAATCTACAAGTAGCAAATTAGGTTGCTCACTAGAATGAACCTCCTCCCTATGGCAATATGGTTAGTATGGTCGGGGTAACTACAAGAAGACAAACTCAGACTCAACATACTTATAAAGGATAGAATTTTGTATTACAACCTAGTTTAATTTTGAAGAATACCCAGAATAAATTTTTGGATACAAGGACTCCACCTATTGTATTGAGATCGTAGCCTAAGGTTTCATTTGATCTTCAAAAGCAGTTGGCTAGTACTCTAGTAAAGATATCATTTGACTAGTACTCCAGTAAAGATATCAGTTGGGGATACATTTATTAAGAGAGTTTTTATTGATAATAGTTCTTCCCTAAATTTGTGTACATATCAATTCTTTCAAAAATTTGGATTAAAATAGGAAGGTTTAACAAAATATGATATCATTATAAAATATTTCAACAATGAGTACCAAGAAACCTCTAGTGTCATATCTCTTCCCCTCAAGGTTGGGCCTAAAATATTGGAAACTTTTTTTATGTGGTACATTGTCCTGCATATATTAATCTCCTTCTTGGACGACCTTAGATTCATGCAATGAAGGTTGTCCCTTCTACTCTTCATCAATGCTTAAATTTTGAATTCAAAAACCAAGTTATCACCATTTTGAGTGATCCTCGACCATTTGAGTTTTGTTAAAATGTATAGCAATCTTGATCTAAGTTTAACCTATGTCTTTCTATTTCTTCAATGGTTTCTCCATGCTCCTCATATCAGATATTAGAAAAATTTAAAAATTTAAAAATGAGTGAGGAACACATCTCGAATCTCTCATCTCAGGATCAGAATAATCAGTTTCTTAAATCACCTCTTCTGGATCTAGCCAAGCTACCACCATCACCAAGAACCATGGGTTTACCCCATAAGAAAGGTGATATTGTACACATTGGCATGTGTACTTTTATATTCATAGGAACTACCTTTGAAGAAAAGATATGTGGTAGTAATCCCTCTCCTATTGAGTTTTCTTTTGCTTATTTCTATCTTTCCAATGATTACCCACTTCCTAAATAGATCCTATCTAGTATGGGATATGTAGGTAAAGGTTTGGGGCCATAAAAAAGGGCATTCAAGAGCCTTTGTATGTTGATATATGGCTTGCGAGATGTGGCATAGGTTTTATACCTAGTAAATACCAACCTTTACCATTTTAAAATGATGATCATATTATGACTTATGTTGAATATATGGATTATCAAAAGTAAGCAGTGGGTTATGAGGATGATGGTCCCCCTTATTATTTTGATATTTTTTTTGCAATATTATTGATTTTTTACATTCTAAGAGTAGGCCTTCTATTTTGGAAGATGTTTCTACTTCACTATCCTATAGTGATCTTGTGAAGTTAGGAATTGCTCCTCCTTATGTTGAAAATAATTGTTATGTTCGAGAATGCATTGACTATCATGTTATGGATACCAAATAAAGTGCTATGAAGGAGCCTCTACATAATCCTAATTATAAAGAAGTCTTGAGTTTTATATTTTTTTGGTAAAACAATCTATGGTACGTCTGTTATTTTGTTAAGAAATGCAGCACACATAGATTTTGTGTCGACTTTCATTTTGCTTGCTTAAACTAATCAATTAAATTAATTAAATCATAATTTTTTTTTAAAGTGCATCGAATCAATTAATTATCATTTAGATGTGCATTGGCATTTTCGTTGCATCCATCTACTTGCTCATACTATATTATTGCTTGTCATCCTTTTGCATTGCTTGCTTGACATTTAATACAACTTGCATGCTTGAATGTCATATTTTGCATGATTGTTTGTTCATGACTACTTGATCATATATATTTTTGGGGTCTTGTGACAATGGCATGTAATGATACCTAGTTAGGTCATATCTCACATGCATTGCACTCTCTCTAGGGTTCTAATGCCTAGTAAGATCCCCACCTAGGATTTTCTTCTTTCATCTTCTTTCTTGCTTTTGTCTGCTTCTTCAAGTTCTACCTTCCTTGTTATTGGAAGTAGTGAGAGTATCTTTTAGATCAAGGATGATAGTTTGTTAATATTTCCTTGTCACCTTTCTACTACCTTATTTTTTTTCTTCTTTGACTTCCTTTGCTTTTGACAAGGAAATACGTAGACTTTGTTTCTTTCTCTAAGTTGTCTTCTTTGCATATTTGCACACACTCACTATATTGTGTTCATATTTAAATCCCTATCAGGGATATCAATCACCTATTATATTTTATCCTTATATATTACACCCCACACAGGATAACTATACATCCTAGCGGGTATCTTATTAGATATGATCTTCTATTGGGTTATACTCCCTTTTGACTCAGTCGGCTCAACATCCCATTACAGGATAAGCTCCTTGGCTATTTTCAGCAAGCCTCAAAATACATCCTAATGGTTAATCACCCCATAGTAGTCAATTAGCGAGAAACCACCCATAGTGGGTCAGACTCCAACACCTCATCCTTTACAATGAGTACTATACCCATAGTGGGTTTAGCTCCCCCTTTTCAGGTACTATTCATAGTATTTGATCCCTTGCAACCTATAATGATTTTGATACTATGTTTTACCTATCCTTATCTATTTTAGATGGTTGAAATTTGGACTATATTCTTCTTTGTCTTCTTATTTCTTCTTCTTCTCTTCTCTATCTCTTCTTTTTCTCCTTGTTTTTATTTTTTTGTTGTTGTTTTATCCTTGTGTTTTTTTTCTTACATCCATTCCATCCATGCATTTCATATAGTATTGCATTAAGATAGATTGCATGCATAAAATATTAAAATTAAATAATATATAAATTAAATCAAATCACATGCACACAATCACAAATATATAAAAGAGCAACTATGTATTACTCTATGAGAAAAATATAGATACATTAGTATCTGCTTGAATGTATCTGCTTGGTGTACCATAGTCTAGTCTTGGTACACTCAACCAATTCCTATGGATGCATACCACAATCAAAATTGGCATGTCATGCTAATCCCTAGCCCTAGCACTAAGATCCTATCTCCTCTACTCTATCTGAAGGAGGATGTGGTCTAGGCATCCACATATCCATGAATGGTGAAGCTAAGAGTATCCATGATCGATATCATGATTTTTTAGCTAAATGGAAGGATGGAGGGAGTGTCACTCTCTGCCCCACTAGTACCACTTATTAGTACATAGTCTCATAAAATATAGCCCATTGAATGGCCACCTCTAGCCTCTCCCCTACTCTTTGTATCTCTACCTATAGAAGGAAGACTTCATTGCTAGCTTGGATGCTCCCAATAATAGCTATCCCATTTCCCTTAGCCCTCTAGTGTTTTGTATCTAGATGGTACACCTCCCCTTAGAGATGATCAACCTCTACTCGAGCTACATCTTTGTGGTACTTAGCAAGACCCATAGTCCCTCGATCCTCTTGGACCTATCCTCCTAGAGCAGGTCTACCTATCTCTATAGAGTCACCATATGTGCTTGTAGTACCTTTGTCTCATCCCTTGGATCCCATCATCCCAAGGCTTGGTCTTGATCGAATACTATTGATGTGGAGGTCTCTCTCGATCCTCCACTTGGTAGCATCCTAGCCTCTATGTGGGAAAATTTAGATACCCCTACCACCCTAGTCCCTATAACACTGGTGTCCTCTATCACCAACTCAATCTAAACCTAGGACTACCTTTGACTTGAAGTTGTAGGACCCTACTATGTCCTTCTGATCCTTGCTAGCTTTATCCTATCTTTAGCCTATCCTGGGTGTAGACACCAGGATCACCATATAATCTTGTTTTTTCTCATCTCATCTATTACCCACCTCACTAGTTATAGGTGCACTATATAGGTTATCGTGACCCACTCTAGGGATCTAGACCATTGGTATGTTGTTGGTCACTCCAGGGTCGCTAATGGTCCTAGTAGTGCATCTGATATCTACATCGCTATGTACCCTCAACTCCATACCTAGAGAAAATTTATGCACACTATTCCTATATGTCACTTGTACATGACATTGTATAATGTCCTATACAAGCGGACCAACACATATGGATCCCATGTGAACAAAACTCTGTGGTGTTGCATGTCTGCCACTACACCACTATCATCCATGATAAATATGCCTACTAGTATAGCATATCAACTATCCTGCCACCACCCCATAGATCATGGTCATCAATGGGTCTTCCCTATATCACCCCACCAGGTTGTCTACAACCATGGTGCTTTCTCAAACCTAGTGGGCCCAACCTCTTAAAAATTGTTGCAAGGTCGTTGGTCTCCCTTGTGCTCTATAAATTGATGTCCCTCTGATAAGGATATGCAAGATGCACCACACATCATTTGATGTGACAATCATCTCTCCTATGGGTAACTTGAAGGTGGATGACTTCGGGTACCATCTCTCCGTAAGTGCCATCAGTAGGGCCCTATCTGCCTCTACTCGAGGCAACTTTACCAGGTAGTCTAGCCCCAAAACCTCTAGTGTATCCCTCTTCACATGTTTGAGTACCTCTAGCTCCACATCTAGGGAGCTAAATATCCACTTGCGGCTCTCAAGTACTCTAAGCTGCAATAACAACAGGAAAATAAAATTTTCCATCAGTTCAATAAATCAAAAATTAATCTCATAAACTAATCAATAAATTAAAATTAATTGCCATTTTTTTTTTTTAAGTTTGAGTGCTAAAGTTCAATTTTGCATCTTCCAAGTTAGCTTTCTTGCACTTTTCCTTATTTTTTATTTCTTCCTTCTCTTTGTTTCTTTGTTTCTTTTTTTTTCTTTCTTTGTCTTTTTGATAGAATCGTACCTGATTTACTAGGGTCATGATTTCATCAAAGTGAGATCATGCCTTGCTTTTGCAAGGTGCAATCTCATGAAATCACACCTGGTCTTATTCTCCAAGTGTTATTTTTCCATTGCAACCTAGGGTTAAATCACGACTGGGCTGCAAAATCATGCGTAGGTCATACACAACAAAACTATTGGTTTTGGTGGAAAATCACTCAAAAATTGCAAAAAATTAACAAAATTGAAATGCATGTGTGATTTTAGGTCTTACCTATGCTCACTCTACTTTCATTATAGCCTCACTTCTCATGGTTTTTGAATGGTGCATAGGTATCACCATCTTCCATTTTTCCCTAGAGCTCCTTTTCTCTCTCTCTCGCATGGTAAAAATGAATTAGGGTTCTATACCTTTTTCACTTTTATCTTTGTTTTTCGTGTGTTTGTTCACTTTCTATTTTCTTTGTCTTCTTTGTTTTGATTCTCCTTTTTCTAAATCTATATTTTCAAGTTTTTATGATGAATTTATTCCTCATAAAACTCGAGGGGGCACCCTGGCCTTAGAGGTATTAATATACCTAAGGTCTCAATTTGCATGCAAAATATGAAAGTGTTCAAAATAACATTGTTTTCACACCATCCCTTTCTTTTAAACTAGCTACCCCATTTTTTCTTATTGCCTTTTGTTTGTGTGTGTTTACATATTTTATTTGATGCATTTATCAGGCCATAAATGTGTTAGAGGGAGCAAAATGTAGACATGGAAAATTGACCTACTTTAGTGGGCAATCTTGCTAGAGCCCTTTGGGAGGCCCCTTAGACTTGTCCAATGCAAGGGTAAGGCTTCTTCCCCCGTGTTTTGTTCATTTTATCTCTCTATGTGAAATCTCGCTTGGTCTCTAATAGGGCACAACTTTGCATGGTGAAATTGTGATCGGCCTTGATGGGGCACGATTGCACCTTTTTTAGGGTTTTGCTCAAGGAAAACCTAATTCTTTGGTTTTGGCATGTTTTATGTCAACCCTCCTTAGTTTTCCCACATTTATCACCTTCAAAACCACTATATAAGGAGGGATTGAATTCACTTCTCACACACAACACACGATCATATCATTTTGACATTATATGAATTATTGATGATTTATTACTTGCTAACATTTTATTTCTCACAAAGTGTTCTTATTTGGTCTACATCCTTTTCCTTCATGCACAAGCAAGTTTAAATTGGAGTTTGAAGATTAATTGAATTTATCCTGTATTTATGGTTGATTGCTTTTGATCGCTCGTGGTGGATTAGTGTTGAATCCCTAAAGAGAGAACGACCATTCGGAAGGTTTCAAACCTTTCTACCTGCTTCTTTGCACTTTGCTAGGTGAAAGTGCACTTTTGCACACTTTTTTTTATTTGCTACATCTTATATTCATAATTTTTCTTTAATATGATATATTTCATCTCACTTTGGTGAAATCATGCCCAGTTTGCTATAAGGCATGATTCTACCAGTGTGTTATTATGCTCGCCTATTTTGGGGCGTGATATTTCTTGACAAAAATCTAGGGGTAATCTATTATCTTAACTTTCATCATTGTATTCTAGGCTGCATTTAGAGCATGATGTTACATTATTTTTTGTGATTCCATCATTTTGTTATTTTGTATTGTATTATGTTTATTTTCTTCCAGAGGTCATTTTCCACTTTCATTTATCAAATATTAGCTAAAAGGATCTAGGGGGCTTGACTGTTGTACATCTAAGCACTATTGCATAGTGGCCTAAGTAGGCCCCCTAATGCTAATCCTATTTTTCAAGTGTTTTTTGAGCTGTCTTGTAGAAATAGGAATTGTGGATAGCTTTGGATAAAGAAATAAAAGAAAGGATAAATCATCAGATAAGATAAGTATTCTAATTAGTCTCTAGATTGTTTTTTGAGTTTTTTATAATTCTATTGTAAACCCTAGACATGATTTTATAGAAATATATTTAATTAAGTTCTAGATATTTAAATATAAATAGCATATAGTGTGCACTTAGGGTTAATTATGTTTGTGCATCTCTTCTTGATCCCTTGCTTAAAGGTTGTCTATTTAGAAACCTAGGTTAGAAAATAATTCAAAGGGAAGAATAATTCTAGGGTTAGCTCTTGTATTCTTGCATTCTATATTTGTGCATTGTCCTTTATCTTTATAGCATAGATATAGAAAGGTTAAATCTAGGTGTTTGTCTTGAATCTCATACATCAAACATTCTTGAAAACCATAGGACTTGGAGTGAGTCCTTAAACCATTCTTGGTGAACCCTTCCCCCCAAGAACCAAGTATAGATAACAATATACCCCTGTGGTTCACCTTAAAGGCTTCTCTCTTGTGGATCCAAATTTTAGGAATTATACATGGTAGGGCAGTTTTCCCCATCTACAAGTGTGTAGTTTGGTTGACCTCTCATCCTCTTGATTTTGAATATTCTAGTTCTTTATCTATCTTTATGATATATTGGTTCTTCATTTTCTATAATTTATTTCTCAAAAAATATATTAGCATTATTTTGGAATACAACATTTTATGAGGTTCTAATTGTATCTAGTGCATATATGTTTATGTGGATTGATCCAATTGCTTCTATCTTATCTTGATTTATGATGAGACATCTATTGACTCCATTTGAGTATCTAAAATCAATTATCCTTTTGCTTTCTACTAGTTTTGCTACTAAAATAAGATTAGATGATAATCCAGGAATATACATTACATTATGTAGCAAAAAATTTGAAAATAATTTACTAGGATTTACACATCCATATCCATGTATATGATAGAATTTTCCATTTGTAATTTTCTACCTATAATTGTTAGTGACTTCAAGGCAATCAAATCATTATAAGTTTCCTGTCATATGATGACTTGCACTAGAATCGATATACCAAATATCATTTTCATTTTGACTTGCGAAGTTGTTTGGGTTTGAAGTGATTTTGCATATTTGATATGGTATATTGTATGGATTTTGATCTTGAGTCCTCTTATAGTGAGTATTGTGATGAAATATCCCTTTTTCCAATATATCCATACTATCAAAAAATATAGTATTTCTTTTATCAATATGACCAAACTTTGATTAGAATTCATTTTGTTTCTGAAGAATAATTTTGATTCAAGTTTTATAATATTTGAAGTTGTGAACCTTAAGACTCCCTAGTGGTTTATTAATATGACTAATTAATATCTTTCAATTTGTAGAAACAATATTGAAAATACTTTTTCAATTTTCAAGTTTTTGTAAAAGATATTTCTACCTTGAAAATAAATGAACTATGGACTTGATAGAATGCTTGGCTTTCAATATTTGAGTTGAATTCCTTTTGTCTCCCTAGTAATGTGATGATAAGTTTAATATAATGTTCAACTCTTTAAAACAATTATTTTATCCCTCGTTGTAGAAATATTAATGATGCAATTAGATAGTAATTATCATTTTATTTATGATAGTTAAGTTGGATTCTCAATGTCTCTTCAACTTAAGCATGAGACTAATAAAATCAATCTTCCAACTTTTAAATAAATCTAGAGTTTTACTTCCCTCTACCTTTGTATAATAAAGTTTATAAATTTCTATGATTTCAATTTTGAGTAGGATTCCTTGTATCTCCCAAGTTAGAAATTTAGAAAGACTAAATATTTACAAATTAATCTTATGTCTCCTTGTTTATGGTTTGCAAATGTTTGAAGCAATAATAATAAATATTTTAATGCTTCTAACTTCTACTTCTTTCTTAAAGGCAATCAATATGCTTTATAGTTTTTTTAACACCTTATTTCTCCTATATATTTCAATGTCCCTAGAGTACAAAACTTAACAAATATTTTTTTTGAATTTACATGGTGGAATCGGTAGCCGCCATGAATCTAGGTAGGTTGTTCGGATTTTATGGCTGTCATAGTATTTTGTGCTATCTTCCTCATAAGCCACCATATAGATCTTCATGCAGTTTGCCCCTATAACCACCATGCCACAATTATTTTAAATCTTTTACACTACTGAAAGCACTAGGAAAGGGACAAGCATTCCGTCTAGAGAGGCTCAGTATTTGAACCTTGGAACTTTGCCCCCCTTATGGTTTGGTCAAACCATTTGGTATAAAACTCGGACTTCAACTTAATAGATATTAACCTTAATGTATATGCCTCAATTTCACCTTTGAACTTGCAATATATATGTTGATAATTCTTACCTTTCAAGTGCATAATTTTGAATTGTGTGCTCTTCTCCAATGTTAGTATGTTATCCTATTTTCTTCTATTCAACTGGAAAACATGGTTCTTTTTAATGTTGATTTGTTGGTTTGTGCACTTCTCTTCACCTAGCAAACATGCTCTTCTACAACATCGATATGCTAGCCCAAGAACTTCTCTTAAACTTATGCACTCACTATGTTCTTACTCCTCAATATTTGTGCACTTTAAATCTTAAATGCTACCTTAAATTTATGACTCTTCTCTTTAATATTGGCTTCATATTTATGAGCACTATACAATCACTTCTCTTAAGGGTGTCTCTCTGAAATAGAATGTTGTGTAAGATAAATAGTGTCAAGTGGCACTTGTGTTATCTAAATCCTTCCAAACACTTCTACTACACCTTCTTCCAACATAAAATGACATGTGGCAATAGGCTATTTATCCATTTCCTTCAACATCTTTGAATTGTGATTAATTATTCTACAAGAGCATTATACAAATAATATCCAAGTATTATTCTTTGCTTAGCACTCAAGTTATCCTTAGCTTCATGGTGATTTCCAACTTGATTGCATGAAATACCTTCTTCCACATGGTTTAAGTCCACCACTTTGCCCTAACCACCTTGGATTATTCAATCGATTGAGTCTTAATTCCCAATGCTTGTTCACCACACTTCTTGCTCTAATTCCAACACATCTATGATAGATGAATTATAGCTATTCTCCAATGTTTTAACGGTAAAAATAGCTTATTCCTCTCTCACTTTAGTTGAGATTCAACCAAGGTTATGTAGTGGCTTTAGGTAATGATTAAACCTTCTTTGAAACCAATTCACACTTTCTAATTTGTGCTACAGTTCAATGTACATCTCTCTTAGGCTTTTTGAGTTTGCTTTACAATCTGTGGTGATTTCCACATTGGATATCCAAGTTGAATGGAATACTTACAATGATGCAAGTTAGTGTAATTGTGCAGGTAGAACTAGAGGCTTATTTAAGTACCAACAAAGCTACTTCCAATTCAATTACATGGGGTGAATAGGGACATGTCCTATGAACAATTTTATTGCATTTTTTAGAGGTAGATATTGTTGATTTTACATGTTATGCCTTCACCAAAGGCTATCGAATATGTAAGATACCTCACTTTGCCTTAAAATATTTGTTGATATACCTTATTTTGCCTTCACCAAAGGCTTCCTATATGTTGAATCTACTTGTATTGATGTCCTTAGCATAGCTATTTTTCCTGCTTATACTTTAACCTTATTTGTTATATTATACTTCTACGAAATATCTATTATTGCTTGGATGATGAATGTAGGTTAATGCAATCTGATCTATCTTCTTTATCCTTGGATGTAATTCAATTTTGGAGCTCTATTCAAAGGCTCTAATGAGATGTTATGCAAATATAGAATAAGATGTGTAGATGCTTTTCCTCTGTACTCTTAAACTGACTCTCCTAGATTCTCGAAATGGTGACTTCTACTTCCTTTGTAGGCTAAGATAAGTTGGAGTCAATATTGCCTTCTAACCCTTGGAAATTGTTTTCTTGCTTGGCTACTTTTACTTTGATAATTCCAAGCTTTTCAATAATATTTTGCACTATAGTATATGCAAATCTATAGAGTCTTCTTTTTTGTTAATAGAAAATAGATAGATGATATTTTTCTTTCTCTCAAAATATATCTAACTTCTATTTTTATGTGCAGGTTTGAACCTTGTAAACTATAACTTCTTCACTACCTTGAAGACTTTTAATTGAAACCTAGTTATGCAACCTCTAAAACTTGAAATTAGTGCCTAATAAACTTAATAAAAAACCAAATATAAATGTTCAACTTATGAACCTTTTTCTCCTTAGTTGCATACCTTTTCTAACTTTGTAAATGGTGATGATGTTGGTGATTTGAATCACCTAAATGCTGCCTTTTAGTATATTAAATTGTAACTCTTTTTGGCTGTCCAATATAGGTATTTAGCTCACCTATTTTTAGCTTAGAAATTCATTTAACTTGCTACCCAATATCGTAGTTCAGTGGCTTTAATTCTTCTTCAAAAATCACTCTGTAAGTATGATATTTTGCATCTACTAATGTTGTTCTAATTGTTGCCCTTTCACAATCAATCTCTTCAATGAAATGTTATACTTGATCCTCAAAAATTTTGTAGGGAACTACTCCAAATCATAGTTGAGTTTTTATTGAAGAAATATTTAGTAATATGTTGCATAAATGAAAAAATATCCTATATCTAAAATAACCTTCAATCCTTCAATAGAAATCCCTAAATATCTTAGATTTGGTGGCTTCTTTATCTCCTTTCTCCTTCAATATTCTTATCAAATTATGACTTCAATATTGGTCTATATAATGGACTTCTTATCAAGATTTTGAATATATTGAGGTCTTAACTATGCTTCTTCAAAATTTGGTAAGCTTCTTGTCAAATCCTTCTCTCTTGAGCTTGTTTTAGGATGGCGATAATTGTCCCAAGTCCTTTATCAAAAACTTCTCCTCAAATATTTTTTCAATAAGTTCTCCTAGGAACTCCTTAAATGGTCTTCTCCTTCAATGAAGCTCACCAATCCTTCTCTTTGTTACTTCTTGAGACCTATTCTATAGGGTCTTCACTCTCACATATTCTCTGGTCTTACCAATGAGACCTTTTTTTCAACCTTCTACTAAGGAAGTTTGGCAATGAGATCTCCCTCTAGGATCTCTATAATCTACAATGGGAATTTTTCTAGTCATTGTCAATATTCAGTCTTCTAGATGTGGAATTTCTTCAATGGGACCTCCTATGGGTCTCTTCTTCAATGTGAAGTTTTCAATATTCAATGGAGATCACCAATATCTAATATTCACTAGGACTCTTCTCCTTGAGTCTATTCTTCCTTCAATGGGATCTTCTTTCTAGGACCTCCTCCTTGATTTATAGTTTTCAATGTGGTTTCCTTGGACACTATATCTCTCCTCAATATCTAACTTGAATTCTTTAATCTGCAAATATTTTAATTGGAATTTTCTCCTTAGGCCTCCAAATATTCAATCTCCAACTTGTTGCTTTAGGTACTAGATTTATTTCAAATAAGATATTCTTCCTAGATTTTGTACGAAGCTTCGCAAATTTCTTTGAATCTCCTTTTTCTACAACAATGTATTAGGATATAATAATATAAATCTATATAACTCTATAGCAAATAATCTTCACTAGTTTATTTTTCAATCTAGTGGAATCAATGATGGGTTCTAGTATTCACAATTGTTTTTGCAACTCTATAGGAAAACTCTAGCCAAATACAATTTTAGAAATTCTAAAAATTAGATTTATAATCTCTTCTCAATCTCTCTTATGGCTCTCTATTTCCTATTGATCTACCTAGTGCTCTGATACCATGGTTAGATTTTGTAGCTATAAACTTAAAGGTAATACAACCACAAGTATGGAAATAAGCATGCAATATTATAACTATGATAATGGCTAACTAATATGCATGAAAATATGATAAGAAACTTTTGAAATAACTCAATAAATAGCTATTAATGAAAGCTCATGAAAATATACAATGTCATGCAATGGAGGTCACTACCTCTCCATATTGCAAAAATGGATCTACATTGTATCTACTACTATTCTACCTATGCACACAAAAATACTCTCATTATTCTACTCTATGAATTTATATTTATAATGAGATATGTCTCTTTACCTTCCACATTCCTATGACACCTCATATACATGTGGACTACATGCACATTTACATCATTGCACATTCTAAAACTTGTGCTTTTATTACATTGCTTTAATAAAGTACTTAACTCATAATACACTCCTAATCTAAATATGTACCCATGATGGTACATTAGTAAGAACCAATTAATGAAATATTTCAACATTTCTTCATTTGTTTTATTTTATTAAGTTTTTCTATCAATATAACTTAATAACTATTTTATTTATAATCTAACATTCAATTCATTATAAATGCAAATACATTACCAAACATAAATACAAAGGTAGAAAGAAATATCAAATTGCAAAGACATATGGCTAAATCTATTATAAAAATACTAAGAATCATATCATTTTGACTAATAGCCATCAAATTTTTTTTTCCATTTGCAAAGATGTTTATTCCTACAATCACATACAACAATTAGTAACAATTTTTTTATCATTTACACATCATAAAATAATATAGTAAATATATTAAAACAAACACAAATTTCATAAATCAATCTATGAAAATTTTTGCCAAGGGTGGATCATGACATACTATCTCCCTTGGAATAAACAAGTCCTTTGTGTTTCACCAACATCCTGAAATAAGACCAACATTACATTTTATTCATTCAAATAAATATGGAAAATATTTTTGCATATCAACTACTTTTTTCCAAGTAGCATTCTTTTCTAAGTACCAATCCCACTAGACTTTACATTGTTCTAGATTTTGGTTCCTCATCTATTTGGAATGAAACTCCAAAATCCTTATTGGTTGTACTTTAATCACTACAAGGTCATTTATCTAAGTTAGAAAAATTCTATACATGATCAGGAATTGCTACATACTTTCTAAGTAGGGATACATAGAAAGTATCATGTATATTGGATAGGTCGGGTGGAAAGGCAAGACGGTAGGAAAAAAAAATTATTTTATCAATGATCTCAAAGGGTCAAACATATACAGAATCTAACTTAGTTGACTTGATGGTGTTTTTCATGGGTTTTACTTTGAGAAAAACTATCTCTCATAGAGAATTCTCTTGGTGTGTGTGTTCTATTAGCATAACTCTTTTGATGATCAAAGGTTTATTTTAACATTTGTCTAATAATCTTTAGCTATTCCTTCTTCTATTGAATTGCATCCAATATGATAGTAATCCAGTCTTCTATATTATCCTATGAGAGGGATGTTCAAAATTTGCTACCATACAATGGTTCTAATGGAGCTATTCCCAAAGAAGCATGATACCCATTATTATAGATAAATTCAACCAAGTGCAAAAAATATTCCCATTTAGATTTTTGATCCATACAGTACATGTGAAGCATGTCTTATAAAACCTCATTAACTCTCTCAATCTAACCATCAATATCTGGATGGTAACCAAAACTAATATTTAGTTTTGTGCCTATAGCCTGATGTAGGGCCTACCAAAATACATATGTGAATTTGGAATTTCTATAAGATATAATTACTTCAATAAGTCCATGTAACCTGATGATTTTATTGGAAAATATATTAGCCACCATAGTTGCATCATCCTTTATACTTCTTGGGATGAAATATACAACGTTGGTCAATTTATCCACTACAACAAGGATTGCATCATGTGCAATTTATTCTTAGGCAATCCCACGATAAAGTCCATGGATATTACCCACCACTTTGAAATAGATATATCATGTGGGTATAAAAATCTTGCTAGATGTCAATGTTTATCTTTCACCTTCTGACATTCCATGCATCTAGAAAAAATTTGTTTGTCCTTCATCCCTATCCAATGGAAGAATATTTTCATGTTTCTCATATTTTGGCCCCTTTAGGATGAGCAAAGTAATGAGATCTATATTCCTCCTACATAATAATTCTCCTTAAACCACCATTTTATTGTATTATAAAACATAAGAGTCCATCCTTAATGTCATAATCTTTATTTTCTTCATGAATTCTTACTAATTTTACCTGAATTTCATTGAAAAATCAATTCTATGTTTGCATCTCTCTGACTTGGTCCATCAAGTCTATATGACTAAGGGTTATAACAACTATATGCTTTTCTCTACTTAATGCATCTATAACTTTACTCTCTTTACCCTTGATATATTCTATACCAAAGTAATATTCTACTAGAAACTCAATCCACCACCTTTATCTTACATTAAGCATTGGTCGATTGAATATATACTTAAAACTATGATGATCAATTCTAAGCTCAATTGATTTGCCTAACAGATAGTGTCATCACATCTTAAGCGCATGTACTACTATTGCAAGTTCCAATTCATGTGTAGCATAGTTCACTTCATGTTTCTTGAGTTTTCATGACTCATATGCTACTACTAATTCCTCTTGGGATAGGACCCCTCCTAATCCTTCTAACGATGCATCAATGCATACAAAGAAATTTTTGTGTGGGTGTAGAATTTTTATAATAGGTGCGGTAGTGAGTTTCTACTTTAATAACTCAAAATATTCCTTGCACTTATCTATCCATTTAAATTATTTTTCCTTCCTTTGAATATTGGTAATAGGATAGGAAATATTAGATTAATTTTTCACAAACCGTCTATAGTATCCTGTGTTACCCATAAAACTATGTACTTTGATCACATTGGTGGGGTGAGGCCAACTCAAAATGACCTCTATTTTCTTTGGGTCCACTGCTTTTTCCTTAGCAAAAATAATGTGCCCAAGATATTGTACCTTAGGGACATAAAAGTCAAATTTCTAGATATTCCCAAAAAGATGATTTTCCCTTAATAGCTTGAGTACTATCCTTAAGTGCTTATCATGTTCTTCCTTGTTCTTGGAATATATTAGAATTTCATCTAAAAATATCAAAATAAACTGATCTATATATCTTTTGAACACACTTTTTATCAGATTCATGAAGGTCACTGGTGCATTAGACAGTCCAAATGATAGTACTATGAATTAATAGTGCCCATATAGAGTCTTAAAAGTAGTTTTGTGAGTATGTTCCTCATGAACTCTCAACTGGTGATATCTAGATTTCAGGTCAATTTTGGAGAACATGGTTACCCATTTCATTTGGTAAAACAAATCCTTTATTTTGGGCAAGGAATATCTATTCTTGATGGTTGCTTTATTCAACCTTCTAAAATTGATACATAATCTAAGTGATCCATCCTTCTTCTTTACAAAGAGTAATGATGCACCCCAAGGTGACATGCTAGATTTTATCAACCTTTTCTCTAACAACCCCTGGAGTTGAACCTTTAGCTATCACATCTCTATAGGATTCATCCTATATGGGGTTCTATGTATTGGCTCAGTTTTGGGTATCAATTCTATAGTGAAATCAAATTCCCTTTTTGGTGGTAATCTAGATAAATCCTCAGGAAACACATCCCTCTATTCCTATAGGATGGGGTGTTTACCAAATACCTCTTCCTTTCTGTCTATATATAACTCATTAAAATTGACCATGAAAATCATTCCACCTTTTTCATGGTCTTCTTTAATTGCATTAATCATAGGAACTAAGGTTGAAAATAACCTTGTTCACTGATAATTTTCCTTCTTTGTTTATTACTATCAGTATATTCAATCCTTATTTAATGGAAATTAATTATAGCCTTTTAGGATTTTAGCCAATTCATCCGTAATACCAATTGAAGAACACAAGTTTATACTAAGAGGGGGGGTGAACAATATAAGACCAACTTTTAATTTTCTTTCCCAAACAATATTATCCAATATTATCAATGGCAATATTAATAGCAGTAATCAAATAAATGTACAAATCATCACACAAGAGAGACACAAGTTTTACGTGGTTCACCCAATGTGGGCTACTCCATGGAGAAAATATTTCCACTAAATTTTCTCAACAAATCTCATGGGGATCAATTCCCTATTACAATATTTATGGTACTCTATCCAAAGGATACACCAATACCCTATGCTTTGATTTGTGGATCTCTATCCATAGGAGAACTTTATCCCCTTTTCTTTATTTTGTGGAACTTGATCCAGTAGAACTCTATCTCCTCAATAGGTTCATGGATCTCTCTCCACAGAAGAACTCTATCTTCCGATCTAGTTCACGGATCATAATCCATAGGATAAATATTTCTCCTTGCTTTGGTTCTATGGACACCACTCCACTCTATTCTAGTTTTGTGGACACTGCTCCACTCTTTTCTAGTGTTTTGGATCTCTCTCCATAGGAAAACTCTTTCCTATTTTCTCTGGATGGTAATCTTCTAGAAGACCTCTTCCCCCACTACTCTAGATTATGGATCTCTCTCCACAAGAGAAATTTGTCCCTGATTCATTAGCTAATGGATATCTATCCACTAGAGACTAATTTAATCTTTACTCTATCACCTCCAAAGTGTGCTCTCAACTCTATCTCAAATTTACACAAAACTCTATCCCAAGTCTAGCACAAATCTGCTCTAACTCTTCTCACAAATATGCATCAAACTCTATCTCAAATCTATCACAAATTTGCTCTCAAGTCTTCACAAGACTTGATCAAATATAGTTCATCAAAACCTATTTTTTTCTCAATTCTACTTCAAGCCTACACACAAGGCTTGCTCAAACCCACCTTCAAGCCTTCTCAAAAAACTTGCTCAAATATATCCTCAAGCCTTATCAAAGACTTGCTCAAATCTGTACTCAAGCCTTCTCAAAAGACTTGCTCAAAAATACCTTCAAGCCTTCTCAAAAGACTTGCTCAAAGCTATCTTCAATACTGCTCACAAAAACTATACCAAATATTTACAAACCTTGCACATAAGCAAAGCTCATATCTTTTTTAGAAATGTTTTCTTCAAATAAAATATACTCTACTTAGAATTTGTTTTACCTCTGGAACATATAGAGAATTAAATGCTCTATCAAATAGCTCAATATGTTCTACTGAATTATTAAGTCTGTTGCTTTCACATGTCTCACATTTATTGCTCTTTTAAAGATAGATCTAGTCTAGAATATGAAACCTATCTTCTTGATCCACACACTTGCTTTCATAAATCTTATTTCTAATTTTTACACAGTTCACTTACAATATCACTCAAAACCAATGCTCAAGAATTTCACATAATCATTCAACCAATAAAACACAACTTGCTCACAAACCCTAACACAAGTGTTTCCACTTTATTTAAACAAGGATGCACAATGTAGATTTCAAAACCTAACTCAAATATTTCCAAAAATTCTTATCAAACAATCCTTTTCTCTCCACCTTATATTCCAAAACATTCACTTCAACAAAACACTTTTAAACAAATATTGATGTACCCATACATTTTTTCTTTGATGGAGATATGTCTTCAAAACCTATCTTACCAACACAAATTCACTTTGTGCCACTTTCAAGGGTTAGATGTCAATATTCTATCTCAAAATATCCACATGAATTTTCCTTCAATAAGGTGCTCAATGAATTCTAAAAAGATGCTCTAGGACCCTTCTTTTGATCTCAAGGAAAATGCATTAAAACTTAACAAAACCCCACACAATTCTTTTCACAATGCAAGAGGTACACATAAAATTCAAAACACTTTTGCACATTATGACTCCTAATATTGCAAATAAAATTTCATGAACAAAGATCACAAATTACATAAGCAAAATATTTCATTTACACCTTATCTCTCCTACTTGTCATTAATGCATTTCCAAAAGAATAAATAAATCACCACTTCAATTTTTACTCCAAGGCACTAGCAAAAAAACCAACTTAATATTTTTATTACGAAAAAGAATTCATTTCATAATCCCTTTTGTTGCAAAAATAAAATCAACACAAAGCTTCTTATATCTCCCTAGCTAGTGCATACCTTAGCAACTTTGGACTTTGGGCATAGCTTATTTTTAAAAAAATCTCTTATTTCTGCCTATCGCTTAGAATCGAACCTGCATTGCCTACTAGACCTACACCCTAGCTGTAGCTAGGCCACCACATGGGCTAGCCACCCACATGAAACCAAACCCCTACTACCTTCACTTTGTACTTATCCTATATCACACAAAACAAAATTATGCAATAACTTTACACTGCCTCCACTGCGACTCGAACATGAGTCCTATCAGTTGTTATGCCCTAGGGGCACGAACACAATCATCTGGGCTACCTACCTAGATGGGATTAAAATTTTGAGCCTCTTATCCTTGTCTTTAACCTGCCTAACTTCCAAAATAAAAAATGTTTCCCTCTTTCCACCGCAAATCGATTTACGAACAAGGCTCAAGAATAATTGATGAACAACCAAACTTTTACCACTTCAACTTGCATTATAAATATGCCATCATTGGCATAGTCTTCGATGTCGAACTTGATTTCAAACTTTGGTGCTTTGAAATAAATATTATATTTAATTATAATAATTTAAATCCTATGGATTTAAATATTAAAAATCCTTTTGGGATTTTTCTTAAGGATAACCTTTTGCCACCATTAATGAATATTTTAACCTTTGTAAAATAAACACCATGGAGAAGAATTCATTTCTTCTTGTTGCCTTATACCTCATGTGCCACTAGGAAGAATATTTTCACAAATATTTCCATCTACTTGGGAATTTAAACCTTTTGATATCAATGACAACACAACATGATCAAATTTCCAACACCAAAAGTATGGAGAGAAGCTACATATAAGTACCACTCCGTGGAAGCATTTGGTAATATGATTTGTATATCAGGATAACATTGATCCTTGGAGTAGGTTTATCCAGAATCATACTCTACTTTCCACCCTTACACCAATAACTTGGATCTTTTAAATATATCCTTGAATAAACTAGATGAGATGAAGTTATTTGTTACTCCACTATCTATCAAAATCTTATCATTCTTATTAAATATTATACCTTTCAGAAGAAGTGGGATAGCTTTTCCATCTAGATATTGGTTACTAATTACTACATAGATCATATGATTTGGCTCTTCTGATTGTTTACTAGTTCTAGCTTTATGTGGACATTGATTCGCATAGTGAGGTCCTCCACAGGTATAGCATCTTGTCTTGGGTCTAGAGTGTTTGTTCTAATTTTATTCCTTAGTTGTCTTTGTTGGTACCACATCAAGTTGTTTTGAGGTCATGAATAATTATCCTTATCTTATTCTCTTTTTAAATTTCCTTTCTCTCCCATCATTATTCTTTGTAGAATAGAGGTCATTCTTGCTTTTTTTATTATATTCCTTTTCCCAATGTATGAAACCTACACTTTTTCTTTTCCTTAAAGCTTGGTTGTCTAATTTATATAGATTAGCATAAATGAATTATAAATTACTTTTCTATCAATTTGTATCTTCTTGGAAATCCATTTCACATGTCTTTCTCTATTTCTCTTCCTTGAACCTATTTCTTAAGTCTTTCATATTCAAACCTTCTTTACTTCTTGTGGTAGAGATAGGTGAATTTGCTCATTGTAGTGAAGAATTTAGGATTACTAAAATATCTAGTGCTTGTAGTTGTTGTTCAAGTTGCTCTTGTATGAGAAAGACAACAAAAGTGAGGTCTTCTACCATCCTTCTCATATTCCCTTGACTTTCCTCTTGAGATCTTGAATCTCCCATTTCTTGTCATGTTCCTAGTGCCATTATCCCTAGATAAACAAGTGTCTCATATTAGGTGTATTTCCATACACCACCACATACTTAGTTTTTTTACTCCTTCAAAAAAAACTATCAATTATCCTTTATCAATCATTCTAGAGTATCACCTTACATGCTTACTTTTTGTAAGGTGTCTTATTAATCGTATAATTAATCTATTTAACAATGGGTTGGTTTAATTATGGTAAACTATCATTTCCATGGGAATATTACATCCTTCCTAAGTCGTGCATTGATTCAAGTCATGGCTACATTCCTTCCAAGGTATAATTTTTTTCCCACATCATATTTTAGCCTAGAAAAGCTTAAAAGACCTACTACCATACTCTGATACCAACTGTAACAACCCTAAAATATAACCCATTTTTTCCTAAGGTTAAAGTTTTATCAAATAATGTCATATAAATTCCATAAAATATTTTACCACATTACGAGTTTTTATATGTTACAACACCCCTCAAGTCGATAGGAGTGGTCAATATCCTATAATAGTTCTAGGTTTTACCTTGTAGACAACCCATACAACTTAAAGGACACCTTTGTGTGATCACTTATGCAGGAGCATCCGGTGGCAGTAGAGCAATCTCCCATCAACGAATTTTTTTTTAAGTGTTTGCCTTGGTGTCGCGATATCGCGACATGTCGCATTTTCGTGACTCAGGAAGGAGAGAGAAGGCATGGAGCAAAAATGTCATGATTTTGTGACATGTCATGAAATCACGACCAAAAGAGGACAGGAAAGGCGTAGAAGAGAAAATGTTGCAATTTCGTGACATGTCATGAAATCGTGATCGAATAAGCGGGAAGGAAGCAAGGAAGGAAAATGTCGTGATTTCACGACATGTCGCGAAATCGCGATCGAAGAAGCGGGAAGGAAGCAAGAAGGAAAATGTCATGATTTTGTGACATGTCATGAAATCATGACCAAGGAAGAAGAAAGGGAACAAGGAAGAAAACTATCACGATATCATGACATGTCGTGAAATCGCGACCGAAGAGGCAGAAAGGAAGCAAGGATGGAAACTGTCGTGAAATCACGACATGTCACGATTTCGTGATCTAAGAGGCGAGGAGGAGACAGAAAGGAAAGATGTCATGATATCACGACATGTCATGATTTCATGATCAAAAAAGAGAAAGAAGAGCCGGAAGGAGAAGATTTCGTGATATCACGACATGTCACGATATCGCGACCAATGGACGAGAGAAAGCGCAAGGGAGAAAAGTGTCACGATATCATGACATGTCGCATTTTTGTGACCAAGAGGTGAGAGAAGGCTCAAGAGAGAAAAAGTGTCACGATATCGCGACATGTCGCATTTTCATGATCAAGAGACAAGAGAAGGCTCAAGAGAGAAAAAGTGTCACGAAAATGTGACATGTCACATTTTCATGACCAGACGATGATGGGAGGCGCAAGAGGGAGAAGTGTCACGATATTGCGACATGTCACATTTTTGCAACTTGAGAAAGGCAAGAAGGCCATAAAAAAAAAATGTCATGATATCGCGACATGTCATATTTTCGTGACTCGAAGAGGGCAAGAAGGCAGGGAAGCCGAAAGTGTCACGATATCGTGACATGTCACATTTTCGTGACTTGAAGAGGACAGGAAGGCAGGAAAGCTGAAAGTGTCGCGATTTCATGACATGTCGCATTTTCATGACCAACGAAAGAAAAGAAAGTGCAGGCAGTTACAAGGACCGTTACAGAGGAATCTACCGAGTGATGGTATACCGAACATCATCAATGGTTGACAGATGGACATATCCTACAATGGCAGCACTGAAAGCACGTGGTACCGAGGTGCAGTGAAAGCAGACAAGATCAAGGATAAAAAAGAAAGGCATTCGAAAAGGCAAAGACAACAAAGAGGCACGAGAAATGAAATGAAGGGTCAGGCAAGGGAAAAAAAAAGTCATGCTAGACATTTTAAAGGGGCGAGTGAAGGCATGCATAAGGGTCGAAAAACTGTTGGAACAAAGTTGCAGATGTGAAGGCAAGAGGGCCATTCTAAACCCGTGTAGGATGTTTTTCTGCCAGAGTTGGAAATACTATAATGTATTAGAAAATTCTTCCTGGGAGCGTACGCAAATCACCGAACATGAAGCAGCTTACATCAGGAAAAGAAAACTACGCCTATGGGCTAGTGTTGTAATTGATTTTGTTTAAATTGTTTAATGAGAATTGAGAATTTAGCAAAAGCAAATTTTGGCTCATGAATGAGTTTTGTGAGTTTGGGGTGATAGATTTTCGTGTCCCCATCAAGTGGTATCAAAGCGGGAAGTTCCTGAGCATGTAAACAGATCGTCGAACGTGATGCAATTTGCACCAAGATCTATGGAAAAGCTTAGAGTTCCTAAGTATGTGTAAACAAATCATTTAAAGTGAGGCAGTTTGCACCAAGATTAGTTGAAGATCTTAGAGCTCCTGAGTGTGTAAATAGATCACCGACAGTGAGGCATTTTGCACCAAGATCTATGGAAGGATTGTGAGAAGAGAGTAAGGAAGAAAGCCTCCATGAAGAAACCGTGGTGGTGGAAAGAATGTGGTACCTAAAGAAGATTTTAGAGTTTTGCAGAGGCAAGTGCAAGCCCTGCAAGAGGAATTGTGAAGAGGGGTTGAACCAAGGAGAGAAGACCATAGTGAAGATGAAGCTTGGGAGGTTGATGATCCATCGATTGAAGAAGAAGCAATGGATCCTGTAGAAGCCAGATTAATTAAGGCCATATCTTGGATCGAGAATAAGGCAAAGTTCAAGGTCTCCACGTATTCTGGGAGTCTCAATTCAGAGGAGTTAATTGAATGGATCAATGATATGGAGGAATATTTTGAGTATGAGGAGATTGTAGATCTAGATCGGATCAAGTTTGCAAAAGCAAAGTTGAAAGGCCATGCTTGCATATGGTGGAAGGAAGTGCAGCTAGAAAGAAATAGAGGAGGAAAGGAAAAGATAACCAGATGGAATCGAATGGTAGAGAAGTTGAAGAGACAGTTTATCCCTGTAGACTACAAATTGGACCTATTGAGAAAAATGTAGAGTTTGAGGTAGGCAAACAGATCTGTCAAAGAATATACAGAGGAGTTCTACCAGATCTCAATTAGAACTGGCCATTCAGAGGCTAGCAGGGAGAAGGTGGCCCGTTACATCCATGGGTTGAGAACTAGTATTCAAGAAGAGTTGAGTCTGGTTAGGATGAGCACCATCGAGGAGGCTTACCAGTTTGCTCTCAAAGTTGAAGAGAAACTGAATAGAAGGTTTGAAAGCAAGCAAAGAGGAAGGGGTCATGGTGGAAGAACTGGTGGAAGAATAGATGGAGGAAAAGATGAGAAGAAAGAAGAAGCTAGCAGCAGCTAGGATCAGAAGGGAGATAATGATTACAGATCCCATAATCAGAACAATGGCTACCAAAGAGGAAGAGGTAGATATGGAAGAGGAGGATTTCATGGAACCTGTTTCCTTTGTGGGGAAGAAGGACATCGGTCATACGAGTGTCCACAACACTAAGAAAGGACAAATAAGAGACCTGAGGGTCCTGCCAGAGCTACTGTAGCAGATGAAAGAGCTGAATCAGAACATTATGAGGAGGCAGAGAGAGGAGAAGTGATGTTCACAAGGAAAACCTTGTTGAATGAGGAGAAGGGATCAGACCAGAGAAGGAGCCTGTTTCACACAAGGTGCAAAAGTTTGGGTAAGGTCTGTAACATTATTATAGATAATGGTAGTACTGATAACTTGGTCTCAGAAGAAATGGTTACCAAGTTATAGTTAAAGAGAAGGGGACACCCGCATCCATATCGGATTGCATGGTTACAGAAGGACCATAGGACATTGGTCAATGAATAGTCCTTGGTCAAATTTAATATTGGGAATTACTGTGATGAGGTCCTGTGTGACATCCTGCCTATGGATGCTTGCCATTTGTTGTTGGGAAGGCCATGGTAGTTTGATCGGTGTGTAGTGCATGATGGGTGCGCCAACACTTACTCAGTGACAAAGAATGGAGTGTGCCATAAGCTGAAGCCCTTGAAGGAGGCAAGCAAAAGGGTATGTAGCAGTGCTAGAACCTGTTTGCTGAAGGGGATGGATGAAAAGAGGTTGCTAACAACAATGAGGGTGGAGGTTGAAGAGGTTGAAGATTTTGCAAGTTGTGAGAAGGTGACAAAACAGTATAGAAGTGAAGGTCACTTCTCAATCCACCCCGGTTGTCTGATGTAGGAGCATCCGATGGTAGCAGAGCAATCTCACATCAACAAAAATATTTTTAAGTGTTTGCCTTGGTGTCACGATATCACGACACAAAAAAGTGTCACGATATCACGACATGTCACATTTTCATGACTCAAGAAGGAGAGAGAAGGTACGGAGCAAAAATGTCATGATTTCACGACATGTCACGAAATCATGACCAAAAGAGGATAGGAAAGGCGCAGAGGAGAAAGTGTCATGATTTCGTGACATGTCTTGAAATCGCGATCGAAGAAATGGGAAGGAAGCAAGGAAGGAAAATGTCATGATTTCATGACATGTCATGAAATCACGATCGAAGAAGCAGGAAGGAAGCAAGGAAGGAAAATGTCGCAATTTCGTGACATGTCACGAAATCGCGACCAAGGAAGCAGAAAGGGAGTAAGGAAGGAAACTGTCACAATATCGTGACATGTCACAAAATCATGACCGAAGAGGCAGAAAGGAAGCAAGGAAGGAAACTATCATGAAATCGTGACATGTCACGATTTTGTGACCCGAGAGGCGAGGAGGAGACAAAAAGGAAAGATGTTGTGATATCGCGACATGTCATGATTTCATGATCAAAAAAGAGAAAGAAGAGCCGAAAGGAGAAGATGTCGCGATATCGCAACCAATGGACGAGAGAAAGTGCAAGGGAGAAAAGTGTCATGATATCGTGACATGTTGCATTTTCACGACCAAGAGGCGAGAGAAGGCTCAAGAGAGAAAAAGTGTTGTGATATCGCAACATGTCACATTTTTGTGACCAAGAGGCGAGAGAAGGCTCAAGAGAGAAAAAGTGTCACGATATCGTGACATGTCGCATTTTCGTGACCAGAAGACGATGGGAGGTGCAAGAGAGAGAAGTGTCGTGATATCGCGACATGTCACATTTTTGCGACTCAAGAAAGGCAGGAAGACCATAAAGCAAAAGTGTCATGATATCGTGACATGTCACATTTTTGTGACTCGAAGAGGGCAAGAAGGCAGGGAAGCCAAAAGTGTCATGATATCACAACATGTCACATTTTCGTGACTCGAAGAGGACAAGAAGGCAAGAAAGTTGAAAGTGTCGCGATATCGAGACATGTCGCATTTTCATGACCAACAAAAGAAAAGAAAGCGCAGGCGGTTACAAGGACCGTTACAGAGGAATCTATCGAGTGGTGGTATACCGAACGTCATCAATGGTTGACAGGTGGACAGAGCCTACAGTGGCAGCACTGAAAGCACGTGGCACCGAGGTGCAGTGAAAGCAGACAAGATCAAGGATCGAAAAGAAAGGCATTCGAAAAGGTGAAGACAACAAAGAGGCATGGGAAATGAAACGAAGGGTCAGGCAAGGGAAATGAAGAGTCATGCCAGAGATTTTAAAAGGGCAAGTGAAGGCATGCACAAGGGTCGGAAAACCGCTAGAACAGAGTTGCAGACGTGAAGGCAAGAGGGCCATTCTGAACCCGTGTAGGTTGTTTTTCTTCCAGAGTTGGAAATACTATAATGTATTAGAAAATTCTTCCTGGGAGCGCAGGCAGATCGTCGAACGTGAGGCAGCTTGCAGTAGGAAAATAAAACTATGCCTACGGGCTAGTGTTGTAATTGGTTTTGTTTAAATTGTTTAATGAGAATTAAGAATTTAGCAAAAGCAAATTTTTGGCTCATGAATGTGTTTTGTGAGTTTGGGGTGAGCAGTTTTCGTGTCCCCATCAATCACCCTATTTCATTTCTCTCTTTTGAAGGACTTTTTGATCATAGCTTAAGGGTTAACCCTATCTCAAATCATAGTGTAAGGGTTAACCCTATCTTGCTCACTTGAGAAAAGGGATGTCAAATCCTTGACTAGTGTCAATAATTTTTTAACTAGTATTTAGGTGTAAGCTTCTTGTAGTTTACACATAATTATCTTAGTATAAAACTATTATGCACCATTAATATACTCTTTGGATATCTTAATGGAGGTGATTGTCTCATGTGTGGCTTTATCCATCTGGTCATCCAATAGTTAGTTGAGGTTTCTAATGATTACCACACCAAATGATATCCCCCATAGGAATTCTCCCATTATCATTTGAATTCCTATGACTATCATCTACATGACATCCCTATCACATGGTATATCACTTCCTATTGGAATACTCATCACATGAATTTTAGTTACAAATGGAATTCTAAGCTAACTTTCTCTTGGAGCACACTTTAGTGATCCACTACTAAAGTACCCATTGTAACCCTAAGGGATTATCACATCATGTCTACCTTAGTTCTGGTCCTAACCTTAGTGATCTATTTAGGGTGGCATTTTATGGAAAACAACCTCATAAGAAAAGAATTTCCCCAAAATGACACTAAGAAATAACTTTCCATTTTACTTCATTCATTTCAATTTTAAAAACCATAATTGCATAATCCATATTCTACTACAAGAATGAAATAAAAGCTAAACATATAACTTTATTTATAATGCTACTCTTCATTAAAGCATAATAAATAAATTCATTTCTTCATCATTTACAAATCTTAGCAATAGATCAATAAAAACCATTCCATAACAAGTTCTACAACATACAAATAAGACACTTCATGTATCATGGAAAATAATTTCAGAAAAGAACCCAACCTTAAGTAGTCCATATTTATTTTCATTGCAAGCCTATTAACTAATCTACAAAAATGAAATCCATGATTTCTTTCATCATAATTCCAATATTTTGTATAAGATTTTCCACAATCCTTATGTACTTTCTTTACAAGCGTTTGTAAATTCCTTTTTACAAGAGCGAGGGAACCCCATAATTCCCTCTCATAAAACCCCATAAATATAATAATACCCAAGGATCCTCCCCTTGAGTATTATTTTTACAAGAAATTAATTATGGAACTCTCATAGGTCCCTTTCTACTTACTGGATCTCATGCCCAATCCCTCATTTATTTTCATACGACAACAATATTTTCATTCTATAATAAGAATATTGATTTCAACATATATAAATATTCAGGTCACCAGTTTTCTATGATTCCATTCTATAAATATACTTAGCTATTCCAGTTCTTAGTATTGAATTAGTCCTTTTTACAAATTCTACCAAACTTCACTACACTTTCTCAAAAACTATAACTTCATATTACAAAAGAAAGCTACTTCTTTTACTCATCTAGGTATATTTGTAATATATTTCAATATTTTTATTCTAATTTAAACAAAAAGGTGAACATAAATAGCTTCCAAAAGATCCCACTATTCTTTTCTATCTTTCACTAAAAAAAAATGATCCAAAAATAGTTATTTCATTTATCTACTTTTAAATCATTCATAATGAAAACTTGTTTCAAAAATCTAAAAAACTATTACCTTGGGGAATAGTCCATAATAGATTATATACCATTCCAAGAATGATTCAATATAATAATAATTCATATAATCTAAAACATATTATTCATTCTTTACTAATTAACTCATACTTTCCTAAAGTAATTTATTTTTAATCTAAAGATTGTTTTCGATTAATCTTAAAAAGATTAATTGCAAATAATTGAATAAATAATTTATACATTAAATGAAATATCATCATTCTATAGTTATTCTTTTCTATCTGAGAATAATGAAACTAAAGGATTATCTACCATCATTCGCATTAATTTTATTTAAACTAAATAACTTATTGTAAATTAATGATATGAGCTACTCTTAATCTAAAAGGAAGGTACATTGTTTTTTCTTTAGATATCTCCATGTGTCATTAAAACACTCTATTTTCTTAATTAAAAAATTCAATGGTTCCCTAGATGCTCATAGCATAAGGCTAGACAAGATTTTCTATATCTCATTCATGTGGGTGCCAGTGAACAATTCTTTAAGGATGTGATAACTACCTGACAAAGACTCATTATCCATAACATGATAACTTATCTAGATGTTGGTTCAATTCATGCTAGTTATTTTTAAATGGTGATAATACTATGGCATTCACACAAGTGTATTTGATTTAGTCATCCATTCAAATATTGTGGATGCAACCTATTTTTGAGAGGTTTAACATTGATATTAACCTATACCAAAAAAATACTATATTGTGGTCTCAAATACATCCCAAATTTTCACAGTAAAGCCACTACACTAATAGACTTGGGAAAATGGTGCACAACAAAGCCATTTTCTCTTTGGCCAAACTATAACATTAGACTTCTTTGGATGCAAGGTTTCTTAGAAAATGAAGGAACTATGTGCACGATGATGTTTTAGCATGGTCACATACTTATCACACTTCACTGAACCACGTGACACTGGAAAGGATGAAGGTAACTAAGAGTTGAAACTCTCAGTTTTGATCCATCAAAATATACATAAAAAAATATCATATTTCCCACACATAATTGCAAGTTTACGATGGTGAATCCAGAGATGGTTTGCTATACAAATATTCCTTATAAAATCAAGCCTAAAATATAATGTCCATCTTGTAGAGCTAAAAGCACAACACCAAATAACAACAATAGATAAACAGATCTGATAAGACAAATGAAATTGCACAAGAAATATTTTATTAGATAATGGGGGGAGCTGAAAAACTCCTTTGTACAATTAATTTTGCCTTGACAGAAATGTTGTGATACAATGAATACAATCTGCTAGGGTTCTCCTGAAACCCTAGCTACAATAACAAAGGTGTCTTCAATGTGCTTTTTCTCCCAACAGAATGAGTGGGCTTTAGGTATCCGTGTGTTCGGGCCACTCTAACTGCAGTAGTCTTCCAATGTTCTTTTGATTGATATTATCCAATCCTACACACACAACAAACAATAAAGTAGTTAGTAAACAAAAGGAGGGTTCCATAGTGTGAACCCTCAAAAATGAAAACCAAAAACCCTAGATCTTATGTAAACTGTATATGTAAAATGCGATAACACCAAAGGATAACAAAAATGTAGATTTACCTTGCTCGTGGTGATACTTTGCTCCATTGTTGCAGCTCTGACGGTAGATGGCATGATGCAACAGACTCTAATTTGCACTTTGATGATTACAATAGGCTCGAGCGTGCACCTGGTGATTACGGTAGGCTCTAGCATGAGCTTCATAGGCTCTAGAGTGAGCCTATGATATAGCAGGCACTGGCGTGCACCTAGAAAGCTCTGCAGCGAGCTTGGCAAGCTTCTACGGTGAGCTTGTCAAGCTCTAGAGTGCACCTATGGGTGAGGGTGAAATCTATAGAAGTAGATTGCATGGATGGGAAGGATATGGTGAATGGGGTATGATGGAGGTAATATAAAATGGTTGGGGAATGGATGTGGGGATGGCTAGAATAGTTGAAGTCCTATGGCCAGCTAGGGCTTTGGATTTTTAGGGCTCTATCACTTTCTGCTTCACTAGGGCTTCGCCAATGACTTCTTTAGGATGCACATTCCAATATCAAGATTCTAGGGTTTGGGCATTTGCAAATGCCCTTACTTATAATCCAACCTTAGGGTTTCTTAGGGTTTTAGCTCAACACTTTAGATCGTGTGGCTAAGATTAAATCACATCCTAGGGCTGAGATTGTACTTTAAGTGTGGCATGGATTAATGAAGATGGACGGTGGAGATTAGATTGGATCGGACGGTTGTGGTTAATTGGGTTTATAAATACATATTTTATAATAAATATATTATAATATAATATAAAATATTATATTAAATATAAAATAATATAAAATAATATTAAAATAAGCCCAATTGGGTTAGGAAATGGTGGGAAAGGTGTATGGTGGACAAGTGGGTGGTGGGATGGTTAGGATGGAGGATTAATGGCTGCAATTTGGTGTCTACAGATGCCCCTTTTTGTACCATATTGCGTGAAACACAATATGGTGCAAAAATATGAGACACCTGCTTGGGATATGGGCGCAAAAGTAGCTTCTCTCTATTGTTGGATTTGGGCATTGATGTTGAAGATAAAAGAATAAATAATTTTTGGAATTTGCGTAGCTTACCCCCTCAATTGGTGAATGAGAAGCATCTCATGAGCCAATTGAAAAATAATTTTGTGCAAGTGATGAATGATGTAATGAAATGTTATGTGATTGTGGATGATATGAATGATGTAAAATGTGATACCATTTTTGCCCCAATGGTGGAAAAGGGGGTTGGTGTATAATACCATGTGATTGTGGATGATATGAATGTGATTGTGAGATATGAATGATGTAAAATGTGATACCATTTTTGCCCCAATGGTGGAAAGGGATTTTATCCAATGTCATGATCATGTAAGATGTATCCCATTGTGGGAAATCATAATCAAATTGTGGTTGCCCCAAATTTTGGGATGATTCGATGTTGTTGAATAGTGTGCTCTCTGATGCCATTGATATGCAAGTATGATGATGCAGATAAAAGAAAAAGGAACCGTGGATAGCCTGCTGGTGATTGTTCTCACAATTGGAACTAATCCTCCTAGCTAGTGCCAATCATTAGGTTTTTGAAGAGAAAATGATGAAATTTGAGTTTTTGTTCATGTGTTAAGCCTCACGAACTAGGCCATCAATGACAACAGTTGTGCAAATTGTTCTTGGCAAGGTTTCACTCCAAAATGTGAAGTGCCCAATGTGATTGTGATCTTGGACAATGAGATAATTGATGATGATCATGGTCAAGTGTCCTTATTGTAGGCTATTCATCTTACCAAATTGCATGGATTACTATCACTGCAATCACCAAGTTTATAGAATCACCCACTAGATACGAGGTTCGCTTGAATGAATTGAACGAGATGGTAGATAAAATGATTGATGGATTGAGAGATGGTGATGGAAGAATGTTGTATGAATGACTTGATTTATGATGTGCATGATGTGTGGGTGAAATTTGTTGAATTTTGGAGGAGGTAAGCTACTATTTTGGTCAATTTTATCTTTATTCCTTTTTGGGGCTAGGCGCCCATCTACGCCTGTGGCATTCCGTAGGTGCGTAGGTGTGCTTGGGTGCACTCAGGGCTAATATAGGCATAGGCTTGTGCCGAGTGCGCTAAGGAAAGCTATAAATAGCTTTCTAATTGAATCGTGAGGCTCACTTGTGCATTTCAGACTTTGAGGAGCTGCGTCTGAGGAGTGGAGTGGATTTGGTGAGCTTAGTGAGGCTAGTGAGAATCTGCATGGAAGCTATGGTGGTGGAGGGATCGAATGCTGTTGGTGGAGTTGAGGCACCATTTGCCCCAGTAATGTTTAAAAACACTTTGTAAAAGTTTTTTTTTTTGAAATAGTATTAATGAAAATGTTTGTTGTTGTAGTTGAGGGACATAGAGCCTCGACATCGGTTCTCTCCTCTTGTTCCTGGGATGAGGAAGAAGCTCACGGATGAGGATTGGGAGTTTTTGGGGAAGGTGGGCTTGGAGGGGGTAGCTAGGTTGGATGTTGTGAGGGCGGATGAGGGGTATCTCTCATCATTGATAGAGATATGGGATTCTGATAGGGGGACGTTCCAGCTACCGATTGGGGAGGTTATTGTCACTCTTGAGGATGTATACCACATCCTCAAGGTGCTAGTAGAGGGGGAGAAGGTGGTGGTTGGGCATGATAAGAAGGTTGATATGGAGTAGATGTTTGGTGATCGATGGTGGGAGGCTCGGATGGGAGATGGAGGTATATGCTATCTGAGCATGTACAAGGTGAAGGAGTTGGATGCACTCCCAGCCTTGATCATGTTTGTGTTAGCAAACATAGTGCTACCTAATAGCACTAGTTGTAGGTTCTCTTGGAACCTATTGGGGTTGGTGAGTGATCTACTCACTGATCCCTGAGAGTATGCATGGGCTCCTACCTTGTTGGTGTAGTTATACCGGGAGTTATATGAGGTGATGCAGAAGGAGGAAGGGGATTGGGTGCAGCTTCCTCTTACAGTGTTGGGCTTGGGAGCATTTTGGTGTGGCTTGACTAGAGGGGTTGCCATGTCAGGCATGGTAGATGGGGGAGCCCTATGCTAGGTGATGGGTAGTGGTAGAGGAGGTACAACCGAGTTGAGAGGTGCATACCAGCCAGTGGTATCGGGATATGTGGTCGGGGTTGACTCGGGCTGACGTGATATGGAGGCCATGGTGAGGAGCTCTATGGGATGGTGATGGGGAGCAGCTATGTCGGGTGAGGCAAGATTGGTGGTTGATTGGGTGGAGGGATGAGGAGGTGGAGTACTTTTAGTACTCATGGGTGTTGAGGCAATTTGGCTTACCTCAGGATGTGCTAGATGAGCCGATGTTGTATCGACATCGGCGGGATGAGGTGGGGCTCCCATGTGCAGAGCCATGGTGGGTGCATTTGGATGATGATGAGCCATAGGAGGTCCTTGATGTAGATGATGTTGGGGTGACTTTGGAGTATGTAGCTTGGTTTGGTGCCCAACCGGTGTGGGTACCAAAGGTTGTGGGTGATGATGTGCTAGTTATGGGGTCGAGGGTGACTTCGAAGAGGATGAGGCCTCAATGATCGGTGAGTCGGAGGTGGTCGAGGGGAGCAGCCTAGCAGGCTCTGGGATGGGGTTGGTGGATGAGGAGAGGGAGGATGATGAGGATATGGGTGAGATTTCTGAGGTGGCTAGGTTGCGGGCGGAGCTGGAGCAGCTTTACGAGGAGCGCGAGACTATGCTTGAGACTCATAGGGAGTCTTTGGCTACTATAGCATGGCTGGAGGTAGAGCGGGAGGTAGCTAGGGCTAGTGATCAAGAGACGGTCATGAGGCTTCAGGTAGAGATGTTGGCTAAGGAGCATCGACATCAGATGGACTTGTGACGTCTATGGGCTAGTGAGGCGTATGCACATTCCTTGGAGGATTTGTGTATGCATCACCATATTATGCTACCTGATCCTCCTTCTTCTTCCATATCCGAGTCATCTAGGCATACTGAGTCTAGGCAGAGTACTAGGCCTAGGGCTCCTACTAGGTCTCAGGAGTCCTCTCATGGACATTAGCTTAGTGCTTAGATGCACTATTTTGTATATGAGCCTTGGTGCTCCTTTGTAGCCTTTTTGGCGTTTATTGTATATGTGATTTATATATATATACATGGCATTTTATATATTTGTGTTATCTTTTGTGTGAATGCTTTTGTGTTTTTATGCAATTTGTGTTTAATGTTTTATTGATGCTTAATGTAGGCTAATCATGATGTGTATGCATAATGCTTATATGGATGATTAATGCAGGTGAAATGACATGTATATGAATGGTGTTTATATGGATGATTAATGCAAGCTAAATGACATGTGTTATGGATGATTAATGCAAGTAAATGTATAATGAATCTAAACTATATGAGAGGAATGCATGGTGTTCGAATGATACTTTTATAGTTCAGAAATTTTATTGGCCATTTTTGTTGTCCATTATTTTTCAATTGGGAGTACCAAATTTGTTGGCGCTCTTGCAACTTGTCTCTTAATGAAGACATGGATGTTGACATGGAAGAATATATGGAAGAAGATATGGATGTTGATATGGAAGAAGATATGGATGTTGATATGGAATATTGAAAGATTTTCAAAGACTCAAACATACTAGTGTCCTCAACCAAACTCACTAAGGTTGTCTAACTTTCTTTAGGACCAAATGTGTGTGCGAGTGAGGTTCAATTACCAAGTCTTGAGTATGACAATGACCCTATCCAATCAAGTACCAGTGTGTGTGCATGTGAAGTTCATTAACCCATTATGAGTAGATTTAGGCATGACTTGTTATGGAGATGACCTGAGGCTAGCCTATCCTTATGTGCGTTCAGAGGTCTCCCTTTTTGGAGGAGAGACATGTCACCTCGCATGAGCTTACTCCACTGCCAATCAAGCATCTATAGCCCCGATGGAGATTCACTCCATAGTCCAATGGGATTGATATTTTAGGCCTTGGGGATGACTACCCATCCTTGTTAGGGATATGTAGTATGAATCCTTACGACTTTAGTGATCAAGGGTGGGGGAATTGAACTTGTTAACTTTGTATAGAGCTTTGGGGAATCGGATTCTCAACCGAAGTGTGATGAGAATTTTGACCCTATCCTTACTACTCTATGTTTTTATGTTTATGTTTGGAGCAATGTTGGTAGTGGTGAAAACCACTATTTTTGCTTTGGACTATGTTGCATGATGGGACAAGCGAGGATTATCTCCTTTTCACCTCAAGGTGCTACCCAAGTATGGTACTAACCCTCCTTAACTCAAAATGTTTTTAAGATGTGAGGGAATGTGGTTGGTTCAAGATTGTATTCGGAATCAATCGACAATGCTCAAGACTTTCTTAGTATGTAAAGTGTGTTTTTGGTCCTAAAGAAAATCGGACATCCATTTGGAGGTTGCTTGCTACACTAGTAATGGCTGAGTGATTGAAAATCTAGGCTTTGTGATTTTGGCATATGGTATTGTTGGCTTATGTCTTTTGTTAGAGTTGCATGATTGTTTCAAACTAGGTACCCCCAATTTTTATAACTTGACTTTTTGTTTATGGCCATATCATCATTACTATGCCAGATCATTGAACATGGGATGGGATGAATGCAATTTGTACAATGTATGAATATGACGTGATGAATGCAAGTATGAATGTCTATATGCAAGCGTAAGTAAAATGCATGCCTATATGTATGCATGTAAGTGTGAAAAATGCATGTAAATATGCTTATATGAAAGCATGCCTATGTAAATGAAATTTGTTTTTGTTGTTTTTGTTTTTTTTTTGGCCATGTATATATACATATAAAGTATCACTTTTAACAATAGAATGCCTTTAAATGAAGAACATTAAGTGGTTCGGGCTCCTCTATTCCCTCTAAATCGGCAAGTCTATAAGTACCATTACCCACTTTTTGAGTGATTATATATGGACCTAACCAATTGGCTGCAAATTTGTCACGAAGATGTGGCAAAGCATTGGTGTTTTGTTGGTTCTCTTTGAGTACCAAATCCCCTACTTGAAATTCCTGAAGATGGACTTTAGCATTGTAAGCACGCTTTAGGCGGTCTTGATAAACTCTTAAATGTTCTAGTGCATTGACTCACCTTTCGTCTAGGAGAGTGAGTTGGTCAAGTCGTGCTTGTCTAGCTGTATCGTCATCTATGAATTCTTGTAAGGAAACTCGTAAGGAGGGAATCTCGAGCTCAAGAGGCATAATAGCTTCTGCTCCATAGACCAAGGAAAATGGTGTTGCTCCTATTGGCATTCGGATGCTTGTTCGATAAGCCCAAAGTGCCAAAGGAATTTGTGTATGCCAATATTTATGATTTTCTTTGACGAGTTTCTTAAGAATGGCAATCAAGGTCTTATTGGTAGCTTCAACTTGTCCATTTTCTTGTGGGTAATAAGGAGTCGAGAAACTATGTTGGATATTATACTTTTTGCAAAGTGCTCGAACATCCTTGTTCTTGAAAGACTTACCATTATCCGAAATGATTTTAGAGGGAATGCCAAAGTGATAGATGATATGATGGAGTATGAAATCCATAATTTGAGGTCCTATCGTACTGGTTAGAGGTATGGCCTCAACCCACTTTGTGAAGTATTCTGTGGTGGTGATGATGAATGTATGTTGTCCCAAAGAAGAAGGTGAGATTTTTCCAATTAATTCTAGGCCCCATTGTGAAAAGGGCCAAAATATTTGTATAGGTTGTAAGGCTTGTGATGGTACATGAGTTAAATTGGCGTGTGTTTGACATTGTTTGCAATTTTTGACATAAGTGCAACAGTCGTGCTCCATTGTGGGCCAATAATAACCCATGCATAATAGACGCTTTGCAATGGCCATTCCACTAAAATGACCACCACAAGTACCATCATGAGCTTCTTGTATGGCTATTTGAGCCTCACTTTGTTTGAGACAATGGAGAAGGATTCCATCATAACCCCGCTTATACAACACGTCACCCAAGAGAATGAAATGGGCTACTTTTTGCTTGAAAGCACGTTTGGTAGACCGAGACATGTCAGATGGGAGTGTTCCAAATTTCAAGAAGGCTACTATGGGGCTTGACCAAGACTCACATGGTTCTGTATGGATAAAGCAAACATCCTTTCCCTCCGTAGGGTTAGCACGGACAATGGCTGCTTTAGAGATTGTTGAGATTATTAGGGGTTGTACCTCTCCAAAGTCATTCTTTGGAATCAAGGATCCAAGGGAGGCCATTGCATCTACAAATCTATTAGTCGAACGAGGTAAGTTGTTGATTTCATACCATTCGAATGTTGAGAGCAATTTCATTGCTACCTCATGATAAAGCTTAATGGTAGGTTCTTTGCATTGGTATTCTCCGGTTACCTATTTGACTACAAGTTGAGAATCCCCAAATATTCGAATACGCTTGATACCCATAGCTATAGCTGATTGAAGACCTAAGATTAAGGCTTCGTACTCTGTTGTGTTGTTCGTGCATGAGAAGTCTAGCTTGAATGATAAGGGGATGGGAATCCCTTGTGGTGTATGAAAGACAACTCCTGCACCTTGACCTTTCTCGCACTTGGATCCATCAAATAATAAGGTGATATCGACATCTTCCTTCGGAATGACATCTTCTTCTAATTCAGTGACTGAAAATACCGAATCATCTGGGAGCTCAATAATCAAAGGATGATCACTAGGTAGTGGAGCTTCCACAAGTTGATCGGCTATAACTTGACCTTTAATGGATTTTTGGCTAATAAATTCGAGATCAAATTCTGTGAGGAGCATTATCCATTTAGCGGTATGAGTGTTGTTATAAGTGCGAGACATCATGTAACGTAGAGGATTTTCTCTAGCTATGACATAGGTTGTTTGGCTTAGCATATAATGTCGGAGTTTCTTAGTGGCCAAGACCACTGCTAAGCATAGTTTTTCTATGTAAGCGTATCGTGTTTCATAACTCACCAATGTTCGACTAATGTAATAGATTGCTTGCTCTCGATTTTGTTCATTTTTTTGTGCAAGCATTGTCCCTAAAGCCGCCTCTGTAGCTGAGACATAGAGATGAAAAGGGACCCCCGGCCTAGGAGGAGTTAAGACTGGCGGTGAAGTTAGGTATCGCTTGATGTCATCAAATGCTTTTTGACATTCTTCTATCCATATGAATGACACCCCCTTTTGTAGCAAGTGGTTAAATGGTCTGCATTTATCTAAAAGTTGCGCGATGAAACATTTGATTGATTGAATTTTGCCCTGTAAGCTATGCAATTCCTTGATGTTGGTAGGGGGTGGCATTTCCATGATGGCCTTGACCTTATTTGGGTCCACTTCAATGCCTCTTTTGGAGACAATGAATCCTAAAATTTTACCAGAGGTAACACCAAAGACACACTTTTTGGGATTTAACCTCACCTTGTATTCTAGAAGTCGATCAAAAATATTTTCCAAGACATCAATGTGCTCTTGTCGAGTTTTAGATTTAGCCAAGAGATCATCTACATAGTCCTCGATGATTTTATGCATGTAATCATGGAAGATGTAAGTCATGGCTCTTTGGTAAGTAGCCCCTACATTTTTGAGACCAAAGGGCATAACCCTAAAACAAAATGTTCCCCAAGGTGTTGTGAATGTCGTTTTGTGTTGGTCATCAGGATTTATTCGAATTTGGTTGTATCCTAAAAAATCGTCCATGAGAGAAAGCATTTCATGGCCTACGCAGGTGTCGACAAGAGTATCAATGTTTGGGAGAGGGAAGTCATCCTTTGGACACACTTTATTTAGATCTCGAAAGTCATTACAAATGTGTATCACCCCGTTAGGCTTGCGAATGGGTACCATGTTTGACAGCCACTCAGGATAGTCGATAGGAATGATAAAATGTACATCTAGTAGCTTTTGTATTTCTTCCTTGACTATGAGGGCCATGGTAGGATGCATTCTCCTAAGTTTTTGTTTGACCGGCTTGGCGTCAGGATGTAAGGTGAGGTTATGGACCACAAGGTCAGGATCAAGGCCAGGCATATCCTTGTAGGACCATGCAAACACTTCTTTCTTTTTCTTGAGGAGAGCAATGAATTGCTCTTGTTCATCGGGTGTTAAAATTTTGCCAAGCTTGACAACTTGGGGATTTTCAGGATTTGAACTAAGGTTCACATCGATGGTATCTTCAATGGACATATGTGAGCCTTCCTCAAGTTGATGTGGTGTTGGGATCAGATTTATGTCATCTAAGATGTCATCCAACTTTTCCTATTTATCTCTACCTAACTCTGCCTGAAAGACCTCGGGACCATTAGTGGAAGCTGATGGAGGTGAAGGTGGCGGTGAAGGAGGAATGTAGTTGGCTGAAGCCCTTAACAATTCCTCGGATAGGATGAGCTCCAAAAAGGAGGGTGGGGAAGAAATCCGATCCAATTCAATAAGGCTAATGTCAATTGGAATTGGCCTAGCCAAATCGTATGGATTGCGGAGCGGGGTGAATAAGTCAATAGGATTCATATTGACCTAGCGGAAGGAAGGATGGCTTGGATGAATGGGTAGATGGAATGATTGAATCTGAACCGATGTCGAGTCATGTTATCCCTGTAATAATGGATGTGAAATTAACATGAGAGCAACACATATTTTTTTTTTTTTATTTTTTTGAAATGTGTTTTTTTTTAAATATGTACATATGTTACAATTCTTGGCTGATGTGTGTGGCTCAAGGTGGATTACCAGGTGGGTCCACCTATTCTTGTGGAAGAAGTAAGCGGAATATGGGATGATGGATGGGGAACATTCAGAGGTAAAACTCTTCCTGTTGGGTGATGGGGACAATGGGTTGTGACTCCTCTTCGAAATCGTCAGAAGCATTTGACATGACTTCAAACTCTTCGTAACTTTCATCATCGAAATCAAAGATAGGATAGGAGAAGTTGATGGGATCATCCTCGTCTACTTCATCAATGCGAAGTTCTTGAAGGGCTTGTTCAAGAGAGGATGTTGAGGGTAATGGATGGATGGGGTGATCTTCATCATTGAGGCTAAGATTTTTAAAGGCTTTCTCAAGAGAAGAGGTGGAAGACAATGGGGTATAGCCTAAATTGAAATGATCATGGGCACCTCTATATGGGACATCTAAGATATCATGCATCCCTTGCTCATGGGAACCTAGACCTTGACCTTGCCAATTAACCATGTTAAAGTAGTAGGATGGAAACTCCTCCATATTAGGTATGTTGGCACGCCTAGGTTCTTTTGGTTCTTCGGGTGGGTTTGCTCCAGTTGAGCAATCCAACCCTCCATAAACAAATTTAATGCTATTTGGAGCTGCGCTCATGTCATAAACAACACCTATGGATAAAGAATGGTCTCGGGGACATCCAAAATCCTTAGCTGTGGGAATGGCTAGGGGTGTGATGGTGACATCTTGGACCACATACTCACCTATACCAGGATTGGTGATGTGGACTTTGACTTGGGCTGATGTGGTTGATGATGGGCACTCAGAGGGTTCTGGGTTGGTTGTGGATGGTGGTGAATTAAATATTTCATAGTCTAAAAGTTTGACTTGTGAAACATCGGCTGATGGAGTGGGGTTGGATGGTGGTGTGGGATTAGATGGTGATAGATGGGGTAATGATGAAATAGAAGAAGTGGTTGTAGAAGAAGGGGTGGATGTGGTGGACGATGTGTTAATAGTAGACTGACTGTGACCACATGTACAAGAAGAAGTGGATGTTTGAAGAGGGGATGTGATGGGTAGTTCCTCTAGGATGGGAGTCTTAGAAGAAGATGTAGATGGATTAGAAGAAGGTGGATTAAGAGATGATGTGGATGGATTCGATGATGGTGCCAAGAATAAATGGGTGGAAGGTAACATGGATTCATAAGGATTTGAAATGAACTTACAATACTTAAAAGGTTCGACATCCGTAGGGATGCAATGGACCTGTCCATCATGAACATATTTCAAGCATTGGTGGAGAATTGAAGGAACACATTTCATTTCCCTCATCCAAGGTCTACCAAGGAGTATATTATATGCCATGGCTCCTTCTAAGATGTGAAACATTGTGTGCAATATTCTGGCCCCTACTTCTATGGGTAAAACAATAGTGCCAACTATGGTACACAAAGCATCGTTAAATGCTTTGAGGGTGAATGATGATTTGGAAATGTGGGATGGAGGTAATTTGAGGTGACTAAGGGCAGTGGTAGTAATGATATTGATGGATGAGCCGGTATCAATTAGGACTCTTTTGAATGGCTTTCTGTCTATTAAGGCCATTATGTGTAATGGAGGGTCTACTGATTCTGAACTCATTGACTTTATCTCAAAGTCATAGAAGGTGATTGATGGCTCCATACACGTCCTAACACTCCCTACAAAGTTATTGAAGGCATTAGAGTCTTGGGATTCTAACTCAATTGACTTGAGTATTTCCATTAAAGCGTCTCTATGCCTAGGGGATTGTTGGATAAGCTCATACATAGAAAGCTTGGTTGACGCCATTTTCAAACTAGTGGTTAACCGACTGGTTAAGGTTACCGCTGGCCTTATTGGATGAAGGATGGGCTGATTGGATGGATTGGATAGATTGATTTGCGGAGATGGATTTGGTGATGTTTGGATGGGAGGTGGATTTGAAGGTTGTTGAGTATTTTTTTGATTTTGTCATTGCCCTCTAGTGACCACATGGACTGCTCCTACAAAGTTTTGATATTGTTGGACATGATTTACTTGGTTAGGAGGTGCCTGTTGATTGTTACCTCCTACATTATGTTGGACCTCCCCATGGTTAGGTAGAGGTGTCTGATATATGCCCAAGTTTTGGTTTTGTGGAGCTAAGGGGTTATCCACGTTAATGGCCCCTAGGTCTATGAGGTCTTGCACTATGTTCTTGAAAACATGGCAAGAGTTAATATCATGCCCATTTTGCCTATGGTATGGGCAAAACAAGTGCTCTCTATAACTTTTAGGCCTTTTAGTGGGGTCATCGGGCCTGATTTCTGGTAAGGCTAATTTATTAGTCTCATACAACCTTCGAAATATGGATGAATACGACTCCTCTAAAGGAGTGTATTGACGTTGGGGTCGATTGTATTGGCGGTGGGTAGGTTGTTCCATAGTTGGCATTATGTTTT